>MOOZ01000062.1:395668-429626 GCA_002930495.1 Cecropterus lyciades | reverse complement strand
AGAAAGCGTGTGTGTGTATTTTACACACACACGCTTTCTACACTCACAGCCCCACAGTAGGATTTTCTGCTGTGTCGTGGGTGCCACGAACACACAAAGACGAATACACAAACACCCAGACCCAGAACAGAAACCTAAACTCATCATTCAGATTTCTGTCTGGCCGGGGATCGAACCCGGGACCCACTGCTTATCAGACCGGTATGATGACCGCTCCGCCACGCGGGTCGTCGAATAAAGTAAAATAGATCATAATTATATCCTTTTGTGTGCGGGTAATGCCAATAAAAATGTGTTCTTGTATGTACGGGTAATAACAACGAGCTCCATGCCGAATGAAGTTTATTCGTCTTGTGACCAAAATTGAACCATATTCATTATAGAAAATTTGAGGTTTTTTATTGATAACTCTTAAGTTCGTCTAACGTTAACAAATAAGAAAGGTTTATAAACAAATAAGAAAAGTTACTGAACTGTTTTGCCTTAGCCTATTTGATGTTGATAACGTAAATCTACCATATTATACGTAATCACAATATATGTGCATTAATGTGTGTGTACGTGCGGCTGAATGTATATGTGTATGTTTATGTTTAGCTATGTTACATTTAGGTAATGGCAATTAATATATCAGTGTGTACGGTCGCGTCTACCTACATGTAATTGTGTGCGTGTATACTGAAATGTGTGTGCGTAACCGCGTATAGCAGACATGCATTATTTATAGAAACGCGTAGAATAACAATATTATGTGTCACTGTCTACTATATTATATTCCCTAAATTAATGGAGCCTACAATATTGTATTTTCTTCCATTCAAAAACAAACAATATTATACTAAAAGCACTATCAATTATTTTTGCAAATTATAATGAAATTTCGTAATAAAGATAATAATTTCTAGTAACTCAATACTTTAATCACTCTACTTAATAAAAACTTTTTCTTCATCACTAAATTACAATTTTATTCCCTCTTTAGCGAGTTTACAAGACATTAGACGCCGCAATTAACTGCGAAGTAGACAATAATGCTGCAATTAATCCCGAAACAGACAATAATGCCGCAATTAAAATAGAGAATAATGTCGTCTCGTAAGGTACAAAAAGTAGTGCAGCTAAAAGTGTGGTCATTTCGCGATACATCATTAAGCGCTAATTTCGAATCACCACAGAAACGTATCTTCATTACACCATTTAAAAACTCACTTACCGTTTTTACACAATTAACTTAATTTCATATCCACAACATCATTACAATATTGTTTTAGTAATAACAATCATGTCTTCTTCTTGTCTTTGCCTTATGATATTTTTCATCTACGCTATGGCTAGGTACCGGTTGAACTGTATTCGACATCGATGTGAGGTACCCTATATTAAATTAGATTCCATGCCGTATATTACAAACTACGTACTATCCATTACAAAAAAAAAAAAACAATTTGTTTGAAATATACTTGCAATTATTGTGATAACATTATAAGTTTACTTGTTGAAAGCTAGAATTGTGATAGTTTGCGCTTTATATATTTTTATGAAACGTGTAAGTTTAACTTAAGGTTCCCTTTATTCGTAATTATCGAAGGAAATCATGAAATTGATAATATTGAATATATTCTAAGTAACTGCTTATTTGGCCCATTGGGTAATATCATTTACCTTTTCGAGTAAGAAATTTTCTTCTGATTATTGCTTTTATTTTAATTTATGTTATAATGAACCTATCTAAACCTACCCTATTCTTAAAAGTGGTAGGACTCTTTGTGGTTCGACTCCGGAACCACCTCCGCCACACCTACTTCCGCATAATAACTGCAGTGCTATGCATTGCATTGTTCTTGTGTGAAGTCTTAGTCCGCAGTGGTAGCCTCATATCTGTGGCTCACCTCAGGTAAGACTGATCTTATCTAGTGTTGATTACAGATGTCCATGGACGGCAGTGGCCTCTTACCATCAGGTGGACTGCATGCTCGTTTGCTACTTCCATATTATAAAAAAAAAAAACTAATTGTTGTTAAACCACTGCAGGTGGCCAGCACGCGGTTCCTGGGGCGTCACGGCAAGAAGCTCAAATCCGTCACCATCATCCACTCGTCCACCACCGAAACCGTCCGCCTGCCCGATGCCACGGACCAGGGCCTCATAGTTCATACTGCTGTCAGGTAAAGGCTATAATTTAGTAACATATAAGGAAATGACGACGGTTAATGCACAGCCAATAAAATGCCGTAGACGTGGCTCGATATTTATCATGAAAAATGCATTTATAATTAAGCAAGTACATTTCCAAATTATCAAATGTTAAGTAGTCTTTTTACATATTGATATCTAGAATAACGCCACTTAAAGCCCATTAAAAATTCATAAAACAAGAATGGGTTACGATTAACAGGAGATCCTTATCGGTATCCTACTATTATTTATAGCTGACAACCCCACGTATACAAAATCGCAAACATATACTCGTACATTGATTTTATCAAACCAGGATGCTTTACAGCCATAAGGCAGTGATAAATAAGGCAACAATGCCACAAAGTAATCACATAGACGAAGTTTTAAATATTTAAATATAAATGTCTTGAATTTTCTTACCTATTCTACTGCATTTCTTACAGGTCGAAAGTTCCTCTTAAGAAGAAAGTTGCTCTCCGTACAAGGGCTTACCGTAGCAAGAAAGATCATCAAAAACAAGGAGATAAAGCATCTCCTTCACACGCTATCAAGAAAAGGGTATGTAGTCATATCATTTCAATATATTTACGCTAGCAAAAATGTTTGTGAAACAAATAAAGCATTCTTAAAATCTTTACTGTTTACAGAAGCCAAGTACCCAGCCCAAAATAGACGAGTCTCATAAAGTTACAAAAGAAAGCACAGCGGTGGTAACTAACGCTGAAGGAAAGTCTCCAAAACACGTTATACTATCGAAACATAAGAGTAAAGTAAAGAAACGAAAGGTAAAAGTTAAGAAGGAAACAATTGACTATAGTTCTATGCAAAAGCACCCGTCGTCCCCTACAAAAGATACGGAGGCACTAACCAAAGTCCAGAAATGGCTTTTAAGTTCCCCGCAGCCGACGGCTATTCCTAAATCGAAGTCTATTCCATTGGGGCTCACAGAGAGAGCAGCTCACAGACAACCTCCAAAAGGCACACGGAAGACGAGGCCGTCCAAAAGCGCGACAAATCTTCTGTCTGGGGAGAAAGCCAGGCTTCAAGTAGTGTTCAAACCGCCATTCCGATTTAGCGTAAAAATTTGCAAGAGTGACAAAACAAAAGTTGTTCTTGATAAATCCTCTAAGCCTGACGTAGACAGGAAACGCCATGACGTACTACCTCAACAAACTTGCGCTGTAGAGCCTACTAAACTAAATCCTTCTACTAAAGTTCCAAAACATTCCAATGCTTCTAAGAACATTCCAGAAAACGTAGCAACCAATGGCCTTAAAACTGAAAAACCACAAAATCCAGAAAACGTAGATCATGGGTACGCTAACCTACTACCGCGAAGTGCTAGCGATTGTAAATTAGGTAAAAAGATGCCAGAAATGAAAGTTCGAAATGGGCACAAGAAAAGCAATTCAGTCGGTCAAAAAAGAGATACTACTGAAAGTAAGCAGAATTTGATATCCCAAGAAGACATTGACAATAACACACACGTTTACGAGAATGTAGTCATGTCACAAGATGCCTTCGTTCCTAAGAGTTGCAGCATGCCGCGGCGCCAGACCGGCCCGGTCATATCGCGGCAAAGCAGCTACGGTCACCTACCTCGCGCTCAAATCCGCCCACATAGACATAGTACAAACAACGTGAGCAGGTCTAGAAACAACAGCACCAACGAACCGGAACACTTCTACAACGTCATAGAAACGTTGAGAAGGGACAACGCGAGCTCCGCCAACAACGCATGCGGTACCAACACGAGCAGCTCGTCCGGAAGTAGCCGCCCGGAAGTGTCGAGGGGCTCCGGATCCCGTCAGGGAGGGAGCGAGACGTCCAGGCAGAACAGTCTAGTCGATAAGCCCGCGCGAGGCAGCTCCGAAACCTCGCCGGCGTCGAAGTTGAAGAGGCAGCTGAGCGAGGCCGAGCTGGGCGGGGCGCTCGGCGACAGCATGAGGGGCTTCCAGCTGGTGGTGGGCAAGGACAAGCTGAAGCGGCAGATGAGCGACAACGAGCTGAGCGGATCGCGGCTGCAGCTGGCGATGCCGATGTCGGCGGGCGCGGAGCCGCGCGGCGCGTTCTGCTGGGCGGCGCGCGGCAAACGCCCCGCCTACACATTCGGCGAACTCAAGCACGCCGCTCCCGACGCGGCGCCCGCTGACTCGTTACACGTCTCCCCCGAGGACTTCCTCAAGATCATCGACAACTGATCCCCCGCTTTTTTAAGTTTTGTCGAGCAAATAATCGATGTGTATATTAGATTCGCGAGATGTACTTGTCGGCCGATGTAAATATTGTAATTTGCTTTTAATATTAGGACTAACGTAACTGGCATTAAAACAGACCATTGCTCAGTTTGTCTTTTAATATTTCATTATTAAAAGACTGTATCTGAAAGAGTACCCATCAGGTTAACTCAGGCTATATTTTACGTAAAAATGACAAAATATACGAACGAAATTTGCTTACTGTCATAGGCGTCTTTTTTTCTTAGTTATTTGTAGTAAATACTATTTGACCGATTGTTATACACAGTTTAATACCATAACAATAAAAAATAATAATTTCTGTAATATCAAATATTTTGTGGAGTACCTACATGAAATATCCCACCATCTGACGCCTTGGACTTTATTTTCATACAATACTAAGACATACTGAACAAACTTCCATTTTTTAAAAATACGTATGATTGTACAACTTCAAAATTATTTTAATTCTATTCATAAATGCCACATTTATTTATTAGCCATTTCGTGTATAATATTTTTGGCAGCAATGCTGGCAATGGTCTAGTTTTACTGAACGATCTCTATAAATGAATCTCTATTTTTTCTACATACTATGTACCTATTGTACAAATTTACTCATACCTATGTAAAGTGTTCATATATAATTATTTTATTATATTATTGACATATATAATTGTATGTACGAATTACTTCTTTTTCTTTAGTTTTTATTTTTAATTTTAACTAAGCTTCCAATGTTATAACTTTTATGTTTGTATGTTGAGTATAACCAGCGCTTGTATTTTACTTCTTATTATATCCATGTGCGCAATAATCACTATAAAATATAATTTACGCCGATAGTTGTCAATTAATATGTCAATCTGTTAAAACTTGATAGATATCTATTAAAATATACTTCGCACTATTACATACTTCTTCAAGAACAAATTATTACGTAATTATAAAAATGTAATATATAATAATGTTTGGTCAATATAGGTTTCCCTAACAATTATATGTACTAACGATGTTATTTCAATTTTGTAATTTATTTGCCATTAAATTTAAAACTTCTCAGAAATTCTATTTTTATCTCAAGGTTGTGAAATATTTGGTTCGGTAAAAGAGTTAATTTCGTTTCAATGCACAGACTTATATTAACCAAACATGACAGGATTCAAACAATAGACATAAGGAACGGAAAAAAACTGTCTCTATAAGGATATTTTTCTAAAAATATTGGATTTAACGCAAATTAAAATATAAATTGTGTTTACATTTAATCGAAGTAAATGGCTGTAACTATTTTATTTAAGTTCTGCTATATCTGGGAAGGAATATAATTTTATAATTCGATGTATTTGTAAGACAATATTAAAGTACATTATGGTAAAGTTAATATTTAAATATTGTAATTCTTACTGTTAATGTGCATATCTAGTAATAGGTACAAAAATAAATGTTGTTTAAGTTCCCGCCTGTGTTTAAAATTGTGATAAGAATAATTACAGCGGACTTAATTTATAATCGAAATATTAGCAGTGGTACAAAATAACCGTGTAATAGTATGTATACACAAACAAAATATGCCACAAATGCTTATCAATATTTCAAAAACTGTACTCTATATCTCATTTATATATCACATATATTATGTGACTTAAAGTCTTGAAACTCCAGGTATGCCAATTTGATGTGTAGGAGTATTTAGGATCGATTATACTTTTGCATATACGCACTAAATATAACTAATTTACTTGCGGTCACTCAATGCCTCGTCGTGTAACATTATGTTGGACGCCATCTTTGTTTCAACTTACAATTAATCTAGATGCAAGTAGATTCCTATCTCAGATAATCAGAATGTGTTCCAATAAGTATTTGGGTGACGTGAGAGGGTCGCGAACGCTTCGCGGCTGTGCCACAGCGTCTATGAGCTTCGACGTAGGGAGATAAGGGTAATGTAAAAGCTAGGTATTGTATTGTATAGAAACCAATTTCTAAGACGATACTCAAAGTATTGGAAGTGTTACAAATTTGTATTTAAAAGCATTCCACCAGAGTACATGGATAGTGTGACGATGCTGCCGGCTAGCTAACTGCATGATATGGCATTTAACTCCTTCAGTTAATGTAGGCGTCAAGGATAGATGTATAGGGATGTAATGTTTCAGCTGTTCTTACAGTATCCATGTAAGCACAATAAAGGGTGTTTGACCTTGATGTCGCTCGAATTTCTGTTTAACTCTTAGGTCTATTTTAATATTCTTCGTCGATTTAAGTATGTGTTAATTGTGAAAATTATATTATGAATGTGATTAGAATCTATTATATCTATACGATGGTTTCGTAGTTCATGGAAATATGCATTAATCGTAGCTACCTACAGTAATATTTTTCAGATTTAATCTAGATGTGTTTTTTTCTGTGAAATTATTCATAATTTTACTGAATATTACTTTTTGGTGTTATCTGGTTTTATAATATTCCAACCATGATCTCACTGTATTTGTTCCAAGTGCCTTATGAACAAATCGAAGCATTCCTAACTTACATTCCATACTGAAAATTGTTTACAGACTTAATTTTGTTTAACTGTTGTATTAATTAAATTAAATAATTTTTCGTGAACTGAGATGTATGGTCTGATTATTTAAGAAATATGATAATCTGAAATAATACCGCACCTACCTACTTAATGCCTTTATATGTGTATCCCAACTTCAGTACTTACTACTGCAGAATTTAATTTAATTTTAATATTAAAATTCTATGTTCACAACATAATTATTATACTAATTTTTCTCATTTTTTTTTTACAAAATACAAATTTGTAATAAATTCATTTTCTAACATTTTACTATTTTTTCTGTATTTTTTAAATAATTAAAAGAATGCCACAAACTAAGCAATTTGATTATTTATTACCTGTGCCTGAATTAGATGTAATTTTTTAATTAAAGAAAAATAATATAATTTCAAGAAACCAAACTACTTAAAAGTAATAAAATACGTAAAGAACATAACGCTGAATATATATGTATTTTTAACATTCAACAAATCAATAGAAATTGAATATTACTAAATAAATGCCACAAAACTTCCCGGTCATTTGCGTAGGTACTGGCATGGTATACTAATTCCATTATTTTTTAAATGTCACCTGTAAACGATACTCGCAATTCTATTGTTTTATCCATCAAAATCTGACAAGTTCGCAGCCAAACATTCTGCATGTGTTTTGCCAGTTTTAACTGAGCGTCCGGTATGGCTCCAATCCGGTATAGTCTTCATTATGAAGATTATTCTGAGCATTTGATGTCGAGGTTTGGGAAATTATTACAAATGCAGTCTCTAGTCGATATGACACTGATGTGTAGCTCTCACACTTTGCGTGTTCATAAAGCTGTTCTTGCTGCTAGTAGTGCATACTTTCAGGTAAATGTCAGCTGATTATGTAATAGAATATTATTAAGTAATACGCGATAAATAATATTGAAAGTTCACGTTAACAACCTTAATGTTAAGATTTTGTAATATACGATAAATAATTGTGTAAAATCACGGTAACAATTTATCCATCTATTATTTGATTGAATTTTAGGAGGTTCTACAAAAACAACCTGGCGAACCCTTAATTATATTGAAAATGCGATTCAGTGTACTAAAATCGTTGGTAGAATTTATGTACTGTGGCAAAACTCAATGTCTCGAAGAAAATTTGGACGAATTAGTTTCCGCAGCACAGTTTTTGAAGATCAAAGGTTTATCAAAAGTAACTAAAGAGGGGCTTGGTATTACTAATCAAAGTTAGTATTAAATTCAAGAATATTACAAGTTCTCATGAAAATTACTGTGACTAAAGTTATTTCCTTTTTCTCAAGGTGAACTTCCTGTTTTTACGCCCCCGGTTGTTATAAACCGACCTCCACAATCCCTTATAGATTTGCATTGTCAGGTACAGAAATAAAATATTTTAAACGTAATTTTGTAAGAATGTAGCGTAAGTCATAAAAAAGAATAATGTTACGTGTAAAATGCGTGTATTTTTTCTTTTTTATCTACTGTTTAAATGTTGAGTGAATTAACCGATCTAATTTAAGTCTAATTACGATATAATTTAATAAACTTTATTACTTTTTATCAATTACGACTTATTTTATGAACGGATAACTGGGATAATTATCCAATCCAAAAAGACATTTGTCTTTTTGGATTGGATTCATCAACTTTACGTTAATACCCATATAACCAAATTATTATTTTTGTAAGGATAACGATCCAAAACCGCCGCCTGTGCCAATAGTTACGCCAAATACAAATCAAGCAACGGATACCCTTGGTCGAACAAACAAGGTAAGTTAATACGCATACGCAAATAACTTCGACGTTCTTAGTTAGCCCTGTTATCTTATCGATCTCAGGCGTGACACTTGACTTTTTCGGTTATATTTGGCTGATCAGATAGCCACTTAACGTATTGTAGGCTCTTTTAATAGTGCTAAGATGTTCGTCATGTTACATAATCTCATGTACAATTACCATCATAGGTAGGTATATCGGCATTCTTGCCACGCGAGTTTCATGTACGCGTGTCTCACCAACATGCGTGGTTAAACCGTTAAAGTTTCGCTATACCTAGCGTGCTCAACGTAGCAGCGTATTTTAGGTTATTTCTTGTCATGCGAGTCTATTTCAACATGCGTGTTTCACCCGCACGCGTGTATCAATCCATTTTAGCCTCCCCGTTTCTCCGCGTCCCACGTGCTATAGTTAAAAGGTTATGAACGTTCTGACGACGACGACTGTTCGACATAATTTCCCGTGTACCAATAGATATTTTACAATACCAGGATATGGTGGTACGCATTCCATTCGACATCGAGAACGGGTCCAGCGCCGCCAGCGGTGGCGTGGACTATGCGGACAACATGCGTTCCATCAGGCCCCGTCGCGGCAGACCTAGCGTTAGAGTAACACTTAACATTTTAAAGATATTTCGTGGAAGCACTGCGTCAATATTTGTATTGAAAATAAATATTAGTTTAGAAGTAGAAGGTCACATAATTAATTATAATTAACTAATAGGCAGTATGAGCAAACGTCTATCTATTCCTAAGTAGCTGGCACTAGATATAATATATAAGATTGGCTATCATTATTTATTTTATATTCAAAGTACAAAAGTCAGTTTATATTTTATGTATTTGTATTTCTTTGTTAAATCATTATTGTAGATTTAATGGTAGTTTTTAACAATCATCATACATGCCCGGATAGCTCAGTCGGTAGAGCATTGGACTTTTAATCCAAGGGTCCAGGGTTCAAGTCCCTGTTCGGGCGACAAATATTTTTATAACTAAATTTGTTGTATTTAAAATAAGTTTTTATTATTAATGTTTTTGTCTTATTTATCATAATAAGATCGGTTTATTTTATTTTAACGCCAGCCGAACAAATTGTTTCAGTTTATTTGTGCTCTGATTTCTTACTTTATTATTTATTAATAAATGGACAAAACTAAGACAACTTCACAGATTCATAGCAATATTAATATTCAATTATTAACTACTTACTTGTAAAAATATGCCTATCATACATTTTATAAAGTGTATTTGTTACCTACCTTCATTTGCTTATCGTTTCACCTAGGAATATTAGAAATCAATCACGTTCATGAAATTGGCAAATTAATTCAAAATGTTTTATACAGAGAGTAGGCGGATGGGATGGGTCCAGCGCGCTGGGACGAGCGGCCGAGCGCGCGTTGTTACGTCGCGAACAAGACTCGCGAAAAGCCATACACCAACTTAAACATCTCCAAACAAGACATATGCAGGTTATTACTAAGTGTGCATTTATTATACATGTTTATTGCTACGGTTAAATGAAGCCTGTACAGATCAAAGTGGTATCTATATATCGCACATTTGGTGCAACATCGACGTATATGCTATTATATATTACCTATATTACCAATATACTTACGTCGTCTTTCAATGTCCATATATTGGTTTGTGTAGGTGGTATTAACTATTAAATATCAGAAACCTGTATGTTTTGGCTGAAGAGGAAAAATTATGAACCATAATAATAAAAAATCATAATAATGTTGGTCAATATTCCTATCTATCTATATAATGCTTATTTTGTTAAAATTTTATTTAAATATACTGATTGCCGAATTGTAAATTGTAGGTAAAATGATTGATTCACATTTACTTTGCTGATATTTACATATTAACAAAATTTCCAGCCACCCAGGGTTGACTGGTAGAGAATGCCATCAAACATTCTCTACCATTTATATTGTCTATTGTGATTTTTTATTATAAAGGTGTGCAATAAATAAATATTATGTTTAACAGGACTATATGGATCGAGTTACTCTGTCTCAGGCGGTGAATAGTATCTGTGATCCAGACTCTTCATCAAATCATAACTATATGAACGTTGAAAGTGATCTAATGTATATGGATCAATCGGTGAATTCCAGTACTTTAAATCAAAGTATTCCATTTTCGAAAGATCATTCAATAAAGAATGAGACTATTGCGTCTAGTTACAGTCATCCGACAACTTCTGCAAGTGAAACAAATCCTGGTATTGGTACTGCAATGTCTCAATATGTAAACGCTTTGAAGAATGCGGGCTTACCAACAGATTTGCCTATATTGTTCGAATCCGGAGACGGTTCATACATAAATGTTAACGAACAAGTACTTCTGGATATGGTTCAAAGTAGTGAAATACAATACGAAGTCATTGAACAACCCAACATTATTGAAAAGGTCGCCGATCCAAGTGAAATTAAAAGCATAGATGAACTCTCCAAATCAATTGAAAGAGGTGAAATGCTTATAGGCAGCAAAAGTTTCCCCTGTGTTTCAGACAGTAGTTTCAGTAAAGAAAATATTCAATGTAATTCGCATGAAGATTCCATCAACAGCTTGAATGCTATTTTACCAGATAATTTAGAGTCATTTTCTGATCAACAAAATTACGTAGTTTTGGGTAACAGTCTTCAAGACAATCATGACCCAATAGATCATGGAAATACTGCAGATTTTTCTTGCATAGATAATGACATGCAATTTTTTACTAAATCTATGAGTGATGATGTTAAGAAATATTACGAAGATCAACAATTGAATGACGCGAGGGTTATGGAACAGCTTTGTCCTACGAGTGCTTCTCTAGATACGAGCTTTAACATGTCACTATTGGATACCAAAGACTCTCATCTAAATGATAATATTACACAGCAATATACTTCATTGAATACTGAAGACTTTAGATTGCAAGATTCATTTGATTGCTTAATGTCTACCTCGAAGCCTTCTGTTGAGAAAAATACATATGAATGTGACAATGAACTTAATAAACAAGTTCACGACCAAGACGAAATTATGAAAGATTTATTAAACATTGAAAATAAAATAAATATGGTTGAACATGAATCTGATATTCTAGCTGAAACTAACACCAGGGAGCTTGAAGATCAGATTGAATATGGCACAAATCCTTTAAATTCTGTGTATCAAACAGACAACAGCGAAATAAGTAAGAAAAATGAAACACCTAAACCCAGTGAAGATTTCACATCTACAATGATTTCTGAAGAAATGCAATGGGATACTATGATTAATAAAGAGGTTGATATGAATGACAAAGATACACATGACTTACCACAAACTCAAGATTTTACGGATCCAATGGAATCACATCCTAGTTTTCCTGATGCAGTAAGTGATTTACATTCTATTGAACCACAACAATGGAACAATAATAAAGAAAATGTAATAAATCCAACCAATGACCTAATTCAAATACAGTCTTCTACCGACGATATACCTTATGCCGTTGGATTGCTTCCACTGAAGCAAGTACAATCCAACGAAGAGGAAATATCATTTAAAAGAAAAGATTCTACAGACGCAAGACCATCAGATGATCTAGATGCAAAATGCTTGAAGCGTAAAGTTAAATATAAGAAATTAAGTTAGCTCTATATGTATATTTTAATATATATTATAATTATAGTAAGTAGTAATAAATACTATGGGTTTTACTTCCGTGACGTTTCATTTAACAAATTTTCTATAATAGGAACAAGAAAATATATGTATATGTATCTGTTGATAGTCCTGGATATTAATTAATTATCTTATGAGGTAAATAATAGGATAGACTGATATAAAAGACAACTTAGTGTGGGACATTATATTGTAAACTAATGTAACATTAATAAGGCATTTTACAAATTCAGTCAGAATTTACATATATTTACCTATCAATAAACATTTTACATAGTTAATATTACTGATGGAAGTAATTCCCTCAGGCACGATTAAACAGGTATTTGTACTGTGTATAAGTAGTATACATACATATCTACAACGAAAGTGAAATAAATTCCCACAATTAGGTCAATATATAATTATCAACTATTCTACAAGATTTATTATTACATGGCTCGGATTAGTGAAATGTAAAAAAAAACTAACACAAAATACTATACTTAAAATCTATGATTATTCAGAAATATACATGATATGGACGTCAATATAAAAAAATACATTAAAATATAATTGTGAGATTACATTGAGATTCACATTAATATCATTAAATTTAAAGCCTTATGTTTAAAGACCCAAATACATAATATACAACCGAAAAAGTTCACAAATTTATATCCAAGTGTTGACAGACCTCTCTGTTCAACAAAAAATAAATAGATAAATAGCTATCAGAATAAAGCTGCCCGCTACACTTACGTTATTGTCGATGTGATATGATACCCATGTCTACGAAAAAAGCAAAGCCGAATTAAAATATAAACGATCTCTCTTACAAGCTGCTTGTGAAAAGCAAATAAAAAAATGTATATGTACTAAAAATAATCGATAAAATGGTCGGATAAGCGTCACAACCTTAGCAAGTAACAGAATTATGCAAAAGTATAAACAGAAAAATTGTATAAAAATATTACTTGAAAAGTGGCATTATAAAAATATTCTAAAGTTTCTTTATAAATTTACCCTACACTTAACACTACACTAACAATATATATATATATAACATTAAATGATCATGTAAGTATAATATTACGTAGTAATTGGACAACAAATATAATCAAAAAGAGTCTTTCTATTGCCATAGAAGAACTTTTAATTGCAGATCCCCTAACATAGTAGCCATACGCGTCACTGTGGTAGTCGCCCATTTGGAAGGTGATATGAGGTGATGACATTCTGCCGTCACCACCGTTGGAGTATGCCAACACTCGCAGGTTATAAGATTTGCCAGGAGTCAAATTTTTAACATATGCCTCAAGCTTATGTTCAACTGGGACCAAAGTGTCATTGGCAGTGCTCATGTCTTGGTCTATCTCCCAAACCCTCACCTGAAAATATAAAAGTATTGATAAGAAATCTTTATGAACCAGAAATGGGATTTGTTGTGGCATTATTGTTTTTATAAGATTATAGTAGAAAGAGAACGGGCAGCCCTCCCGATGGTAAGTGGTCATTGTTACTTCTACACATTCTACATAACCAACTCTATAATAGCACAAGGGTTCTAATCGGCATTTACACCTTTCCACCAAAACACAAGAAGTGCTTTATCCTAGAAACAGGTGTGCCTCCCCAATCCAACCATACTGGTTGGTTTTTAAAATATAAATTATTTCTATTGAAAAATAGAAATATTACTAACAAAACGCTCATTACCTTATAACCAATGAGTGGCTCCTCTTCATCTGTAGGTTGCACATACCGCCAGACCACGCGTACGGTACTCGGGTTGACGGCCCATACATTGACAGAAGCAGGCGGTTTCTGCGGCGCTTTACGGAATGTACGCTCTAGGTACCGTTCGCTCTCTGGACCCTCGCCAGCTGAGTTGAATGCCATTACCTGTAATAAATAGTTACAAAATACGTAAGTTTTACAGTTGAACCTAACGATAAAGGGCGGATACTATCAAAGCAGACATATGCTCTGCACACAACTTCATTTTGATGAAAACCAGCCCTGAGGCTACCTGATAGAAAGTAGTCACCATAGCTTATGAGCAGTCAACAATGCATAGCCCGCTTTGCAGATGATCTTTTTCTGCATATTTTTTGAAGAGCCCCATGTCATAGTGCTCCTCAAAATACCTCAGGACGAGGTAAGTTTCACATCTTGCACGTTCAAAATAAAAAGATATGTGCATATGTTTATATCTAGTTTTAGTCAGAAAGATATTAATAGTTATTATCTTAATTTCAATGTATGTTACATACAAATGTAAATAAATTACCTTGACGAAGTAATATGTATCAGGCTGTAGACCAACAATCAAAGCCCAGTTACGCGTCGTTCTTGATAAATAGTATATGCATTCTTCTTCCTTATTCTCTTGTTTCCAGTATTTAAGACGATGTCCGATTAACTTGCCTCGTAGACGATCGCGAGATTGATCGATCGGATCCCATGTAACATTTAGGGACGTGGAATTGTATGAGCGAGCGTATACCTGTTGTGGAGCAACCTGTGGCATATCCTCAGCAGAGTATATTGTAACTATTTCACTTTCTGGCCCAGCGCCTATGTCGTTAAAGGCCTGCACTTTCACATCATAGGCAGTAAAGAAGTAATCTAGCGATATGTGTACAACGTGCATGCCAATATTTCCGTATTCTTTAAGAAGAAGAGATTGGAATTCGACTTCTGTGCCGTTACGTCTCCAGAATATCTTGTAATGAATTCCGGGTCCGTTTTGAAGTGACGTTGGCAATGGATTCCAAGTGATTGTGAGATCTCCAATCTTACCGCCTCCTCCTCCGACATTGAATGGAGCTTGATGGGGTTTATCGGCTTGCGTGGAGAACTGCGGACTGGGAGAAGACGGTTTACCCACGCCTAAGCTATTAACAGCTTGTACTCTAAACTCGTACACCGACCATGGCATAAGAGTAGTCGTTATAGTAGCTCGTTTCCGGCCATTGTACCGGTCGATTTCCATTACATTTGCTATATTATCCGTGATAACGCTCCACGTAGAGTTCCAATGAGTACGTCCTGTGAGAATGTAACCGATTATCGGTCGCCCGTTAGGATTACTATCAGTCCATTCTATAGTGACAGCGGAGCGCTGAATATTTAATATTTGTAAACCACCTGGCGGGCCTGGAGGTCCCTCGATACGTAATTGTGTACGAGTAGAGATGCGACCAATCGCTGACTTAACAATACACTCGTATTCCCCAACGTCCGACAAACTAACATCAAAAATGGTTAATACTCCGCCATCTATCTTTATTCTTTTATCAACGTAAAGATCAGAGGCTTCCTTCATACGTATACCATTGTGATTCCATAAATATGCTGTATCTAACAGAGAATCAACTTCGGCATTACAATGAAGGAAGATGACTTCATTTACCTGCGTCGTAATACGCGGCGGAAGACGCTCAATAAAGCGTGGGGCGCGCAGTACAATTAAGCGACCTCGACTCTCGTCCGACCCATATTGGTTCTTAGCTACACAGGTGTAAACACCCTCATCATCTCTAGAGAGCTGCCTTATAATGAGATTTCCGTGTTCCGTAATAAAGCGTTTTCCGCCCGCCCCGATAACAATATTATCTTTTTTCCAAATAAAAGCTGGTTTTGGTGCTGCTTCAGGATTACATCTAAGCGTAACATTGCCCCCTTCAGACCCATAAGTTTCAGATTCCAAAGGCCTTTTCTTAAACGATGGCTTTAGAGATAAAACACGTAGCTGCCCTGTTGAATACTTTGCTTTTAATTGATTTTTCGCTTCACACTGATACATTCCAGGATCTCTTATTGGATCTAAGTATTTTATTATCAATACATTTTCATGAATGACATACCTATCCCTATCTTCCGGTTCTAGATTGTCCATGGATAGTTTTTTCCCATTTCGCCACCATGTATAATTCACATCAGGTATACCAAAAGCTTCACAGTTCCAGTGTAAATCTCCCTTATTGTCTACATGTTTGTTTTCCAATGGGATTGTGAAGTTTGGTTCAGCTTGTACTTTAAGGAAAACACTGTTCACAATGTGGGCTCTGTCATTACGGACATCACAAATATACTCACCTTCATCTTCCACAGCAACATTTGGTATAGTTAAAACTCTGTTAAAGTTACTTAAATGAGCTCTTTTAGGCAAGTTTCCATTTTTTCTTGTCCAATTGTATGAGGGTACTGGGTAGCCGAAGGTGATGCATTCAAATCTTACCTCTTGTCCCACAACAGGTGCATCGGGGAATATTTTTGGAAAATTTATGGGGAACTTCAACTGTTGATAATCAGAGTGAGGATAGACTTGTAAAGAGAAAAATGGTCCATTCCGTCCCGCATCAGAAACCTTACTCATGACATTGCAGCTGTAATTACCACGATCAATTGTTTCTAGGGCTGAAAAATAAAGTCCCCCATCATAGGATACGAAAACTCGCTTGTCCTCTTCAACTAGGTTTGGGAAGTAATTACGAGCCCAGAGGAAATTTACCGATGGATAATATGAAGGAGGGTCACAATCCATGACCTTACCCCAGTATTGATTACCACTTTCCACAGGCCTTTTCTGATTGAACTCTCTAATGAATCCAAAGGATAACCTTACCGATTCCGACCGGATAGTTCCAAATTTGTTTGTTGCTGAGCAGTGGTACTTAGCATTATCTTTATCTGCATCTGGAGAATATATCATAAGTGTTCCACCGCTTAATATGAATCTTGAGTCTGATAGGGGATCAATTTCTGTGTAAATAGGACTATCAACTTGATAATCTTCCCGAAACCATTTGTATGTTGGTGCCGGGTACCCACCAGCTATACATGTCAACTGGACGTGATGATTCCTTAATGGATCATATATGATATCCACGGGCTCCTTTATAAAATATGGACCTCTTGGTATCCTTTCTGGATCAAATGTATCCAGGCCATATGTGAATGACCTCTCCTCTTGTATAAGATAATGCAACCTTTGAGTTTGTCCTTCACAAATAAAATGGAAATATTGTGTACCTTCAACAGCAGCAAGACCCCAGCGCCCGTCATCATGAGAGTACCGGTATACTAGATAATCACGAGGGAGCAAGTTATAGCTAGTATATGTCAATTTACGGTCATCAAAAAAAGCATTTTCTAGGCCAGTCAATTGTGAACCATCGCCTTCGTTGGCCCAGTAGCCAGGCGATTGCTGGTGAGCGCCGATGTACCACGAGCCTCGCTGAGGATCTAGTTTCATTAGGTGCGTGATTATAAATCCGTGCTCCTCAGGTGAGTTTACAGCGGCTAGGTCGGCTTCGAACGCTTGACAGATCTTTCGAGCTTCATTCCGTGGCCGGTCGGGAGACTTGGTGAAACGATAGCACGACTCTCTATAGCGGATCCAGTTGGGTGGACATCTGTACCTCTCTTCGTAATCCAAGCCCGCGTAGAAACTTGCGGTACTCTGTGGATCCACCTCGTTTTCACCCTCCCCGTACACGTCGGAATCACTGTCACGGTAAAACGAGCTCTGTGCCGTGTGAGCATATTCGTTTTGATTCACTGGAAAACTACCGTAAGGCACTTGGGGACTCGGTCGATACGCTGATCCATTCTGAGAGGTGTCAGGTTGATATTGTTGTGGAAAATTCGAATTGTACTGAGGCTGTTCCAATCCCTGGCTCCATACACAGCTAGCCGTCGCTACAAGGAGCAGCGCTCCCTTCATTTGGTAATACCACATAACACAAATTTAGACCATAACAAAGACCTGAATTAACAGTTCGTTACGACTTTAATGAAGTCATTCAAAAAACATTAAAAACGTTAAAAGTTATTTTCGAACAACTTGATGACAAACACAAAGTATCACCTCGCTCGCCTCGCCCAACCAAGTAATGTTGCCAGCTATTGGTTATCTAATTCAGAACTTCAGATACAATAATACAACATGATATAAATTAATTCTACTATAAAGTATCAACTTTTCCAGTCCTATTAAAATCAGATTTTACAACCTATTTAAACCTCATTTTCCTTATAATGAGGTTTTTGTAAATAACTCGAAAATTAACGCATAGATTAAAAATAAATGTAAAGACTGTTGTAGATAAAAACTGTTTTCGATTTTCTGTGTAACGGAAGTCGGTAATAAAATATACTTAACCGACTTCTTTCCGATATATTTAACAGAATGCTTCCAGATGCACTGTTATTACAGTTGATCTACTGTCTACTTTTTACTGTATACTGTAATGGTAAAAATATAGTGTAGGAATCTATTGTATTTGCCAACAACGTACTTTTGTGCAAATAACAGTGGAATTCTATTAATTTTCAGATATTATAATGTCGTCACTTTATAAAAGTAACGGACACTGTCATTGATATGAATGAATTAAATAACATTGATACGTTTCTCTATGACCTACCCCTACAACTGTTGCGATGCAAACTTTAAATTCGAATTACTTTATCCAATCGACCAATTATTGTTCTCTTGTGAAAATGTTTTCTCAATAAAGGATCTTTCTGTATGTACATCACTGCAAAGTATTTTTCATATCCATATTTCAATCTGTTAGAATTCATAGGTCATACTGCATATTATTTATATCTGCATTTCCTACGTTCCTACATTGAATTCGCCATGAAGATCAATTCTATACCAGTTTTTAAGTGTGTTGATGGCACTGGATAAAAGTGTGCGTTACCCCAGCAAGAAAGTAGCACCTAGAGTGATATGAGGGGGACATATAATTAGTGTTCAATCTGCTGTAAATGTGCGCCGAATAAAAAATTGTGCATGTTGTTGTTTTGGAAATAAACGATTCCTGCTGGAGTAACGTTGTTCCAGCCGGAAAATTCTAAACGAATTATCGGAGAATTAATAATTGCGCATGAGCAGAGAGCTTATATTTGTACAAATTTGTGCGCTAAAAATATAATTTGTACGTCTTCAGGTTTTCGAGATATTGCGTTTCCTACTGCTATCATAGCGCCTAAATAAGAAAACATATGAGGTCACCGAAAACTGTATTCGGTGGTACACTTTTGAATATTTTTATTTTATTCATACATACGTTTTTGACTTTAATTCACGTCACCATACAAGAAACTGGTTCAACCTAAGATGTTTAGATGTTAACCAAAAAATTGTGCGTTTAGTCAAATAATATGTAAGATAAATAACCAGTGTGAAATATTTCGCATTAAGTAAATAATAAACAAAAACCAAAACAGTAACACAAACACTGATTAACCGACCAAATTCGAATGACTACCAAAAAGCGGCGATTTCATATTCTGTGTTATGTTTTAAACGGTATGTTAATACATGCATATCAGAGGCGTTCCATTAGTCATCAGAAATAGCAATGCTTCTCTGTCCAACCTCAGTTAATATTAATCTAATCTGGGGTTGATTTCAAAAGGTGACTAACTAGTACGATTAATGATATTAGAGTTAGTATGAACAACCATCACTACCGTAATGAGGAAGTGGCCCCACCTGCTCTAGTTAACGAAGCTAGCTATAATGCAATGTGATTTGCGCGCTCTGCCGCCGAAACTCTGTATTTGATTAATGGCCACCTTAAGTGACTTATGTGCAGAATATTATTTTGAATAACATACAAATAAACGAAGTCTTAGGTATGACATCAATGTGAGAGTCGTTTGGTCGTTTTTACATCAAGGTTGACACCCTATGGACAGAATCAAATTTTATTAATGATAATTATGCTGCCCATACTTTATTATGTGCATCATGTACGTTATATATGCATGTATTTCATAGTATTAGAAAAATTGAATTAATTCAATTCTATTTACGCATAAAATATCAAACGTGCCTAAATTGATAAGGAACAGATGGGCAGTGGAATAAAAGGTATATACAGTTGATCACTTTCTTTATTTTTCTGGGTTATCAACAAGAAATATTGTGTCAATAATTATTATAATAATACTTAAATCGTAGATACTGCTAAAACAGATAGGTAGTAGAATTTATTTCCATTTTGTAAGAAATAAGAAAGTAATTGTATAAATTACTTTAAAATTATTTTCGTTTAATTTCATTCCTTTTCCGTGACAATATTATTCTCCTAGTATTACTGCATCACAGATTGATCATGTACTTAATTGTTTCTAGTCTCATAAAGAAATAAAACAGGGCGGAACATGGTTCAAACTATGGAATATGTTATTATTCGTACATCATTCCAAAATGCTATAAGTATCCGCGTTATCTATAGAATAAATGCCAGGGAGTGATACAGAAACCATTCTCCAATGGCCACTATTCCAATAACGTGTCACAATAAGTTAAAAAATAATCTGTTACAAATATTCTTATTTACAGAGATAATAGTTTTGCGATATGCATTATAGGATTTAATAAATTTGCCTAATTTTTACAGGGATGTATAAATAAAAACATAACTTGTTTTAATAAAAAGAAATAATTACACAATAACATTTCAGACAGACAAATATCATCAAACATAACAATAAACAAAAATAAAGGTAGGTAATAAAGGATCGAACTTAATTATTCTCTAGTAGCAATATCAATCAGACATTATGAAAATGGATCTTTTTGCAATTATTTAAATAATGACTCAGTGATGTTAACAAGTAAGAAATCACTGGGTAGCATGGCCGGTATGTTCTAATAGCGTTTAGACAAATATACAAACATTATTTAACGAATTGTATTTTCACAAAGCTTTAAGAATTTAGACAATATAATTAACACCTTAATTTAAGTGTTTCTACTGTTACTTATGTGATTCGCATTCGCAATTGATATTGCGAAATATTCAGACGTATGTTTCAAACTGCACTCTGCGATGGAAAAAGCTAAGTGCGATCGCGTGTTATTAAGGCTACGTCCAACCCTGTCGCAGACACCACACCAATAATTTCATACAAATTCATCTATAAAACATTTAAGAAACATGCACGTATACTATTGCACACATAGATCAAGATTATGCTAACGTCTTAAATTAGATTATGGTAACTGTTTTTTGATTATTTGCTATTAACGATTACACTAAAAAGTTGCCGAAGCACTTTGCCTATTCACTAAGTATCCAGATAAACACCATACACCAAAGTTAAATAGCACCCATGAGAATATCTTACATTTAAAGCAACAATATGTTATTTACACTAGCGATACATATTTACATTATTTACACAATATTCATACATGTAACACAACACCTCTCACTCTACTCAACAACTTGAGTGACTCGAAAATAAATTGATTATTGTAATGGCTGCCTTAAATTATACAGTCTCATAAAAAGAATATTTTGTTTGTTCCTAAATGAGATACATCTTTGTTTCGTATATAATAAATCAGTCATAATATAAAGATCTTATTATGTAACTTATACCCAGGCCGTTTATGAACAATGCTTTACATTGAAATAAAAAAAACGTATAACAGGGCATTTATGTTATTACAACTTCCACTACTTATAAATGTAATAAAATGTATTACACATGTGAACATATGAAATGGTTTACAAAAATAATCGGAAGAGGCCTCGCAAACATTTCAATTACTGAGTATATTCTAGTTTATCAAAATAGAATAAGTTCATTGTTCGTCAAAGTCTAGTTTAGAGAAAAAAATATTATAAGTCTCGAAAACTGAAAACAGGCAGGTCATCTTTGCAATACATCGAAATCTAATCAACGAAGTATACAAAAAAAGATAAACAGATTAATTGAGCCATCTAAAAGTTAATTTAATGTCAGCTAACAAGGACGGTTTCGATCTTTAGAAGTTGTCTGAGCTTGTCGGTGACACGTATGAGAGCCACCTTGGAAGCTCTCACATTGACCTTCTCTCCGGCGCCCAGAAGCTGGTGGCACTGGGCCCTTTCTAAGAACTCTTGAGTGCGGATCTCACGCAGCAACTCCTTGGGCGACCCTGATCCGCAGTGGATTTGTTTCAGCAAGCTTTCCTTTGATTTTATCTGAAACCAAAATAAACCACATAATTTTTTAAACAAGTTCTCTTACAAGATAATTTTATGTGTATTTTAAAGATTTAAAGTAATCTACATTTTTTTTTATCATTAAGCACTAAAAAGTCTTAATATAATCTTAATAAGTAGGTTCTTTGCAAGAGATTACTTTGTAATCTTTCTAATCTATGAAGCTTTTGCTTGCCCTCTTTCCCACGAAAAAACGGTGTTAACTGGTAATAGTTAGTAGATTACAATTAAATTTACGAATTACAATAAAAAATTACGAGAGCTACCGACGGATTAGAAATGCCCGTCGCATGTCATCACTTAAAAAATCGATCTCTTTCTCATAGGTTATTTATTGACAATAAACATTATTTCGGTATATCATACCATAATAAAACGTACCTGCAAAACGTTAGTGACGTCTTGCAATAAGCACCAGAGGCCATCAGCGGGCTGTCCGGGAATGGTCCGCAAGCTATAAAAGGGCGGCAGCGGGGCCTCTGTGCACTGTATCTCAATGGTAGAGTCTGGTGGCGGCGGGGGGGAACTTGGTGGCGGCGATGATAGAGGATCGCAACCGAGTTCTTCACGATCTGAAAACAATATAATAACTACAGGAATACGATATTAAAATACCAATATAAAAGTCTACTATGTATCCTTTTGTAATGCAATGATACAGCCCAGCACAGAGAAATAGATGTGAATGAGAAAGTAAATAAACCTACGAGTGTATCGAGGTTTACATACGTTATTACTTGGCATAATATTCGGTCTTATTAAGTATCTCAATGTTGGATAATTGAATAGTAAATTAATTTAAATTATTATTAATTTTATAAGAGCTGGTGAGGATATTGGTCAGCACTGTGCAATCAAGAGGAAAAGAAAAAAGAATATTAATTCTGAATTAAAGAAAATTGACAAAAATTAAAAGAGAAGACTGTTTATTAAACCGTTCATTTAAATAGTAGGCCTGTAAGAACATACCGACATTTCTAATTCATCTACTAGATGATGATTTATTAATATATGTTATCATTTTCTTTACTGATTTTTGAGCAAGTTCTTAACTTAAGTCCTTGGACATACAATCAAGACAATCAAGCAATGTAAGGATTTACTTACCAATTATATCAGCTGGTGACGAGAATCTCCATGGTTCGATAGCTTGTCCTTGGACATCAGCTATATGCAACCGCAATAGTAAGGCTGCCTGGCCTTCAGCTAATTCTTCCGGAGTCTGCCCTGCATAGGTGCCCAACAGGGGATCGGCTCCATAAGCAAGAAGCAGTCGGATGACTTCCACGTGACTATTCTCGCAAGCCTCATGCAGTGGTCTGAAATCACATTTCGAAAATATTTAGTCCGAATACATAGTACATCGTAACTGCCGCCCATGGACCTCTATTATCATATCATACCTCTATTATCATCTGCAGATGATACAGACCTACTTGAGATTGTCGGATATGAGGTCGGCCACAAATACCTACCACATATACTCCTCATACAAGAACCCCTTCTCTTGCCACAACACTATTCAAACCAAAATACAGCTGCACTTAATTTGTTATCTCAAGGCAGAAATTGGTTGATAAGTGGTGCGGTGGAATCGTACCACCAGGGTTTTATTAAAATTTATCTATTTATATAATATCGCCAGAGGCGTAATTCTAGAATTCTCCTTCTGCTTTTCTCTATCTTGAATGATACCAATACTCCTTATTTAAAGGATTACTTTCAGTACCGTTTTTTAACCCATGACAAATTGCTTCAGTCGTCTAATAATTTAAGAGTCAACATTCCACTGCATTCTAGCGGATTCTTTCATTATTCGTTCACTGTTCAGGCGGTACTGCTTTGGAACGCCCTGCCCGCTGATATCANNNNCGCTGATATCAGGAAAGCACCCAATAAGGTCGTGTTTAAAAAGCTTGTCCGAGAGCACTATCTGAATACTGCTATTGTCTCTTAATCATCTGTTACTTCATTGTTACTTCATTCATATGATATTTATATATGTATTTATAACTTTGTATATTCAATACTGTTATTGTTCACATTTATGATAATCACCTGCCGCAAATTTTCCAGCCACCCAGGGTTGACTGGTAGAGAATGCCATCAGACATTAAGTTTGCCCTATTGTGACTTTATAATATAAAGGTGCAATAAATATATAAATAAATAAATAAATTATCTATTTTTACAAACCTTATTCCTCCTTGCGCCGCTGCGGATACGTTAGCGCCGTACTGCAGTAGGAGTCTCGCGATTCTCACATGTCCTTTGGCAGATGCAACATGTAAAGGTGTAAAACCAGCATTGTCTTTCGCAGAAGGATCCGATTCCATCTTCTCCAGGCAGAACGCAACGCAATCCTGTAACCAATGCAATTATTGTGTTTAAAAAATGTACATTTAATAATATGTCTGCGTCGGTCAGTGAAAGGAGACACAATCAGTATAATGAGATCGGGGAGGTTCCAACGCCACACCTATTTCTAGCATGAAGCAATTCTTCAGTTTCGGTGATACGTAGATGCCGTATGACTTACATATGAGGCAAACCTCATAGTTTTCAAAAGTGGTATTTCTTCTGTGATCGGCCTTAGATAGAATCAATGTTCTGGTATGGAGTTCGTTACACATATTCATGGGCGGCAGTACATCGTAGCTCCTTACCAACACGTGAAATGCATGCAAGCTCACTACTTTATGTTATAGAAAAAGTGAAGATATACTCACAGTGAATCCGAGTCGAGCAGCGCGATGGAGATGCGTCTCGCCGATGCTCTTGTTAATGAACCAGCCTTTAATCTCCTTTTGAATATCATGGACGGACTCAGGATTTGGTTTGGGTGCCGGTCGGCGAATTTTATTACACGTCTCGTCTCTGCGAATAATTTTCTTCTTTTTTCTTATATAATCAAACCCAGAGCTAAATTTCCTTCGCCCAAATAGACGTTTCAATCGTTTTTTCGTATGATTTTCTGTTGTTCCAGGTGAACTACTTTCGTCTTTTGTACTGTTCTTATCGTCAGGGGAAGGACTCTTATCCTTTTTTATTTTATTTGCGCAGTCTTTCATACGTTTTGTAGTAAAAGTCTTCATTAAACTATTTCTTTTCTTTAGGCGTAGTAATCTTCCTTTAGCGTCGTTTCGTTTCAATGATTTAGTACTTCTAAGGCCGTCGCGTATCGAACTAGACCTTCTTTTAAATTTATCTTTTATTATTTTCTTAGATTTGAACTTTGGCTTTTGTTCTATTTCTTTCTTTACTAACACCGGTTGATCTTCTTCAGTGTCCTGTGCAATCTCATCTCTACATGACGGCGGCGCCGAGGCGGGTCTTTCGTCACCAAATACTTCTTTTATTGTAGCTCGTTGTTTCAAAACTCTACTTTCAGTCCTTGTTCTAGATTTCAATACAACAGGAGCAAATTCTTCCGTAGCACCCATTAAACCATCAGTATTTTTAATAAAAGCTGTTCTAAATGCAGTAACAGTTTCTTTTCTAAAAGCACCTAAATAGAAAATGTCCTCCATTAACTTTTCCTTTTTTGCGCTTAAACTCCCTTTATTTCCATTTTTCATTAAACCTAAGCTAGGTGTAGGAAGAAGTTCAGTTGTGTTTGAACTTTTTGGTATAACTTTAGGTAACTTGTCGTCCTTTTCTTTAGATTTCTTCTTAGTATCTTCTTTTTTTCCACACTTTTGAATTAAAACATCAACAATGGAACTTCCCTTCTTTCGTACTTTTGTAGCTGAAAATACTGTAGAGGTGGATGCTTCTGAATCATAATGTCTATTAACAGCAGAACTACTAGAGTTTGACTCCAAGTCGCTATCTAGAGTCAATTTGTCTGGTCTTCTATATAAATCATCCGTAGCTGCAGATGGCGCCGAAGAGGGAGCCGGTGAAAGTGGTACTGGATCTAAGTCAGGAAGAGAAGTTGATCCACGTGTAAACATAGCCCCAGTACCCTTCACGAATGGTCCGCCTGATCGGCCTCTCGGAATAGCAATGAGTCGTGTCGGCATACGGAGAGATCTTTTATACCTGTAGAGTTCTTCTTCCCAGCCTGGGTGGAAATCGGAGCCATCACCAAAACCGGGTTTACGTACTGGTGTAGAGCAATTGCTAACGGAAGAATTATCCATTCTTTTCGATGGCGATGACTTTGCAGGACTCTTAGTACTTGAAGAAACTTTATTATCATCCATTTTTAAACTTTTACGGACTCTTAATCGACTAGCGACGCTTAAAGCATCGTCATCTGAATCTGAACTGGAATTATCATTCTGGTTTTCATTTTTCACATTTTCTGTGGATAACGACTTACCTTTAGACCGCGAAAGGTGTTTAGATTTACTTTTGTTTTCCTTTTCTTTTGAAGAATCTGTTGATTTTCTTGTACTAATATTCATGCGTTCATCGCAGCACTCAAGTTTAACGTAAGCTGATTTTTCCGATAAATCTTTAAGCAACTGATACTTAAGCCGTTCCGTTTGTTCTTTTTCTTTTAGTATTTTGCTTTTGATAAGAGGTTCATCATCATCAGTGGACTCAGATTCTTCTTTGATTACAGTTTTTATTGATTCTGATTCATCTTTTTCTTGTTTTATGGTTATGGTAGACGTAGTAGATGTCTCATTTTTACTGGTTTTGTGTTTATTTTTCGGATTTACTCTATTTCTATTAACTTTATCGTTCTCTTTGTCACTCTTTTTATCGCCTTTAATCTTATCCGTTTTACTGCCCTGCTTGTTTTTATCAACAAATACTTCATTTATAATATTCAAAGGTGCAAATTCTTGTGCTATTGGGATTTCATCTTCGTCAACTGGTTCTTGTTTAATTTCAATAACAGGTATATCTTCTGTTATTGTTGTTTCCGGTGCAGTTTCCATGACTTCTTTAGGCGATATGTCTAATTTCAAAGTTTCTTTAGGTTCTATAGCAGGCACGTCAATTTTGGTATTTTTTTCAAGTTTTATATCTTCGTGCTCAATAGTATCATTACGCCTACGGTGAATCTTCTTTTTATGGCAGCCACTTTTCAGTTGTTCCATAAAACTATCACAAGCATTAGCCCAATCTGCATCGATTTCTTGGACTTGTGAATTCAGAACTACTTCATAATTTTCAGGTTCATGTTTCTCCAGAATACTTTCTGTTTTAATAGGAATTTCCGCATCTTTTTCGATTTCTTCTATATTCATAGGTTCCGACTTCACTTCTGGAATCGTTGTTACGACTAGGACTTTTTCACTTTTTATAACCGATTCTAATCTTAAATTATCCTCCCTTATTTGATTGAAGAGGTGCTGTTTTTGCGATTTTGGCAGAAGTTTTATTTTCTCTCCTTCAGATGGTATAGAATCAGATTTTGAATCTGGTTTAACTGAGCTGTCATGCGATGGTGGCATTACTTTAAGTTCAGCCTTGGTTCTAATTCTGGACGCAACGTCATTTTCCGGAGATTTCCTCTTTGAGTCTTGAACCTCGAATCTTTGATAATCTGAGTCCCGTGGTAGGGAGTCCACTGCCTTAGGCATTTGAATGTGATGGTCTAAGCTCGGAACGATCTCATTATTTATAGGTTTATAATTATTTTTAATTACTGCGTCTCCATCGGTAAGATCGGTTATTTCTATGACAGAATCATCAACATCGTCTATGACAATGAGTTCTGGTATCTGTCGTGCTACTTTTACTTTATTAGGTTCAATGAATCCAGTATGTTTCGTTTCTAAACTATTTCTAAGTATACTTAACACCCTTTTATCAGCAGGTTGTGCTCCACTATGAATATCTAAATGATGTGGGTGTAAATCTCTATTGTGGCTCGGAATTTTTTGTATTACTTGACGGCTGCTTGAAGACGGATTCTTATTATGATAATTAGCATGATAATCGTTCATGTCCCGATGGATCGTTTCAGTCGGATATGTGTTATTCGAGTACCTGTGACTCATGTGAGGAAGTTGTTCACGATATACATTGGATACGATAGATCGCTTTTGGTCATTTTGATAAGCCTCTAAACGTTTGTGACTGGCATAGCTGTAAACAGGTTGACTCATAAGATCATATTGTTCTCGTGCCGACTGATTCATTCTTTCTATCCGACTGTCAGCCGCCCAGGTCTCATACCGAACAATTTTTTCCGGAATGTTACTAACAATAGGCCCTGAGGGACGCTTACGCTCTTCTATTACGTAATGACGATCATTCCTTATTCTACTATCTAAATGACGATCATCGACCTTTTTGGTGAGATCTATTCGAGGAATATAATCTGAAGTTCTCCCAACTGGACCATTATATTTGTTTCGTTCAGAATATACTTGGTGACGAGATTCTGCAGGGTAAGGTTCTGCCACTGGTTGAGCAGTTTCATACACCCCATTGTATCTGATAGGGTGGCCTGGTGGAAGGGAAGCACTATAACTGTGTCCAGGAATTCGTTCTCCCTTATACTGAGCAAAATCCGGTGCAAAATCTACTTTATGAGATGCAACACAATTCGAAATAGGTGGAACATGTCGATTGTTCGAAGTTACGCGTGATTGTAATGGTATTTTATTTTCTGAAGTACCTGATTCAACTATATCATCTTGAGTTGTTGAAGAGTCTGCAGTGTTTTTAACAGTTTTTACAGATAAATCAAGTGGAGATTCCCTTTTCTGTTTAGTTTGATTCATTTGGTTAACTAACGAAGTAACCGATACTGTCATTCGAGCTTGTTGACTAGGGTATCCGGGCCTTACTGCTGATCGAGAAGGCGATGACTGGACATGATTTGATGATGCGTAATCGAAACTTGTCTTTGGAGCAGTGGCAGAACGGTACATAGTCTTTGATTGTAACGTAGAATTATTTTGAGCAATAGGCATCGCTGGCGTACTCGGCGCATATCTGACCGAGGAAGTTGATGGTGTAGGATAGGGGTAGCTATTCCTAGAATCGACGTTCCTGATTTTAGGTAGATAATCCGTACGGGGCGGAAGACGAGAAACGTCGTGCGGATGAGATTGTGATGCAACTGGTGCACGATCAGTCTGTCTCGCCACATAATGCGCATTCATAGCATCTATAGCTTCGTGTTTATAAGCTTGATGAGGGTGCGTTTCTATTCGATGAGATTGTATAGATTGCGGTGCGGCTGGCGATCGATAACCAGAGTAGGCTTGTTGTGGATCGTATTTCCGTTGAGGTATGGTAGGATGTCTATCGTAATGAGACGTTACTCTTGAATATGACGAAGATTCACGTCGTTGCGGTAGTGTAGAGTAGGCCTGCGATGTTCGACTGTCAATAGGCGTAAGCCGCTGAGACGTTTGTACCGCTTGAGGATGAAGAATAGGTGGAACTCGATCATTGTGAGGAGGCGGCGGTTGAGTTACCGGCATCGCGTAACGCTGACTTGGCGGAGTGTGTGCAGCACTATCGCGCAAGCGAGACGAACCATGTTGAGGTAAGGAACTAGTCATTCTTGCGTATGTTTGTGGGCTATTACGCGCAGGAACTGATGGCTGTGGAGAAGCGATCGGGGGACCATGTGAACTCCTACCACCATCGTTTAAATTTGATTCATATTGATATCGTGAATATTGTTCTGGAGGACGAGACGCCGAATATGGATCGGGGGGCCGACCGGGGGCATAATGGTCGGGCGGTCTCGCCGTCGGCGTTTGTACGCGATGTACTGATGCTCGATATTGCACCTGGGACTCCATCTGATGTTCGGTAGTCGCTGTAGGAGGATGTGGAGCATTCGATGGCGGCCGAGCTGGTGATGGACAAGGTGCTGCCGGAGCAGGTGCCGGAGAAGGTAGCATCCTCGGTGTGGGCTTGCGTATGATATGGGACGGTGGCGATAGCGCACCGACCGCTTCTTCCTCGTCCTCCGGCTCGGTTTGCTCTCGACGCTTTTCTGCAGCCTCGCGCATTACCGTAGCCTTGTGTATTATATGCGGTTCTGGCTCCAGCGGTTCGGAAGGTGGTCGAGGTGGAATCGAAAGAGCTGGAGTTGGCGTAGAGGGAGGTGCTGCTGCGGCAGAAGGTGGGCGGGACGATGGCGCCGGGACTCCAGATAATGCCGGTGTTCCTTCTTCGTGAGGCAGAGCGCCTGAAGGCCACACGGACTGACCACTGCCCTCTGCTGCCTGCTTCGGTACCCCCATGAAGTACTGACGCGTCCCTTCCAGTACATTGCTGAAACTGACGTCCATACTACGCGTTCCGACTCCACTGCACACCACCTGAAAATTAATCAATTATTTCATTAAACTTTGCTACATAACATACATTGTACGTAGTATGACACGTCATTGTAATTTGCATTTCGAAATAAATTACGAGTATTTAAACTTTTTTCCGATGATAACACAAAACTAACCTTTAATACTAATGTATAAATATAAATGATAGGTTAATATGCACATGTGGAAATTATCAAAGTCTAAGTGGGGTCGTTACCCGGCGGCTGCCCTTGAAAGTACTTCGCCCCCAAGTCTATATAGCAGTGCAATAAACCTTCAACAAGATACCACGAAACGAAAGAAATAGGAAGACGCAATTTTTCGTGAATTCTTTGCAATTAGTTTATATGAAAAAGTCTTGGTATTTGTTTTTTTTTGTAGCTAAAAGTTTATACGTAAAATTTTACATATGATGAGAATTTAAGATTAAGATTTAAACAAGTAATTACATTTTTTTAGTAATATTTGTAGCCAACAACAATACATTTCATATAACATTAAAAGGCTATTATATCGTCATGGGTAACATAACGTTAGCACAATATTAAAATTCTATATTGATTTTTATTTAAAAGTCAATTATGTATTGTCGCATCGCTGTCTTTCGTGGGAAAGAAGCGAAAAATCTCCATAATAGGTAGGTTCATTCAGAAATGAATAGCTATGAAAATAATGCACTAAATAAAAATGTATAAACTTTATATATATATGAATTACTCATATTTTTATGTATACAAACATATACTGTTTTAATATATAAGTGGTATTCGGGCTCACAGTATCGCGTGGGGCGGAAGCTGTATCCGTGGCGACCGCCTCAATCGATTGCAGTACCGGCGCAACCCACCGGTGCCTAATAATAGAGATTCGAAATATTTCACTCTTATTACCTGACTGCGTCAGAAGGAAGGCGTTGTTTTTCGAGCGTGTGTACGTATGTATGTATGCTTGTTTGTTTGTATGTATGTCCATTTCTTTGGCACGCGCTACAGCCCAAACGGCTTGACAGATTGGAACGTATGATATATCGTTCGAATCGTCTTAGTTTGCAGTGACATAGGCTATATGATTTTTTTAAAAAGCGCCTAAAATAGGGGGAAAAGGGGGGAGGAAGGTCGTTTTTTTTTACTACCACGGCAATATTGGGTATCAAATGAAAGCTAGTAAATAGCCCATTTTAAAAAAAATATATGTTATAATACTTTTACTTGACTACTTTGATAAAAAGTCATATTAAGCGTTAAATTAATCATATCATTAAGAACAAAAAAATTGTTTTAAGCAGTCGGGTTTTTTGTTTTAATGTTTTTACCAATTTTACAAGTTTAATTTTAATGTTTCACACATTTGTACGTATTTGTTTTTAGACAACGCTATCTAAATGTCTTTCAATTTATTTCATGCAAAATAGTAGATATTGGTTTTTTTATAAGTGTAAAATAGCAAAGCATGCTGTCCACCTAACGGTAACTGGCCACTTCGTACAGAACGGGAGATATAACCCCTATATCTAAAGTCAAGACGTGTTGCTACTCCCGAGGACTAAGATGGTGGTAACCTCTGATGAAAGAGAGCCGGCAACCACACCTTTTCACCGAAACGCAGATACTGCTTCACGCTAGAAATAGGTGTGTGGTGTAGATTTAATGATATCTGAACTCCACCGTATGCGTTAAGTCTAAAATAGATGAAAAGATAAATTCATCTTATATAAACCAGTATTAAGTATAGCTAAGGTTCGCGAGGCTTAAGCGCAGAGAAGAAAACTTCAATCAACCTTAATATTATTATTTCAATGGCGACGAAAAAATCAAAAACCAACTTTTGAATCAAGTAACATTAAAAACAAGGCAACATTATTGATAAAGACCGTGAGCAATCTAATCTAAACACATCATCGCAATAAACATGTTTCCGCATCATACGATAAGTAGGAATAAGTAGGAAAAAGGACTTCACCCACATCAGTGGCGCTAAAACAACACAGCGCTAGACGATAAGTACTTATGCATGCACGCGTCCGGGCGAGGTGGAAGCTGTATCTAAGTCGTATCCTTGGCAACGGCAATCGATTGCAACTACACGGTGCCGACTAAACAACACGCTTGAACTTATGATTCCCTGGTACCCATTATTGAATTAGATTTGTAATCTAAACAACAAATATCAAGCTTTGCGTGATAATGTTCTTTTTGAGATCTTTCATTTTCATTCCTTAGGTAACTATAATGTCTGTTAACTGATACATTAAATTAAAGCATTTTAAAGGTGGTAAGTTATTGTTATGGCTCTAGCGGCAGCAACTAATTTTCTTATAAAAACAGTCTCAACGATGCTGGTTTACGGTAAAGGCGATTAAGTACAGTAACTTGATGCTTGCATGAGGCATTCCAACATAAGATCTTTCCATAAAATCTACTTGAGCCCGTCACAAAACTATATACCCTTATCTGTCATCTGTAAAGTGTGCTAAGATTCCTGTTCATTATCACTAGAAATTAAGTGGATAAGCAACCTCGTGTAATTATCGTAGAACCCGTATAATTCCCACGTCGATAACAATTAATTACTTTGCACATGTATTAGTAATATATAAACAGTTGTACAAGTGAGGTGACCGTGTTGCTCTTGCTTGTAATGCATATACATATGCATTCATATATCTAAGATGCAATTATGTCGGCGCACTTGTTTGGATTCCGTTATGCCTGCGATTAGACGTAAGGAATCTATTCCACTCAGAGCAGTTATTCGTGTAAGCACATTACTTATATTAGATATTTATCAGATTTCATAACGAGAAGGAAAGATTCAAAGATGACTGAATTTATTTACAAAAATGTACAGCTAAGTATTATGTTGTTGTTGACAGACTTTTAATACAAAAGCGCGTAGGAAGTAAAAATCCTTGATAATTGTAGAAAGGCTTAAATTACTTTGAAATAAAGTTATATACTTTATCGTGAAGAATAAAATCTTGTCTTTTTTCGAGGCTAACACGAACGATCCCAACGTATCTTCATAACAGAATGCGTTCGATGATAATGACATGAATTGCTATGTTTTAAGCGAAAAGCTGTAACAGCTATGCAGTGTCTATTTTAAGTTAAAGAAAAATTTTCTTTGTTCCTTCTTTCTTTTCTATTTCAACGCTTTACGGCAAGATGTCGTTACGAATAGACTTGTTTAGCATTGAGAGTTATTTATAATGACATTATAATATTTAATGCATTGCATCAAGCAACATACAATAAATCGAGGTG
>MOOZ01000062.1:382641-395421 GCA_002930495.1 Cecropterus lyciades | reverse complement strand
GTGCTATTAGTTGTATTGTGGGTTGCGGCTTAATGATATTACAAAAGCTTGTCGTCAGGGACGACATTTTGTTGCCAATTCACGCAGCAAGTACGCCTACTGTAGGTACACAACACGCGTACTCAAAGCAAGTTTACATACATATATCTTTTGATATACATACATTTCTTCGATGGTGGCGTATATAAATTCATACAAGTGAATTCCGCGGTGGTTTTGTTTCATGTTGTTTGTGTAACTTTTTGTCAATAAATAAATGCGAGTTATACATATACAACATATAACGCTCTACGCCCGCGTTACCCAACCTGTGGCCCGCGGACCCCTGGAGGTCCGCGAGTATATGTATGGGGGTCCGCGGTCACTATCTCTGGACCATACATAAATCCCTCATTAAATGCAAAAGGGCCGCAAAACGAAAAATCAGCACAGAAAAATCTATGCACACGATATTTTAAAAAAATAAAAAAGATGCATCCAATGATGTATATCCCTGATTTAATTGCAAAAAAGCAACACCAACCTTCACATTATTTTTTTTTTCATATTTTTCATAATAAACAGTTATAATTACCTTCTGTATTTGTATTTTTTTGTATCTGAAATAACTAAAATAAATACCTAATCCGTTTTTTTGCTGTTTATTTTATTAAGGGGGTCCGTGAAAACTGTGCTTGATTTCCTAAGGGTCCGTGGACTGAAAAAGGCTGGGAAACGCTACTCTACGCAATTAACGCTCTACTTTTGTTTAATTTAATTTAATTTCTTATCACAACTGCGTAATAGTAACGGTTCAACAAAATAACGGCATATTCTGTTTAAAAAGGTATATCTTTATAATTTAGCGTATAAAATATGTTATGATTCTATTAGGTGAAGACGAAACGGTATTTTAAAATCCGTTAAGCTATTTAGCCTACGGACAGGAATTCGTACAAAAGATAATAATACTCCTCTATAAAACTGCTAAGGCTATAATTACCCTGAAATATTTATTATATAAAAGAAAAAAAAATATTTATTATTATAAGATCGGTTTGATGCTTCTGACCTAAAGGAACATATCCAAAAATACTGTCATTATGAGAGTATTTTTATAAATCCCTTTACAATAGTTCAGAAAAAAATGAAAAAAAAAATCAAATATAAAGCTGTTATTGTTATTACATTAATATATTTAGTAAGAACTTCATCAAAAGCTTGCTATGGATTGCTGGAAGTAATTAATAAAGCAATTTGCACCCAACCCGATAGATATTAAATGCTACTTGGTAATTAAATTACATAATTTAAAAGCCGTGTAAATAAGAACGTTATGGTAACTAATTTTTTTTTAATTTAGATGGAAAAATAGTTACCAACAACATTACTGCCGAGCTCTTCATTTATCCCTCGGTATTAAGATAGCGTCTAGCTTATTTAAGTCGCAGACAGATTAGTCGATCGATCTAGATTGTAGGTAGTTACAATGTTTCTCATAGTAATTACGCAACAAAATTATCAAGCAAGTCTGCGTGCCTACTCATTTATTACTAACTAGACAGGTTAAAATGATACTTTAGAAATAAATATATATTTCTAAAGTATAAGAAAATTTGTTCCCAAACATTTCTACGCCAAAGTCTACTGATAACCTAATGGCTTGTTCACTAAATATTCTGTTTATTTAATTCCTAATAATATTAATCGAACGAATTACTGTTATATTGAACAAAATGTACATAAAAAGTTTATTGCGCTCTTTATGATATTAACAAAACAAAACGTTTCAGATGTCGCAAAATTAAAGTTATTCAAGCGTGAAAACCATCAGACTATTTGATAAAACGAAACGCTCGCGTATCATACATTTTCAGCATAAGCACGTTACATACAAGCATAGTAAACGAAAACGGAACTCATAATGTAAATCTGGATTGACCACTGAGAATGTCTTTAGTCTACGCGACGGTCAAGTAACACATCTGTGACCGATCTCCAGTATAGCTCAAATTTTTTTGAGTTTAATCACAAAAATAAATATGTATATATAAGACAATGTATGCTTTCATTAAATCTAACCAACTAAACACACACGCAATTTACCCGAAATCAATTAAACGATTTCGGACTTACCTGCGTTGAAAAAAGCGTACAACCTTTAATTGACCTTGTCAGAGTTCGTAGGTTTTAATAAAATAAAAATTATAATTATGTTACCTCAAGATATGGACTATAGATAAAATTTAGTAGTTTCGATTTCATGAGATTTTAATACGTTCACTGTATCTTACCTATGGTTGACAGCTATCCTGCTTGGTGAGAATGGTAATCTCTGACGGCACTCATGTCTCGATCTTTACATTCCTTTTGACCTGGAATCAAAAAGAAAGCAATTAACTCTAGATATCAGACATTAAAATTATTAATTAAAATATCATTTTATGATATATTATATGATTATATGATAATTTTTTTATTTTATAATTGTCAGCAGATAGATGATTTTGTTCAACTTCACGTGGTCAGCTTACTTCGTAATAACGTTAATAGACTAAGTTAAATCGCCAACCCGGAAAATACCTGATGAATATACATCTGTTTTAAGCCTGAACAGTCCATTGAAAGTCCTGCACAGACATTGACCCACATTCGCCAAACTATTCAGCACATTATGCGAATTGACTTGTAAAGCGATTTATTGAATAAAAACAGAACGGGTGTGTTGTGTTGCTTATATTCGTAACAACTTTTAGGTTACGGTATTTAATGGTAAGAAGTTGTATTTAATGCTGATTTACGATAGTTATATGCATTTCAAAATACCGCATATCCACTTCATTTGTTATCGTACACGAAAACAAGTTAAAAGTTAGACGTGAAAACATCGTATTTCTAAACCGTTATCACGATATGCGCGAAGATTCAAGCAGAAAATTCTTTGAACAACGTATTTTTGAACGAACTTTCCTCACCCTTAGCGCCCTATTCAACTTAAACGCGAACAACAAATCATTAGGCTCGGTCCGCTTTTACCCACAAAAGTTTTTCTACCGTAAGGTTTCTTAATGCAGGAATTTATATTGTACACTTTTTTAATGATTTGATTCACAAATTCTCTTTTTGTTTCTTTGTCGGCTTATTCTCTGCATAGGTTATTGTCGCGACATAATACCATGACTTGATACTACTATTCAAATTTTCCGACGTTTATGTAACATACTTACGAGAGTAAGAGCAATATTCTGATAGAATGTATACAAGCTTATGTATCGTCTGTGTAACACAGGGACTATATTGTACACTACAATAAAATTGTCAATTCCGCTTTTATGTTATTATACCTACTTAATAACATTATTTATAACGAACATTATCAAGCCTGGTTATGATTTATGAGGGATTAATATTTAATCATAGTTTTTATTATCAGTTAGAAAAAATAGTAAATATAGTATAATTCTGTAATGATTGTTTTTGTAATATGATTGAAATATTAAAAAAGGACATTAAATGATAAAAAACATTCAATAAAGCCTTCATCTATACGCAATGAAGCCACATGGTACTTTACGTTCAATCCTCCCCTAATTAACTCTGAAAGTCATGCATGTACATAATAGGGACTGTCCAATATCAGACATAATTAATTTGAGAACATAAATAAAGAGAAATAATATAATATATAAAAACAGAAATAAAGAGTCCAAGAGTCAGATCGAAGTATATAAGCCAATTTTTCATCGGCACGCGGAGACGTACTAGTGTGCAGTGCATACGCCACATTATTTACGTACACAAACGCTCACAGCTGTGCGGGGTCATTGCCCTCGAGCCGCGCGAAACAAGGTGAATCGTAAGCCCGCCGCTTTTTGTCTTCAACGAAATGTGACTCCGCGATGTTTTTCAATATATTAGCCTCATGTGACGTCACCCATCGCTATGTGTCATGCATATTATATTACATGAACTCAGGCAACCGATACAATTGCTTCGAGATAAGCTGGTTTCCGAAGTGCCTCATGATCTCACGTTTTATTTGCGTCCGTGTTTTATTTAGAATCCTGCCAGTAACAAGATAATATTTACTGAGAATTTTCGGTAAAATTTATTATTTCAAACGTAATTTATCATGTTTGTATTAAATCGGCTAATATATAGCCAGTGCATTCTCATTATCGATGCACCCGTATTGAATTTACATGCCTAATTGATGTAAAAGTCAACTTTCACTGTGATACGGAATGTACCTCATAACAGTGATGTTATCGAGCTGCAATGAAACTGAACTCGAATGAATGCTTAACGTGTCGAGGAACGTTAGATGGATGCTCCGAGACACGTATGCACTCAAAACAAGAGCGCGGGAGAGCACATTCCACGCGATACACGCACAGTAGGACTCTTCATATATCTTGGCTTGTTTTGAAATATCTGTATGTGTGTATTAGACTGCTAGTTCGCACAAGCGAAAAATACTTCAGTAAACTTAATAATAAACAACTTTATTTGAATCAAGCAGTGTCAATATTATTAATTCAATCTTCAATGCAAAAATACAAGTCGTTGTTTTGATAATTTCCCAAGGCCAAGTATCTTCATCTGTGTTTTCCCAATCATTATTTACTTGATGAAAAACAAACAAAACATACTTTTAACCTTCTATCGTTTAAAACAAAACAGAAATGACAAATTTGTTTACTATGTCATAAACTTCGCGTTAAAATAGTTCACGAACCCAATTTCAAAGATCATTAATCTTCGCGCCCCAGTACATTTTGCGATAAACGGCAACACATGCGAATGTATCACATAGAGGTCCGAATACATAGCGCCTCTTTCAATGGACTTTGTGGGGGACGAGGGAAATGGAAATTACCTCGAGCCTTGGTCTCCCCTGGTTCAGATAACGGTAGGGTGCATTTAATTGTATCAATATATATATATACCATACGGAAAATTGGATTGTCGGTCGTATCATAATAGAAGTTTTTAGGTTCTGTTTCCGCTTACGTTTTACTAAAAAATCTCGATTTTAGTACTTATCATAAGCGTCGTATACACTTTAATGTTAAAAATAAACTTTTAGGAAAATGTTAGCAAATTAATAGTATTATTGTGTTATTCTTAGATTACAATACAAATACCTTTTTAAATATCTACCACCAATATAGCAAATATACTAACGCCATCGACTAGATCATATGTAATGAATGACACTCATATTAATTCCCACTGATGAGCAAGGCCAACTGTAGAAGGCCCTGGGTTCGGGAATAAATTTATTATGCTGTCCTAATAAGAATTGCAGCTAGCCTAGATAGTACATAAATATTATCACATAAAATTCCGTTGGTTTTTATGTCTTTTTTATTATTTTATATTTTTTATAAATATGCAATCTGTTTAGCAGTAATGTACAGTATCAAGTTTTTTAAATGTACTTAAGTAGTAGACAGTAGATAAGAACGTGACGAATATATAACCCCTTACCTTTGAGCATTGGCATGGGCTTTTTAGCATAGATGAATATACTACACCTATGAGCCCTTGAAAATGCAAGACAAAATAACCAGAAATATGCATTAGTAACAGGATAAAAACGCTCAAAACATTCTTGAATGTGAAAGTCATCGCATAACATGACGGTATGACCAATATTTGTTATGTTATATATATAACTTGTAGAAACATGTATATGGAGCCAGATATGTATATAGAACTAGCGTAGATCGACCAGCGAGGTACCACGGTTACACCTATTTCTTTCGTGAACTAGGTCTTGCATATCAGTGGAAGGCTGTGGTTGCCGGCACACTTATATATGAGACGACATCTTTGAACTTTACATAGAATCCCTGTTCTATATGAAGTTGCTTAAAGGTGTCCATGGGCGACAATGTATACTATCAGGTGAACTGGATTCTCGTTTGCTACTTCAATCCGATAAAAAAATGTGTAGCATGCACTGAATTCGTCAAGTTCCGTGATATCACTAGCAAGCGATGCGCGGGCGCGCCTGTGACCTACATTTCGCGTTCTATTTTTCAGCTCGCTCTAGCGCCCTCTATTATTAGATCCGCATTGTTTATTGCGCGACCGATTTACTATGTACCTACACTTCCTGTATTGAATTTACTTCGTTCCATTCGTACTTCGACTACTAATCACACCGTTTAATAAATTACCGTAACGCCATCATACGATTAGCGTTTCCTGCATTTATAGGTATGAAAACATGTTTCTGTGGTGTACGGTGGAATAGGTAGATAAAAACCGGTTTGTAAACACACATAAAATCGAAACAAAGAGAAACTGATCTATGAGTCTATGTTACAGTTGATAAGCGCGCAAGAATTCGTACTATTCATAACAAAAGCACCACAACACGACATTAATAAAACCCCATTCCATTGCGACTAGGTTTAAAGGACTCGACATCTGTCCCAACGCAAATAGGTCGTGATAAAATACCTGCTCGTGGGAGCTATTTTAAGCTGTAACAACTAGAGCTGTACTTTTGGACTGTCTCCAACATTTACTGCTAATGAAAATCGAACTAACCGTTATGTTTACAGATTAATATTTGTTTTGTTACGGTGCTACACTTGTGTAAAGATATTTCATTTGCAAAAAAATCTGCTCGGTAGTGCAGTATTTTTGTGTTTGAAATTTATCATTTTGAAGGTCATTTTACATTTTACTTCTCTTTTGTTATTATAGGAGTAGCAAGCAAGCAGAACATATGATGGTAAGTGATTACTGCCACCCATAGACATGTGTGATTAATCCGAAATAAAAAAAGAATCCTAAGATCGACCACGGACGCGTTGCTACCGCTGAGGAATGATTTGGAACGCCTCGGACAAGTGTGTCCCTCTTAAGACGACCTTCAAACCAGAATACAGTAATGCTATTATTAGGTAGAAAAAGTGTGACGATGGTGCAGCAGAAGTTGACCACAAAGATCTAACTTAGACATCTTTTCTTAACAAAAACAGAAACTTCCACCAATCGGCTATTGCTGTACACAATACGCTCCAAATAACATGAGATAGAAGCAACGTAAATGTTTTATAGAGACAGATTAGCCGTATCTCAGCGTGATGATGTTTTCTCTAAACATTCGTAAATAAAATAAAAAAAACATACTTATTCGATAAAGTATTATAAAAAAAAATAAAAACCTAAAAGAGTAGAGCAAACATTGCCCGAAATGTTACTCAAATATCAAAACAGCGTAAAATCATAAACATCAAATGATTACGCCTGTTGATCCGGCGTGAGTTGATTGTGACATACAACTAAGTAGTTTTCCTTCTGCAGTCGTTTCTGTGTCAGTGGGTCAATAGCTGGTTACAAGCGAATAATTTTCTAACTACTTACGAACCGGTTTGAACATTACATCAGATGGACCTAAATTCCGGCCCATCGACACGATAACTTTTGAGACCGTAATTTAAGGGTCTTCAAAACGTAACGTTACGAAATCGAGTCATTATGGGTCCTCATTACGATCCACAAGAACGCGTAAATTACGCGATCTTAACGAATCAATCTAATTTTACGAGAAACATGTTTATAGAGACATTTTTATTCTTTCATTGTCAGGCTAATTAACACTATTCTATTGTTTTTACCGATTCACACGGCAATCACAACTCGTACTTATTCTTTGAAACCTATGTGAGAACATGACTAAATGATTAAAACTAGCTGTCAAAACCGAGGGAATTGTTATTAAACAGAGCATAGATAATAATTTCATGAGAATATGCCCGGAATGGGAACTATGCGATAAGTCGGCGATATGATAGCTGGGTGATAAAGATCGTAAACGAGTGTAGAGCAAAACATTGTAGTGGGTTACCGGGCCAATGTCACCGCCAACCGACCTGCTCTATATAGCTAGTCCAGTCTGCCTAGGTCATCGAGACCCTAAATTATTAACGCTGCTTTTCTTTAGTTAATAATTATTTATTTGTGAATTAATTAAGTATATGTGAGGTATAATTCTTATACCTAAATTGAACTCCTATTTTTTGGGTGACTTTAGTAAGTAGTGCAACTTTGAACTGATAGCCAATTCCTCTGTTTAAGATATTTACAGCTATGAACTTTGCTTATGGATAGTATTATGGATGAATGGAATTATTACACGTTTTTCCTTATTTGAGAATTGTAATTACTGTTTTTAAAATTTGTGCAGACAGTTCAAATGTCAAATCTCAGAGTAACCAATTGTAAGCTCGATATCGAGATATAAAAAAATTAAACAAGTATTATTCGGTAATTGGGTAAAGAATATTTTAGATGTAGAGTAATTTACATATATGTAGTTTTTGTCTTTAGATTAGACAGTCTTATTTTAAGTTACTGAGTATACTAACCCTGAGTAAGGTCAAATGTAAACCACGTGTTTTGTTAGTCTCGCTGATATTTGACAATGTGGCAATTTAAATATAAGCTCAGTTTTTTTAGTATCCATTGTACATCTAAAACCCTATAAAATGTTTCTTGCCCTTAAGATTTTAATCCTTCAATATTAAATATATATATATAATATCATTGTTTTATCTTTAATTCGAAGTATGAACATATCAACGTCATTATACCTTATAAAATCGTTTAATTCATGAAAAAAATCTTTATCACTATTTATAGTCTTTGAAAGGTGCATTGGTAATTTATCTCTCCTGTCCGGAGTATGGTTCTGACAAGACGTTCTAATAGGCGCTCACATAAATTTTGTTTTCTTTCGATTTTTTAACACATCCTCTCCTTTCGATTCCGAACACACTTATCTAAAGATGGTTGATTGGATATCTTTTGGTCTATCATTTTATTATAATCAATTTCACAAATCAGACAATTTAGTGACATATTTTTTCATGAGAGAATTTCGAAACCATTAAGCGGAATGTGTCTAGATCGAAACCTTACTGCTACTGTAATCAGTTTACTAATCTTTGCATTGGAAAACCATGTTACACGAGGTTTACTCGCATGCAGTCAATTATGCAATATCAAAGTACCTGAACTACGGGGAATTTATTTAGGCGATACTTAAACAAGTTATTGATTCAGAGTATTACAATAAAACAGGAAAATTGTAAATACCTAGTAATATTCGAGTAACTTGAGTCATTGTATGTTTTTAATAACATGATGTGTTTAATAACATGACTACACATGCTCAAGGAAGTGATTTTGGGTATTTCACGTATATCAGGGCATAACGGTATTACCCAGCTACTAAAAGTAGTTTTGCCCCCAAAGTAGTTTAAAGACAGGGTTAGGGTCTTCTACAAAAAATTTGGATAAAACGAATTAGCGAACCTCCTAAAGAATTGTTAACCCCTATTTAACCCTCTTCGGAGTTCATTTTTCAAAAATGGTGAAATAGATATTTCATTATATCAAACCATAAATCCTAATACTTAGTTTCATTGCGCTTCCATGTAAATTGGCGGACTTCCAAAAATACTTTGAACCCTTATTTCACTACCTTAGGGACTGATTATTAGAAAACGGTGAAATAGACGTTTCATTATATTAAACCACAATGCTTAGTACTAAGTTCATTGAGGTTGCATTAAAATTGACGGACTTTCATACAAACTTTCAACCCGTATTTAACCCTCTTAGAGGTAGAAAATCAGAAAATCCGTTCTTAGCTAACGTCTACATCATAAAAGGAACCTCTTGTTAAAATTTCATATTTTTACCTTCAGTAGTTTAGCCTCTGCAATGTTTAATCAATAGGTGAGTGAGTAAGTGAGCATCCCTTCGCTTTTATATATATAGATTTTCCTGTATTCTTATGCGTCAAATGTGACTGTCAACCGAATATATAGCGTTTTATTTAAAGCTTGAATAGAATTCAGAATAATACCTCGGAATAATATGAATAATAAATATATTAACGTCACATTCCCTTTTAACAACATAATAATTATATTAATGTTATCCAACTCAATGTCAATACCGATAACATTTAGTTACGCAAATATTAAAATAGTTCCGATATAGACAATAAACAATATCGCTTAATACTTATCAATTCATAATTACATAAAAATACTTAGAAATGTTATAATGTAATGACCTACAATACGTATGACATAATCTTCTATAGTTTCAAATTATTACAATATTATGATATGAATGCATATGAGCGTCACGAAATTATGATCTATAAAATTTACCAATAGTGGCAAATTCAAAGATACAAGGTTAGAATGAAAAGCAACTACCTTGATTTACTTCGAAATTGATTGATTGTATTTATCTGCATAATTAATTCTTAGATAAATATAATACTATTATTTTATAGTATATGTATAATTTAATGACACGTAATAAATAATTTTACTTGAGTTTTATTTCCTACTAACTGAGCCCGCGGTTTTATCCACGTTAAAAATGGTAGATGACATACATAACTAACCTAACCTAACTGAAATTTGTTTCGAAATTTTGAAGTCGTAACTCTGACCCTTAACTACCACTAGGGAAAAAATCGTGACAACCCTTCGTCTGTAAAAATAAAACAAAGTTATCCGACGGGAACCGTAAATTTTCCTGCCTAAAAAGTAGTCCGTTTGCAGTTTAGACAATAATCAGCCATTCAGACGTTACAGTGAAACAAGCATACATCCACCCTCACAAACCTTCGCCTTTATAATATACAGAATGATACGGCACAATGTTCATTGCAACTAGCGTTTCTGCCTAGCGACGCGGAAGTGTCGGTGAAAGTGGGGTGAAAGCGGCGCAACATTTACCTAATAGCGCGGGCGTTACATCAATGTGAAAGTCAATGTTATAGCCGATGACTGCGCTCGTATGTGTGTCGTTGACGACAAACGAGCGAATTGTACAATTCTTGATCGAAGATTTATGATGCTAGATATTAGGGTGGCACCTGTTGTGTAATGTATATACTAGTATATTTTAGTCATCTGTATTATAATTTGTATTATGGAATGGAATATACTACATCTTCACCCGTAATTCAGATGTCGTAACTTTCGTGACCAGCCTTCAAAATAGCTTCATGATCACTGATCATGAAGCTATTTTGTAAGCTATATGAAAAGGTATAAAAAAAAATTAAATGTCGAGACTATTAGACCTACATTTTTACCGATAAACTAGATTCATAGATAGCAATTGGATACATTTAAGATTCTACATTATAAGAGAGTATATAGTTACTCTTCAAACTGTCTAAACCTAATAATAAAAAATCTATCCTAGAAAACAAGTTCTTAGTTTTTAGGCTAAGTATTCAATGTTTAACTCTTTGTATCATAAAAGCGGAAAGTAAACTTAAATGATACAACATCTAAAACTTTAGTCATCAGTTTAGTAATCAGTGAATAACTTTTGTCACAGTCTCTTTGTCGTCAAAAAGTTAGTATGAATTAACTAAGTACTTTCATTAAGACTCTTAGCACAAAACTACATAAAGTAATTATTAGAATTAAGGCGATTAGAAAGTTAGTAGCAATTCTAAAGAATAGTGCCAAGGACTTGAATTTATTTTCACCTATTTTGAAAGAAAATATGTTTTCTCGCGTGTGTTTAGTTTAGTTCATGCATACCGTATTTTAGTAATTAGGCCGGCAAGCCGTTGAACGGATAACATTAATATCAAAATAACGAGGGGAAATGAGAACCACGCTAAGGAAAATATGCAAGATTCGTTCATTTATATCTTACTTTCTTTTTTATAATATAGAATTACCAAACAAGCAGTGATAGCCCAATCTTTAAAACTCTGCCTCTACATCAAGGTTGCTGGGTTCAAATCTCAGGCACGCACGCACCACTGACTTTTCTAAAATGATGTGCGTATTAAAATTAATTATCACTGCTTTACGGTAAAGGAAAACATCGTGAAAAAATCTACACACCTGAGAGTTCTTTAAAAGAAGTTTCCAAAGGTGTGAGGAGTCTACCAAAGTGCGTTAGGCTATGGCTTGAAAATCTCATTTTGAGAGAAGACCGGTGCCCTGAAGTGGCACAATTAGGGGTTGAAGACGAAACGAGCAAGCAGTCCACTTGATGGTAAATGGTCTCTGCTGCCCATGGACATTCTTTGTCACTTTCTTAATTTTTAAAGAAAGTATCATTTGTTAATTATAAAGTAATATCAATTGTTGGATATAAGTCCAGCATAATTATGAAACAAATTAACCCCAAGTGTGTAATATAATTGAGTTTAAATCAACTGATAGATTTTTTGTTTCCGATAATAAAAACTAGAACCATTGATTAGATCGCAATTAATGTAAGCGAGATTGAGCAGAAGATAATAATGAATAGTACGTATTAAGAACGTTATAATTGTGTAATAATATCGTTTAGCAATGAAAATACCTAGCAAGCTTGCTAATTGGTAATTCACTAGTTCATATTCTACTGCTGGACAGACTTAAATCTTCTTTCTAGGTGAGAGTAAGGTACGTGCCGGCCAAATGTAAATTATAGACTTCACATACCTTTGATTTTTTGTTGGTGGGTTTGCTCACGATGTTTTGCTACACCATTACAAGAAATGATCATTACAATCGTTAATGTCTAAAACGCGCATAATTGAAAAATCTAATGGACCTTACTACGGTTAATCGTTTACTGCTTAATAGATTTCCGCAATATAATTCGTAGCACCATTGCCAATCACGAACCGATACTAATATTATAAAGCTGAAGAGTTTGTTTGTTTGTTTGAACGCGCTAATCTCAGGAACTACTGGTCCGATTTGAAAAATTCTTTCGGTGTTAGAAAGCCCA
>MOOZ01000062.1:357853-382521 GCA_002930495.1 Cecropterus lyciades | reverse complement strand
AAACCGCGAGCTCAGCTAGTCACTTATAATTTTCAAATAACCCCTAACAAAACCGGGTTCGCTTCGGGTACCAGCACGTATCTTGGAAATGGAGCAAAACTAGAGAAAGTGGCGGGGCGTTATCACAGAGCGAGTGATAGGTGCTATCTAAGTGGGTCGGTGCACGACTATGCAAACGGCTCTTATCAATTTAGGGTTGTCATTCGTACTATAATATCTCATATTGTATTATTTGGTCAATTGTACTATACAGGGTGTCCCGTTAATCGTGAACAACGTTGTAACCATGTATGGATCACAAAAATACCACCCCAAATATTTCCATTTGTTTGGTCCAAAGTCTCCAGGTTTTCGTATTTACCTTTTAGTAAAATTGCACAAAATGCACACCTTCCGTTTTAGTTTGTTTTTTTTTTATTTGTCTTTTGTATCATTCTGATAGACCTTTATGTGACCTACACGCAGTTACAAGGTTATCAACGATTTACGGGATACCTGTACATATTAAAAATAATTGCAACATATATTTTAGTAAGCAAAATACTATATTTGTATCGGCAATTCAAGTGCATGATGACCAATGGTTTCCACAAAACAAAAAAGGTTTCAGAAAAGTCGCAAAAAAAATATATCTAATATATTTTTTCCTTAACTTGGCAAAACCTTCATCCTTTATTTTGGCAATGACTTGTCTGGCAAATTGTCTTTTAAAAAGGTGGCAAAAAATTGACTTTTAAAAAGGTGGCAACCCTACTTATTATCCACCCGATTACCAATTGTTTGTTTACTAACCTCCTCCCCCCCTTTTCGATAACAGGGAAAAGCCTAGTTGGCGATTTCATACAACTATATGCTTATCTTTGACATCCTTGACCCGAAATGAAATTAGATATTACGTGTTATCGAGTGACCTACTGAAACGATTGTTTCTATTTCTGCTAATTTTGACTTGTATTGGTACTGCGTGCTAGAATAATTATTGTTAAAATGCTCATTTCGAATGTTGTAATTAATTTAATGCAGTAAAACAGTTACATTACAAAATACTTTTTAAATGTTGTAACTTATTTATTACTTTTTTATTAATTACTTATTTATTACTTTATTACATTTATTACTATTTTGAAGGTGGTAGAACTCCTTGTGATCCGGAGGCACCACCGCCACACCTATTTCTGCTTAATAACCGCAGTGTTATGCGCTGTTTCGTTCTGGTCTGAAGGGTGTGGTAAGGGAGACATACTTTTTAGGGGAGGCATTCCATCTTAGTCCTCAGGGTGCCAACGTATCTATGGCTAACTTTAGGTGAGACTTTGATCTTACCTGAGGTTGATTACAGATGTCCATGGGCGGTAGTAGTCACTTACCATCAGGTAGGCTGCATGCTCGTTTGCTACTTTTATAATATAAAAAAAATACTAGCATTATTCCCGCAGCTCCGTCCGATTCGATTATGCTTACCAAATTTCATCGAAATCTGATCAGTTTTTGCGTGAAAGAGTGACAAACACACATACATACATCCTCACAAACGCATTTAGCATTTATAATACAAGTAAAATTTTGAGAATTCATGGGTTGGAAAATGGCCATAGACTTTTAAGTTTTTTACTAGGCAGTTAGTATTTTGATATAGATATACACCGTACAATAAATAATACGTTATGTACGCTTTGTCACTTCCCGCAACTCGGCTTTTCATGTCTTCGGTATGTACGGCAAAAAACCTGAATGCACTATTGAAGACAATCTTTACCCCACTTCTAGCACACGTTTATAATCTTACATGTGATATAACTGTGATCTGTTAACTTACGCAACGTTGCAAAACAACCGTGTTAAAATCAAAACATTGTCGTGGATTGTTGAGCAGTTTGTTTCAATGGCGTCGATTCTCGAGTTATCGGGTGCGAGTAACGAGTGGCTTCCTCGTGGCGAGTAGGAAACGAGGTGAGCGCCTTGACCCACTTCCAGCTCGCCTCTCTACTCCACCCGCACTGTCATACCGTACCATACACGTACCGAGTTGCCGACACTAAGGTTGCCAACTCCAATTTGTTGAATCTAGTTAGTGACGCAGCCAAATTGATTGAGAAAACAAAACTATAGGTATTTATTCAGCCTAGTCTAATTGGAATGTTGAATATTTTTCAATAAAGACGAATTACTAATATTATTAATACTAAAGTTTTTTTTTTAAAGGAGGATGGATAAATTTTAAATGTATCTTTATTGTTCGATTAATTTTAGCTCATCGATTGTTCATGACTCGGATTAATACATAGAATTTTTCAAGTGATAAACGAAGCTCACGAGGTCAGAACAGCGACCAAAAGCTAGTTGAGTGATATTACTGTAAGATCGGTATGTTACATCTACGCAAAATGTTCGCGTCAAAATACTACCGCGAACTGTTGAGCACTTTGTTTCAATAGCGTTGATTCTCGAGTTCTCGAGTGCGAGTAACGAGTGGCTTCCTCGTGGCGAGTAGGAAACGCGGCGAACGCCTTGACCCACTTCCAGCTCGCCTCTCTACTCCACCCGCACTGTCATGACACGTACCGAGTTGCTGACACTAAGGTTGCCAACTCCAATTTGTTGTATCTTGTTAGTGTAGCAGCCAAATTGATCGAGACGATGTTTATTGTGTATCGTATACAGTAAAATGTATTTGTAATGGTATACATTTTATAATACACATGACAAGAACAAAATGCTATTTAATATTTACATCTTAAACAATTATATAATATGAATTTAATTTAATTACATTGAGTTTATTTCAGATGGCTGGCGGAAGCGGAAATTTAAATGTTGCATCTGTATATACGTTTTGGGTCTTTGAACTAGCATACGTTTAGAGGTGGCTGTGATATTCAAAACACAGGAAATTCATGTATATGTCTGATGAATATGGAGCGTTTCTTCTTATTGCGGGAAGAGTTTGGCAACTCACTTTCACCACTAATTTTCATTTGAGCAGCGTGGTATGCTCCAGATCTTCCGTGATTGTGGGGAGAAACTCATTCTCGTGCAGTTAGCAACCCTACAACCGACACTGAGCTCTCGCAACCGCAAGATCGCGATGCAATAGTATTACAACCGCAGACCGAGTGCGATTGCGCCTAACAACTGTTTACGGAAGATAATTAAAACATCAAGATTATCACTTATTCATGTTTTCTTATGATTACAATAACAACGCTCCTGATGACTTAAAATATGGCCCTCTTCTGTATGAAGTTACGTAGAGATATCCATGGGCGGCAGTTGCCACCTATCATCAAATGGAAATGGAACGCACGCTCGCTTGCTACGTCAATCGCATAAAAAATGAGTAGCATGCGAATATGCAATCCATCTGATGATAAATGGTTAATGTCGTATATGAATATTTGTAACTAAATCAACGTAGAACAGGCGTTCTGAAGATTACAGATGCGTTGGCACTCCCGAAGATTGAGATCGTCACCTTATAAGTGCGACGACTTCAACGCTACAAAAGTACTGAAGATTATAAGACTTTATTTATACCAAATCAATAGAATTTTTGTAGCCTTGTCTCTAAATAAATATTCACAGTCGAGAGATTTTTTTATTACATTACGGCAAATTTATATTCAAGTTAATACGCAACGTTAAAACGCAAAAGCTCCACAACATCAAATAACATAATGACATTGCTAGGCACGTAAATGTTGTCCCTGTAGTTCCGGGACCAGAATACGGCAAGGGTATCCTGCCTGTCGTAAGAGGCGACTTAAAGGGGGCTTCCTGGGTTGGGGACGGCAAAATTGGGTGCTCGAACCGTCCAGCAAAGCGACCCCGGAAAGGACGGCGGCATGTGTGGTCGCAAGCCGTCGTAAACACCTGAAGACACTGAAGACACCTGGGGCATCGCGCTCGGAGGGTTCCGGTTGTTTTTGGTTGGAGGTCCCGGAGTGCTCCACGCAGCGCTGAAGACGGCCGCCGGGGGATTTTTATTGCGGTAAAAATCCCACATAACCTGGCGTTGGGTACCTTTTGAAGGTTTCCCCGTCGTTACAAAAAAAGGTGCATAAATGTTAAATAGAAATAAATATAGGACAGAATTTAATAGTGATTGATCGCGTGTTTCAGTGAACATTGTTTTAACTACCGATCGTATCTTCAACTCACTCCGATCGTTATTGTATCACGTGTGTATCGCACGTGAGATGTGTAACAGAAGATTTTGTTCACATACCTGTGATATACTATGTGGTGTATCTATAGCAGAATTTAAGAAATGTGTGCGTGGATACAAAAAAAATATATGATTATTGGGTCACTTAAACTGAGTTGCAAATTGAATTAATCAATTAATTATGTACTTTTTAATCTGAAAGTTTTTTGTAAATATGCCTACTTACCTACCTATCTATCGTAGAATCTCCAGGGGAGGGCAGCTGCGAGTCTTATTCAACTTCGTTCTTATAAGTTATGTATACACTAATGTGTAAAAAAATAAACTTATTTCCTAAATTCACCGGACGTAAATAGGGATGAAATTTTAAAAAATCTGCTGTTACAAATAAAAAAGCAAGCTGTTAATAAATTAGTATTAAGGATTCTGATTAAAAATAATCAAATATCTGTTTTGGAAAATCAAACCATACCGAATGTTAACTTGGGATTGTAATTTTGTTTGAAAATCTGATATAGCCGATAAGCCGCGGGCAACATCACTACGTAGTATAAAACAAAGTCGCTTACTCTGTCCCTATATCTCTTTGTATGCTTAAATCATTTAAACTACGCAAATGATTTTGTTGCGGTTTTTTAAAAAATAGACTGATTAAAGAGGAAGGTTTATACGTATAATAACATCCATTAAATAGTGGAGAAATACTGTTATTTTTAAAGTTTCTAATGTGATGTCGTAAATAATTACGGGAAATGAGATTTAATAGAATAGGCTGCATTTAAAAGCAATAACGCGTTATTTGACATACACATCTGACAAGATATGACAATGTCAGCAACAAAGTCAGCGTGTAACAAATACGTATACGTGTGTGTCAAATGCATGGTGGTGTGTGTAATGTTTTATTCATTGATTTAATATACTTTATAAGCATTATTATTGAAAAATATTAGCACTTCTCCTACATATAAACTATAAGTGTGCCAAATTTCATACTCCTCCGTCCGCACAATTTTTGTAAAAAGGGGTCCAAAGATTTTGCTTCACGTATTAATATATAGATAATGTACTAAGTATTATACACATTGAAAAGGTCTACAAAAAACTCCGCGATGGTATATGTCTATCTCTTATGGATATCCCACAATACCATTTTTTCTCATATACTTTTTACGACAAATAATGGCTAATTTTCGAAGCGATTTTAAACAATACAGCATTAATCCTTATCCAATTAAATACCTTAAATACATTGTTGATTTAATATAGATCTATATGGCCCTTTACAATATATTATTTAAATGAATATTTTCGAATATATTACAGATTTAAAAATTGCGAGATGTAGCATTTGCGGCGGTACCGGTAAAAGAATAAAATAGAAATTATTAAAGGTATAAAATTTCGGTTAATATATGTCACGTTACATTTCTTTTAAACGCGGGTGAAACCGCGGGCTCAGCTAGTCTAGTATAAGATAAAATAATACAGTACTACAGTGTAGTATTGTACAGTAAATACTGCAGGCCATTAAACGACCACCGTATTCAAATCTAAAATTAGTGAACTTTGCGAGGTCAAGATAAACCGATCAATTGGTTTTAAAGATGGCGCCTGTTCGTGATCGGAAACCGACGACCTCGCTACAGTAAAGGTTTCAAAATAAAGCTTGAATAAAATTAATGTTACCTATCTACTTTAAGGTAGAGAAAATGCAAAGAAATATTTAAGTAGAAAGCTAATTTGATTTCTGAACTGAAAATTAAGATTACATCATTAGACATCTATGATGACAGAAAATTTTATGGTTTACCACAATAACACCTATTTCCACTATGCTCTACAGCTGTGTTAAAGCTGTTGTGATCTGACCGAGGCGTTCCAGCTTAGCCTAGTCATAAGACTCAAGCCATATTTTTACTCGATTCACTCGAGTGAATTGGTCAATCTCGTACTCGATTGAAAAAAAAAATACTGGAGTCTCTATGCACTCGAGTTACCAAGTCAACTCGGTTGAGTTGGTAACTCGAGTTGATTCTGTATGTTCCCACTAAATAACACTTCACTACTCTATTTTATTTATCGTTACTGCGCTGACCGTGTATTTTTAAAGCAGCATTAATTTGCAACTAAACAGGGAAATAGATGTGGACGAAATCATTTTTCTAAATAATTACTTCACTTAATATTTTTTATTTTTAGGATTTATTTTTTTCACATAGAAGGTAAAATGTATTGTTAAGAACAATTATTATCGTTGATTTGTCTTGAATAATCTATTTTTGATAGTGACTAGACAATGACACTATTTTAATAAAGAAATTTGTTTAGAAATGCTAAAACAAATCTCACTCGAATTGTAAACTTGCAACTCGCGTGAGACTTCACTCGAGTGACTCGCAAACTCGAGTTTAACTCGAGTGAGGCAGTAAGATTGCTCGATTGACTCGACTCACAAAATTCTATTCGAGTCGCATCACATGCTTAGCCTTTAGGAGGAGAAAGGCATCTGTGGCCGATCTTAATAGTTACTACTATCTGGCGTTGTTAACAATTGTCCATGGGCGATAACGGCCACTTACCATAAGGTGCATTTCATAGTCGCTTGCTACTTCCATACAGTTAAAAATTCAATTATGCTAAAAACAAATAAAATACGTAAATAACCTCTTTCTTTTTAGGAAATCGGGTTATTAAGGTTAACTTGATATAACTACAGTTAACTATAATTGCATTAACACCTAGATTTTTTTCACAACACCGATACAAAGTATAGGCATCAGCCCGCTACACACGTACAAAGTGATGTCGGACATCAGAACGTGATATTTCTATTGTCTCATTTTTATTTTCGTAAGCTTGTAACATTTAAATAAATTTCTGTACTGTTGTAAAGTCTATCATCGTAGCAAATGTCAGTGGGATTTTACACAAGACCAAATCTTTTTGACTAAGGATATTTTAGTTTCAATCGAGTTCATAAAAAGAGGTGTTAGAGTTTGTAAACTTAACGAAATCTTTGGAAATAAATGAAGCTAAAACTTCACTTCTAAAAATGCTATTTTATAAGCTCAAATCCTTAGATATAAAATATTCCCTGATTACGACAAACTTAAGAAATAAAAAATGAAGTAGAAGGAAAAAATCATCTAGGTAACAAAATCGTATTTTTATGACAGATTTTAAATTAGTGGGATCACACAATTATTTAATATAATATTATTCTTATTAAGCATATTTTATGAATCGCATAAAACACTGGCCGAACACTCCGTTATGATTTAAGAAACTTTGTATTAAATGCGATTGAAAATGGAATGGATAGGAACAATTACAAATGAAGTGGACTGCACGCCATTTGCAATACTATTACATAAATCACCTGCATTGAAGCAATTAGCCATTGTATTTCATCCGGCAAGCAAACGAGGTTGCTGGTAAAATACTCGCTAACTTCTCGAAATCCAATCTATAGAGGTCAGATCGCACTTCACAGGCCAACAAATATTTATAACAAGGTCACAGAATGCTCGAAATATTAATAAAAACTAGTTTGAAAGATTTTCGACGTAAAAACGCCCGGTCGAGATGTAAGTAACAATATTGCGGTTGAATGAAATATCTGACGCTAATAAAAAGTTATTTAATGTAATAGAATCAATCTAGTACAAATAGATAGTTAGTTTTCTAATGATAACTTATATTTTCAATCAATAAATAAATAATTCATTATGTGCAAAATAAACTCATAAATTATCAAACACGATCGCGTAAACTACTCGTGTACTGTATACGTTTACCTTATCATTTTACGAATTTTGCGATCTCAGACCCAGTGCGCTATTATAAATATTTTCATTCAATACGGCTCCCTAAATACATGAATGTTCAGCCCAAAACGCTACGTCACTATCAATAAAGAGAAAGAAATAACGAGAAAACAACGTCGTGAAGGGATCAAGCGTTTCCAATCCACAATTCGCCCATACAGAATAAATACTAAAAAGCGCCTACGAATATTTCGGTTCACGCGCAACGAAGGGTTCCGTAGTCGGTATGAACATTTTTAAAGCAATGGTTACTTTTTGCGATCGCTAAACTCATGGTACTATAATAGATAGATCTCAAAACTACACATATCTTAAATAAAACAATTATCGCAGAAAATATTTTTCCATAATCTTTCTCGGAGTATGCTATTTCGTAATTGAACGTTTAAGAGTTTAGTTTTTCAACTTAATAATTATGTCTAGAATCACCGGTATCAAGACATATTAAACCAAGGATATGAAACTTTAATATCATTTATAGACTTATTATGGGTATGATACTTTACTCCTATTATCGCTCGATTTTTTCACTCAGTTACGCGTATGGAGTGAGAGTCTATTTTATTTCCACACCATTGTATTGCGGTTCATAGATCACGTATAATATTTAAAGTCAATAGCTTCGAAATAACTATAAGATTAAACAGCGAATCAGAAAATAGATAACCATAGCTTTGAAATCACCTACTGACTTCAATTTTGTTATAATTTAACATTTTTAATTATGTTATTTGTTCCCGTAATTTCGTGAAAATACTCTCCATATGTCATCAAATATTTTATCCTAAATTTTACCGCGGCTAAGTTTCGAACCCGAGACGAATTTACATTAGAAATGAAATAATCCGACGTGATGGCGCCCCGGGAAAGAAACTAGCAGTTTTCTTTCCCAATAGATGTAGAGTATAACTTCCTTTAGCAACACAATGTAATCGTTACGACGAGACGGACAATTTAACTCTAGAATCTAAACACCATCAAAATCGGTTCATTATTAATGGAAATCAGGGCGATCAACGCACGTATGTTTTACGATAGAACACTATTAAGATACGATACTATTTAAAAACCTATTCCATTAGTTTTTTTGGCACGCAATTTATTAAAACAGATATTTACTCACATTTTCCATTGAGCTATTTTACTGCGAGAATTTAACGTAAATCCACAATTCAGGATCAAAACACAAATCACTTGTAAGCCGACCGTCAAGCATAACAATAGAAGAATAATTTTATTGTCACCGCGAGCACTTCACTTTATTGAATTTATCTCATTTCATTCCGCTGCACCGTTTTACACCGAGCAGTTAACACACACTTTTTCCAATAACAGTAAGTATAAATAAATACGATTACATAAAACTTCACACACCGTATCTAGGTTCACACCCAGTTCCAAGTAGGTACCTGTAACAAGACAAAGCGGTAGTAAGTCATACGTTTCCTACAGATAGGCAATTTAAAAAACAACATTTCACTACACTTCCAAACGCAAAAGTTACGACGTACTTACTTGATAAGCTAATTTAAAAATTAGAACCAGATAAACTAGGACGTAAAAGAATACGCCTTTGTGATTCACACGACACATACAGTTCAACCGCTGTCTGAACGCTGACTGGCCTGGCGCAACAGAACGGAGGGGCGAAGGGGGGAGGACAGACGGAGGACGGCTCGAGGGAGGGAGACCGTCTGGTCGACTGGTTGGTCGACCTATTGGCTTGGCACGCACACAATTAAATTGCCAGTAAAACATTAGTAAAGTTTCTGTGTGATTAGCAAGCATGACGCCTACAGACTCGCAAATCTTCATATTAAAAGGTTTTCATCTTCATTTATTAATATTGAGTATTATTATTACCGTGCATTAGGGACCTTAGAACCGCGAAGCCATGTTGGGCGGCCATCCAACAAGAACATGCAACCTTCAGGAATTCTCATGGCCATGCGCTCGAGCGTAAAGGTCATCTCACACGGTTGGTACAGCAAGTAACAATGCTCGGCAAATAACTCTACTCGAGTTCGAAAAGGACACCGCGGTTTCGAAACATCGAATCATGTAGATAATATTGTATGAGTGTGTGGCTGATAAGACAGTTATCCGAGAACAAGTGAAGGAAACACCGAGATAAGCTTCTCCGATAAGCGTTATGCGTGAGCAACGGGGCAGAGGGACGAAACGCGGTCGAACTACGTAATAATTTGTGATAATAAAATTTAAACCAATGTATTGAAATGATTTACTTCCTGTTACTTCATACCTATTCTGTTTGACGGCCTTAGCCAAGGTTTCAACGTCGTAATTGTAGTTTAAATTGAGGTAAACATTGCAACGTCAAGTGCTAGTCATTAACATCAATTTAAACATAAATGGAAATAATCTATACAGAGTGATCAAGGTCAGTTAAATTCAAGGGATAGCAAAGAATACTTATACTAGTTATATGTTTGTTTCATGCTTTCATCTCTCTCACAGTAAACAAAAGCCTACGATTACAATTCTACATGATGCTACGGCAGCCGGTTGTGCTAATTTTACACAAAACTAATTAAAAAGCTATTCTGGCAACGATAAGCTCAGCAATCAAATATGCCGAGTTGAATGCGATGTTAATTGTGTAACTAAACGTGATATTAATGTAATTCTGATATCTATGATTACTAACAATGACACTATTTAGAAAACCACATGACGCAAGTTTTTTTTAGTTGATGACATGAATGCCTTTATTTATGATTATCAATTAGTTTTAATTTGACAAATGAATTAACTAATAAAAGTTATGTACACTTATATAAACCGCTACGCATTGAATAAAAATAAAATAAATAAGTTATTCTTCGTGGGGGTAACGCACTTGTTTGGTTCTCTACATCTCTCTCTCTCGCACTCGAGCGTAAAGATTTTTTGCTCGTACGCCGAGTCATCGCTATCGCCACGAATTCTTCATTTATTTTAAAAACTAAAACCTTTCACTGATCACTGAATTGAAAGTCTACTATCGATTGACTTGCGAAATAATAGTCATAAAAGCGTTCGTCGTTATACTAATATGGAAGATCTACCTAGTACCTAATATGGAAGATCCATAACTACATTAAATTATCTTAAGATGAACGCCAAGGTCTAAACGATTGAACGCGTCGACGATCGTAGGAGGTTTAAACAGTATTGGTTTTAACTTACTCACTTTTGATTGAGTTTCTCGATTCGCCAATTCGCATTGCAAAATCGCTAATCACAAGGTTGTGCGCACAAGTTAGGTACCACAGAAGCGAATTTTGAGGCTAGTCACGTACAGAACGCAGATTTTCAACTAATTCACAATCATAGAGAAGCACTCGCGGCGCGTGGACACGTTCAGTCGCGGTGGGGTCGAGCCTGAGACTGAGACGGACTGACACTGAGACCTGTTCGAGAGAAAGTGACCGTTTTCATGCGATTACTTTCCAAGCAGTCGTCCAGTATGCTGCACTGGAGGCTACCGTTACCCCTTTTTGCGCAACGAGGTCGCGTGTAAAGTTCACGAGTGTGCTAGCGACAAAGTTGTGACCCGTTTTGTAATGTAGAGCCACTTTGTCAACTACATATAATACTTGTTAATATAAACAAATTACGTTGCACTGATGCGGCACTTGCTGCATTAGCAGACACCTTTTAAATGTATGGATTACAAAACGTTCACACATCACCTGATGACGTAATGTTGCTGGTATTGTAAACCTAGACAAATTATATTTTGCTGAGCGCGGTAGACTTATTACGTTATGTAAGTGGATACAGTGAGGGTAATCACTTCCGATCGAGTCGAGCACGAAATTATGCAATAATACAACACTCCGGTTACACGATATTTTTTTTCTCTACAAAGTGAAAATGTGGAGTCGACAATGTAATGTCATTCACTTTGAAAAGCAAGCAAAGAATCGTTATTTGGGTAAAATCAATAAGCTAGACTGAAGAAAAATGTAGCTTAAACTTTGTAAAAGGAACGGCGAGACAAAGAGGATATTAATGCCGAGACGTAGGACAAGAAGTCATTGTCCTAAGGCCGAGGAGGCTGAAGGGAACGCCCTTTAGTTTATCACCGGCTTTCAGCTTAATGCCAAGTTATTTGTCGCAGGCTATTACGGGCCCATAAAAGTCAGAGTTCATATTAATTGTCCGAACCGGGGTTTTTACTTTAAATAGGCATAAAAAGCTTATACTCGTAGGTATATGCCTTTTGCTTTAAAGTTTTCTGTGCTAATAATAGTACTAAAGCGATTGAGTGATTATTGTATCTTTTAAATAGTATAGCCGTAACGTTATACTATATTAAAGTTATACTTGGTTAAAGTTATAATCCCTACTTGAAGGATTCGAAAGATATATTAGTTTACTTTTTATATTTATCCGAGGCGTTCCAACTTAGTTCTTAGAAGTAGCAACGCATACGTTAATGTTTTACTAGCTGAGCCACGGGGTTATACCCGCGTTTAAATAATGTAACGTAGAGCGCCCGCGGTTTCTTTGGTTTTAATTTTTTTATGCGGAACCCTAATTAAATTTTCTAGAATAGACAACCTAAGCTACGCCCTATGAAATCAGATATCCAACAGTGAAAGTCCCCTCAAAATCGGTTCAGTGGTTTCAGAGATTACCCAGAACAAACAGACAGACAAAAATTTTTGTGATTGATGTTTTGTTGTATCGTATACACTTTCATATGCATTTGGTAAAAAGCTGTTATTTTGACATTACAAACAGACACTCCAATTTTATTTATATGAATAGATGTTTATCTGTGGACTACCTTCGACAGGACTCTCAACTTGACTGTAATTGACCCCCGATTACAGAATTACAGAGGTTCATGGGCAGCTGTGACCTTTTATTATCAGGTGGACGGTAACATACCGTCCACCTTATAATAAAAGGTTTGGCTTTTTCATCATAAAATCTTAAAATTCATGTCATGTCATCTTAAAATTGATGTCAATAAACTAGTGCTAAATTCTTGTCAGTTTGTAATACATCAGACAAAAAAGAGAAATAGAGATTGTTCAGTTGTTGGCATTTGTTGCCGTTATGTGAAACGGTCAATTCGGGCACATTCGGATGCCCGCACCCATGTCATGGATCGCATACTAAACTGTTGTAAAAGGACATACGGATTGTGTAGTACCGTAAATAATTGGGTGAGAATGGCGATCTGAGATCGACTATTCGAAGAATAATTTTCTAGAGCAAAAATATCGATTTTAATCGATACTTCCATAAATCGATCTAGCGATTTGCTCTCAGTTATTGAAAAAGTCGATGTTCGATTTTGATTTCGATGATTACATAAAAAACTACTACCACAACTACCACTTTTTTGTTTCGATATCTTGTCTTTATTGCCAACCATATTTTTGGAAAAGACGAGTGACATATTTCTTTCACTGAAATTTCCAAATTGTAATTGGAATCAAACGGCGATTTTTGAGAAATCTCTTTTAGTGTACTCTTCAGCCTTCATTTGGAATCGATACCAAAATTTGTTTTTAACACGTAGAATCGCCATCCCTATAATTCGTTAAGCACTTAGCATAAAGTTGATATAATTAATTATTTACGAGAGGTTTAAGGTGAGCACGTTTAACTACTCTACATTAGTAATTCCGTAAATGTATGAATATTACATAGTTTATGAATTGTTGAATACATTTCAATTATGATGTACATCATATAATGTTAGTCATACTTTAAATTGATAACAATTATTGAATTTATGAACTACTAATAATATCTACTTATGATATTGCGAAATACAAAAGTAACTAAATATTATACGTATTATTAAAAAGTAAAATAAAAAAAGTAAAATTATGGCTCTGAAGTTTCGACATTTTTCTATACTATGTATATAATAATAAAATCGATTGTTTAGCGCATAAAGCAGCTGATAGGCGTCAGTGAAAACGACAAGTGTTGTCCTTGACGTTCAAGGACACTGCAATTGTTGGGTAGCACCGCAATTGGGTTAGTACGTATAGCGCCAATTATTACATACGGTCATTCTGCACAGGACAGACATTTTATATGGGAGCTACCTTACATGTGACGAATGACAACACGGTTGACGACTGTTAGCGACCGTGGCCGGTGATCGGTCAGAGACCATCACCAACTTCGGTTAATTTTCTTCATATGTCTCTAGCGACCGTCGGCGATCTTCGTCGATATAAATTGTCGCTCGTCTGATACCACGCTGATGGAATAGGTAGGTTCAAGAGCTAAGATGTAGCCCATCTTACCAACAACATTACAGCGCAAATAGTCGCGCAAATAGTAGATCCTAAAATACATTATCAGATCATCATAAAATTATTTCTGATCAACAGCAATAATCGATCTATTAAAGGTATTGGAGTTATTCATCGCGGCAAGAATTCCATGTTTAATGTAAAAAAATAGTTGCATATTAAATTTTGCATTTGGATGATAAAAAGTCGAGTGAAATTGATAAATAGGTATATGCAGTTTATAGATATAATAAATAAATTTTATGCAACCCTCAAAACTGTTGCACAATTAAGGTCATGGACAACGACAATGTGTTAGTAGGTCAAACATATCGTGTCTTAATTAATTTATCATCGACGGTTATATTCCAATTAGAAATGCACGAATACTCGATTTGCGTGTGAATATATGTAATATATTAATTTGTGAATATGTTTAGGACTGAACGATTGAATGAATGTGTTGCAATTTGATGGCAATATGTATGAGATATTCAAATAATATAGGTGCACGCAGCGATAACTCGTTATAAATCACAAATACTGCCTGTGCCCCGCGATTTCACTTGCGTTTAAAAAATGTAGCATACGTTAGCTTTTCATAGTCTACTCTATGAAAAGTTATTGCTATTTAAATTTATGTTGTGTGCATGTTGAATTCAATCACAGGCATTGGTTCATTTTACCTTTAGTTTACTTTTAGTTTAATTTGACAATAATTTAACTCTATGCATGTGTGAAACAAAAGAAACAACTGCCACGTGTAACGTCTGCTTTCAATCCAAATTGGAGTTGTGAAGTGTCAGTGTTAATATGATGAAGCCGGTGTTGCGGTGATGACCTTGCCACGCTCACGGACGTCGCAATCGGGTAACTGGGTCAGTAAATTCGCACTTTTTGTACCGTAACTAAATGCAAGTGCCCTGACTGAATTCGACCACAGGTTGATATCAATTATGACTAAATTGTCCTTTTATCTCCGAAATAACTGACTGCAGCACCCAGAACTTTAAAAGAGTCTTACAGATTAGCCACGAAACAATCACTCGGCGCTGCAAGCGTCGGCGTTGAGCAAATTTCAGACAGAAACATTGTTTTTAACGCTAAACGCTAACGTTTGGGTTTATTACCCGTTCCACTACCTATCTTAATATCAAGTTTAATTACCCTTCTTACTATAGTTGTTAGCAGTAACACGGGAAATGAAAAGTAACATTTTGCGGCGCACAGCGATTGACGTTTAAAGCGAATGTTTAAAGGCCTTACAGCAGCGCAGCCCTGTTGCTATAAGTCAGAAAAACATCTTCCATCACTTATAAGACTATTTATTTCTGTCTTTTAACAACTAACAGCTATGTTCTGATTTCAATAGTTTGATAGATAAATTTGTCCAAGGTGTCCCAACTTAGTCCTAATGGATAACGGCGTCTGTCGCATCCTCACGTAGGACTCAAATATTTTCTGGGATGATTACAGGTGTCCATATGCAGCAGTGGTCTTAATATCAGGTGGACTTCGTGCTTTTTCCTACATTAATAATATATTAAGAAGATTAATATGTAAAAAATCCGAGAAACAATGTCACGTGTAGCGTCTGTGTCCAATCCAACGTGAAGTTAACATGATGAAGCCGGTGTTGCAGTGTCGACCTTGCCGCGCTCACGGACGTCGCAATCGGGTTACTGGGTCAGCAAATTCGCACTTTTTGCACCGTATCTACATGCAATCACACTGTTAATGCTTACTTTGTAAATTTTCCAGATACCCAGGGTTGACTGGTAGAGTGTCATCAGGCATTAAGTTTGCCCTATTGTAACTGTTTTTATTATAGAAGTGCAATAAAAATTATATATAATCAGGATATATCCTTAGTAAAACGTTACTGTGGTGTTTTATCTGGACTTTCTATGATTTTACTAAATTATTTATATATTACTTCTACATTTGCCTTTAATTCAAAAATCTTTCTTTTTTTTTCTAAAATCGTATTTCTGCTTCGAGGATAGGAAGCCAGTATAAAGTATAGAAAGTTATTTCATTTAGTGCTTGTCTTGTTACATGTTATGTAACAAATAATAAAGCTGTGTAGCAACACTTTCGAAAAACGATTGGACAATTCGTATTGGATAGTAATGTAATTATAACTAACCTCATAAGGCTCATAATTAACCTTTACGACAACGCTCAAAAATAAAAGAAATACAGATTTATATCTTTATCAAATCGGTATTATTAAAACAGGTGGTTTATCTTTTATTGCGTCTATATCTATAAATAAAATTAACAATAACTAACCATTTTTTGTTGTAAAGTCTCCCCATCTCTTTTGCGTGGGTCCATAGCAGGTAGTCCACATTCTCCCTAGTTTACAAAAAGGATTTGGGAAACGTTTTTTGTGACTGAAAAAAAATCTTTTGAAGCTTTTGTGCCCGGGCATCTGTCAGTTATTGATAACGACCAACGACACTGTCCCATTTGGGTTGCATCAGTATTTGTTAAGCCTTATTGTATTTGAACGTCAAATTTGATGATGGAAATAAAAATCTTTGGTGATAAAAAATATATATATAATGTTAATATTCTGATTGGAATTTTCTTTTGAAATAGAGAAAGTTTGGAAGTAGGCTTACGTTGAAATTGCATTGTATAAAACGGTGCGTTTCCAAAACTATCTTTTGCTACTTTAACCACATAGTACTTACTTTTGTTGTTAGACAAACAATAAATTAGATATTTCAATTAGTAATAAAAGAACTCGTATTAAATTTTAACAAAGAAAAAGACATAAAAATTAATTTATATTCATACTTTATTTCGTATAAATATTTTCGTATAATGGTAAGAAATATTCAAAATTATGTACGAGCATGGAGATTATTATCTCAATATAATATTAGTAGTGCTGTAAACACGAAATACTTAATAAGTATTTTATTTATTTTTATGAATAACTTAACAAGTACTTAATTATTAAATCATGATACCATTTGTATAATAATATGACGGTAAGTTTTACTAAAATGTAGTTTTTTTAATTGATTACTTGTCATCTTTTATTGTTGTTATTAGCTCCGTCATGTGATGTATTAAAATATAAACTACCACATATATTGTATACATCAGTCTTAACTTCATTGCATTTCTAACTGTTACGAGTAATAATGAGTAAGTTCTAACTAATGCTTCTGATAGGCTAGATCATTTCTTATCAGAAATTACAAAACTAATTTACCATTAGCTGTACAAAAGACTTTGAAACTTGGTACCTTAATGACAAAAAATGTAGGTAGGTTCTGATTTTTTTCAGCCGAGGATTGCGACATATGTTGCGAAATCCTAGGCACATTAGTGCGCTTGCTCAGTCGAAAACACTGGGCTGTGCACACGTATGACATGCACATTGTTACTCAAAACTATGCCACACAGTTTCTACGAAACATATTATACGATATGTATTGTAAGTATAATAAAAACCTGCCAAGTGCGAGTTGTACTCGCGCACTAATTGTTCCATTATCTATAAAAAACTCCAAAAAATCACGTTTATTGATTTAGAGCCCCCCTTAAAAAATATTTTATTGTTTTTAGTATTTTTCGTTATAGCTGCAACAGAAATACATCATCTCTATAATTTTTTCTGACTATAGGTTCATCACATACATCCTGATAACAGACAGATGGACAGACGGACAGCAGAGTCTTAGTAATAGGGTCCCGTTTTTACCCTTTGGGTACGAATCCCAAGAAACTCTAGAGACGTGAATCGATGCTGGAGGCACCACGTCCACACTTATTTCTACCTAGCAACAGAATGTTAGCGCTGATGTGTTATATTATGAAGTGTGAATTAGATGCAGTTTGCGAGAAATTATGTACTACTCAACCTAATTAGACTTTAGAGGTAGCTGAAACAGAGTATGTATAGCTGAGGTTCAATAAGTATTAATATCAATATACTGTGGCCTGACCGATCGTTGTTTTTTTTAATTGAGAAAAAAAAATGCAACGCATCCTATGGATACATATTAATCAGCTCTAGAAAAAACAATAGTTACAATACTGTTTTTCATCACTTCATCGCCCATTCATTAAGATCTGTTCGACTTACTATATACTAATAAGTAGAAACGTATTCGTAGAGACAATGGTCCACAGCCTAAAATGTATCCAATGTCAATGACACTTCATTGTCTTAGTGACAATAAAAAATTATATTTTTTATTGTCACTAAGACAATATTGCTAATATATTCGGCATTCAATACCTACATTCTTCCTAGGTCGCTACAAAGGTAACATCTTCGCTAACACACCGTTTAATCATTTGTTTTAGAAGGAGGCTAATGTTTATCGACCATGTAAGCGTATATATTTATGTATATAACTATATGTATATATATATATGTTTGTATGTTCGTCCATTTCTTTGGCACGCGCTACAGCCCAAACGGTTTGACGGATTGTGACGTATGACATAATTCATTGGAATCGATTCAGTTTGCAGGGTGACTCAGTATATGGACTAAGACCACATCTTATTTTCTATAAAAAATACGTACTTTAATATACAGTACATTTTTTTTAATATATTGATACAATAGGCATGAAAATATAATACAATAGTAATACAGGTAAAGTACAGGTGGCAACCGAAAAGTAATATTAAAAACAAAAAAAATAGTTTCGTTCTCATATGTCGCTTGTCGTGGAGACGAGTCCTATTCGTGTTGCGGGGTGCGCTAACAAATAATAATAACTCGTAGCGATTACACCGAGTCATCGACCTTCGAAAAATCTGACCTGCGCCGCGCCGCAAGGTTGCGAGCACCGCACCGCGCTTCGAAATACGACTATTTACCGATTTCATTCTTTTGTAAACGATTTAATTTGATCGATTATACAGTCTGCGTCTAATTTGACTCACAATACAATAAATATTAGTTTCACATCTCTATTGCGTCACTTTCGCGGAAAATGTTTTGATAAGTTTCGATTCCGTCTTTTCCTTGGTAGCGTCGCGGAAATAAATTTTGTAACATGGCATTTGAATACCTAATGCTGAGCCCTGGATAATTTCGTGATGTAGGAAATAGGCTTCACATATTTATAAGGTTAGTATTAAGGAATACTGTATTATCTACTGTTACTACGAATGTTGTAGTGATCATCAGACCATAGAGCTTGAAATGCTGCATAGAATTAGACGATTATAAAGTTAAAATTTACTTTAAACGCGTTTCGAATATATGCCTACGTAGGACATCTATTAATTACGAAAGACATTTAGGAAGGGGAAGGGGTCGAATCACATCTAATCTCAAGTAAGGGTTTCATCTTAATGTCACATAATTTCTTTTTTTGCAAGAAACCATGTTAAATTGCAAAAAAAAAATTGTTATATTTCTTTCTCCAATTTTTTTATAATCTCATATGCGATTAGTATCGAGACAAACCACATGTCGCGAAGATCTCGTCAAATAATCGGTAAAATAAATCATAAAATCGGCGAAATCAAGTCATGAAATTAATAAACCCTTATGTAAAAAGTGAATGGTTAATTTATTTGATATATTTATAAACTATATGTGATATTTCGTAATTAATATATCATAATGAAAATATTTATAAAATACCTATATCATATAGGCCAACGTTTTGTATGCGCCACCCAAAATATATTCAATGCAATAAATGAGGCCGTTTAGAGTTCTAGACGTAGGCGGCCAGTTATTAATTGTGAAAGCAACAACGTATTAATCATGACCCAAAAATTTATTTGATTTCAAACTCTATATTAATTTCCAACGTTTTATTTTCTACTTACCCTCTTTTTCTAAAGCTTTTGTTTTAAAAGCAAATAATTAATCAAGATATTTAAGAACAAGCTTTTATAAACGTAATTTTGTTTTGGATGCTTAAAAAATAATAAGTCTGCCATCTTGGGGCGTCCGCTATATTGGATTTTTATGACGTCATAACACCTATCACACATCACACATCAAAACCAAACGTGTATGGAAAATTTCAGATCAATTAGTAAGGGTTAACTGGGTTAAAATCCAGTCAAAGATTTATCCTGCACATAGCATATAATAAGATAAATGTAGATTACTTATGTCTGTTCACAACCTTTTTATTTACGTGAAGGTAGGACAAACCAAATTGCAGATTACTGCCTACCCTTATCGTACGTTCACCGCTGATAATTTTATCTGACGCCGATATCGATTTGCTATTATTAAATTCATAAGACTAGTTTTTGCGACATTCAATGACCTTTCGCGTCGACTCCAAGGTGTTCAATGAATTTGCAAAACCCGTCCGTCTTGAAAAGACAAGTGGCGATAAGTTACGAAGGTCACTCGTATAGGAACTCGCGAGGTTACTGACGCGTGTGGGTAATAAATAAAATTGTATAAAGGACTTTTTCCGTTCACCTGCATGCATTGTATAAAAGAACCTTTCAAATGAGATTTTGTCACCTCATTTCTACAATTATTATTATGAAAATTACTGTATTTTTGTAATATCGATATGTTTTGCACTTCTCGTTTAAGCACGACGAGCGTGCTGTCTGGTGACGTTATTTTTGACTAGGTACCTACGAATGAATTAATTGTCACGTTTATTTAATCAGACTGAAATTATCACATTATTGTGTCATACAAAACTGTCATAACGCGAGCGTTTTGAAAATTAAGAATGATTGGGATTAATATCATTAACCTATAATACTTTAATCTACTTTAACGCTTTTCAAGTTCTACATAGAGTTTCAGATGAAATGAAAATCCTACAACTTCAGAACGATAAAACACCAAAGAAGTACGCGATTGCAGTATGGCAATTTTCTACAAAAACAAACATATCGAACTTAGCTATTAAATTAACTAGTTCATGTGTCGCTCATCAGTGTCATGAACTAAGTCCGAGGGCCACCGACCGCGTGCCGTGACGAACGAAACAATTTTGCCGAGCAAATACATGAACGAGAGGTATCACACGTGGTCACTGTATGGAACAGTTGGTGCTAAGAACATATTATTACCTTCTCAACTTTAATTAGTTTTGTCAACTTAACTGTTGCAATAACTTTCGACATTACGTGATTCATTCGTAGTGTTTCATCGTCGTGTGAAGTTGAAAATATCTTCATCATTATCGTGAACCCTTTGTCCTATTGCTGAAAATGGGTCGATCTCATTTTAAAAAGGGTTACATTTCATAGCCCACTTACTGGGTGTATTGGTAGGCATCACGCACCTTTGAGATATTTTATTCCGAACTCTCAAGTATGTAGTTTTCTCATGTTTTTCTTTACCGTGATAAATTATTTGTATTACGAAAAATCACAGGTTCGATCACAATATACGAACCCTGGACCCCGAGCGTGTCATATTTTGAATCACACTTATCTATTTGTCACTGTTTATTTATAATTTTACTTAAGGTTCAAGTCTCATATAAATAGAGTCAAAACTAGTAAAAATAAACTTAGTATACCTACCTCTTATTATTATAACGAAATTGATATGATAATAAGATCCGAACTCAACCTACGTTCTCAGAACAGGAATATTCGTACCAATTCCTACTGTAAGATTGTGATCATACAAATTAATATAGATAGCTGGTACAGGTGAAGTAGATAGATTTCTGATTCACAGCCTAAATCGATCGATATTATACCGGCTGTTTGTAAATTCCCCAAGTGCATGGCTATAAATAAATGATGAGCGATACTGCCAAACGGTTACTAAATTATTTACTCCACATTATCCGACTGACCCGTCCTAAATACAAGTGACCAAATTATAGCGGCTTATATCTCGTTCTACATAATAATAAGTATAACTGTAGTTACGGATTAGCCATATAATAAAATTACAGAGCCGCGTGTGTATCGCACATATTTTACAAAAAAATTGCTTGGAATACGAAAAATGAGTTTAATAGTTTGTTTAACATCGCATCAAACCAAAGGATTGTTTAAGATCAGATCAAGCCAAATTTAAAGGATTGAAAATATATTTAGAGTTCATATCTTAGATAAATCGTCTTTATTTTACTTAGATCCATCGACTCTATCAAAATTTATTACAAATTAAAGTTGTTATATTTTTTGGGCGCGAGTAAATCCGCAGGGCACGGCTAGTTTTAAATATAATATTGCTTTTTCTCAGTCCAACATACTATTTGCAAATATATGCGATGTACAGACACGCGGAAGTTTTCTTTTTTATTATACAGTATTTTAAAATAGCGTGTTTTGTGCGCTATAAATAAACTAACGAGTTCAGTTAATTATCTTGACGTAAGAGTTTAACTGATTTAAATTTATAATATTTTTTTATACTACACAATCAAACCAGTAATTACACTTAAAGGTATTTAAGGCCAAGCGTACAATGGTTCATATGAATGCCATTAACCGGCCGAGCGATCTATTGGGGCGGTATGCGTGAGGTTTTATTTTCGTATGGTCGTGTCGTATGAGGTCGATCGAGGTGAACACCCCTCCAAGGAGAACCGTTGACCCCCGATCACATCCGCGTGAGGCCCCTATTTACTTACTCGTAGGTATATTATATCAACTATCGACTACTTAACGTAACAACAAGCAAGTCGCTTTGTCTTTTGTCACTACGTTGTATCGAAGTATGTATGATGTATAGAAGATAGTATGATTGTATGATACAGTTCTTTGACTTACAATGCATGTAGTGTTTTTAAAAACGTTGGAAGAAAGGTAGACTTTTAACGAAAATGGGGTCGTCTTATTACACTAAAAGCTCTCTTGGAGCTTTATAAACTCGTACCACTGTTTGGCAAGGGTCTCTGCTTAAATTTGTATGATACATAGGTATAGGTGGCTTGTTCATATGAGAGTGGGTCTATTTAAAGTGTAATGTAATATGATGTGTTTCTTCTCCTAATCTTTACTTCCTTGACGTGGCAGGTATTAATTAATTTTCATTGAAACAGGTTAGATAACAGATATATCATGTGAATTGAGTTTTGGCTGCCTTAAGTTTCTTTTGATCCTAAGCCCCAGACACAAAACCTTTAGTAATTGCCCAAACCTAAAACTCTTTTAATCGACCGGCTTAAATGTCATGTTAAAGACTAGCCTACATTTAGTCGGCTCGACAGTTTACACGTACGATAAGTATGTCGGAATACATATAAGCATATGCATTATAATTGCGCTGTTGATATTAGAACTACCCTATAAAATCGTTCTATTCGCTATCGACAGTGCATCCCCGGTAATCCGAACCCTGTCTAATCCAGCGCCCCCTGTTATTAGACACGCTTATCACTGCTGATAATACCTAAAAATTTCGGCAAATTTTCACTACATGCATTTCTTTGACCATACATAACAATTTTCTAACGTAAGTTCTGTCGGATTACCAGGTACTGTTATTAAAAATTTCCGGCCTATGTCTTGATCTATGGCTCTTCGGCAGTACTCTATAATCCGACAGATTCAATATTCCGACATCGCCCAGCAAAATAATTGTCGGATTACCGCGGGTTCCTTGTTCTTTTCTTGGCCTTGTCGCCAAACCCTTCAACTTGCAGACGAACGCAAAACCCCCACACTGACAGCATATGATTAGCAGACGCAGCGATTGGAAATACACAGGATACCGTTGTCGATTCCCGCTCCGTTCGCCGTATAAACAACAAGCTTTTCCTTCCGGGTTCGTTGTACAAACGCCCGCTGAACACGACTTGCGAGCGGTTTGGTTAATCGTATAATTATAAATTCACCCTTTTTTTTAACTTAATTTACGGCACCTTATTGACGGTTATTGGATCAAAATGCGTTGCCTACCTAAGCTTAATCGAATGTCCATTAGATTTATAGGTTGTTCTGATAAATTCTCTAAATTTTTCATTGTATTGAAGTTTCAAAGTTTTGTACAATCAATTTCAATCAGAACTTAATTATCACTTGCTGTAATGTTTAATGAAAAATCGAGAGGGAAGTGAATAGACTATAAGCCTGAGTGTTCTATAAAAAATGTTCTCAAAGGAGTGAAACGTCTACCAATTTTTACTCAGCCAGCGCGGTGTACTATGGAGATAAGTGCCCAGAGATGGGACAGTGACTTATCCTCGCCTACATCCATACACTAAAGTTACGCTACTATTTGCCGTGTAGTATCGGTCTTGAATGGCACCACTCTCTTCCCGTAGATGTCGTGTAGGAGGTGACTAAGAGCCAGAGCAAAGAGCCGGGCAAAATCCCCTACTACGGAAGACCTATGACCAGCAGTAGTCAACTGCTGGTTGATGGAAACAAAAGGACATATATCTAAGTCTATTCTGTAGTTTACAAGAAATGTAAATCCACTAGGCTGTACATAATTGTAGACGGAGCTTCGTAAAT
>MOOZ01000062.1:343950-354943 GCA_002930495.1 Cecropterus lyciades | reverse complement strand
TCAGAAACGGTTAGATCAATTTATCTACATCATAATACATACTAAAATTAGACGACAGTTAGGTGCAAAATTAAGTGCTTGTCGAGAAGATAGTGTCGTACTTCTTCCGATTGATTGAGGAAGAATCGCGGTAAGCAATGGGATGTGCTGGTTGCGGCATATTATCATACTAGTTGCGCCCCGCGGATTCACCCGCGTTTCGACGATGATATATAGCCTATAGCCTTCCTCGATAAATGGGCTATCTAACACCGAAACAATTTTTCAAATCGGACCAGTAGTTCCTGAGATTAGCGCGTCCAAACAAACAAACTCTTCAGCTTTATAATATTAGTATAGATGGTAACCTGTCAACAAATAAATAGGAAACGCCCATAAACAGGACAAGCCTCTACAATACGACTGAAAAGAACGAATCCGTCCTGTTTTGTGTCACTCTTAAGATTTCAACGACCTTCAAATAATTTAGTTGACTTTTTAACACAAACGTGAGAAATGACAAGTATAGAATATTACAACAACATATTTGTAATCTAATGTTTATATCGTTACATAGCATATGACACATGATCCGAATAATTTCACTCAAATACACAAAGCGTACCTATATTATACATCAACATTATTAATATGCTGCGGAACGATTCTGAAATAATCATTAATCTGGGTTAAGCACACAAGAACCGCGTTTTTAACGTGCGGTTGTAAATCAAGATGGCTGCCATAATTAATTTCATTAGAATAGTTGTATAGTCACGGCCGCGCGTGCTTGAGAAAGAATGTGAGCCGGTGCGGAGCTAACATCATTTTTATAATATGGAAGTAGCAGACTACAATGCAGTCAACCTGATGTGAAATGACCACTGCCGCCCATGCACATTCGTAATCAACCCCAGATAAGATCCCACCTAAGATTAGCCACAGATTCGTTGCTAAGGACTAAGTTGGAACGCCCCGGATATGTATGTTTCCCTTACAACACCCTTTAGACCTGAACATGGCAGCGCATAACACTATTGTGTTCCAGAGTAACGTGTTACACTGGTATTAATAGAAAAGATCCACATTATGATTTAACCTTCCTTTTATAATAAACGTCGTACGTGTTAAACAAACTGTCATAGAGTCAATACAATATCTATTTATCAAATAGTCTCAAAAGCAGCATAAAAATTAAACATATGAATTTGTAATATTTATGTGTTAATTACTGATTTATATTTATTTATATTGTGATTGCTATTTATTTATGTTATTTATGATGACATGGGATAATCAACTTAAATACCATTATGTTTATATATATATATTCTTATTGATGTTTATTACTAGTGTGGTCAGTAGTGTTTAACAATTGTTATTAAGCAAAAATAGGTATAATATAAGTGTGTGGGCTTGCTAACACCAGAAACCCCACTATACGCTATACGCCAATGAAGTTCAACTTGGCTCGAAAGTAAAGACGTAGTCTCGAGAGATAACTCTCGAATTGAAGTCACTATCCGGGTATAATAGTTCTGTAAACAATACTGATCGGAAACAATCAGTATTTTGCACGAGCATATAAGAAATTACAGATAAGGATTTAGCTATTATTTTACTATCAATAATAATAAAATCAATATTCGTTGTGCGCGTGTGGAGCGACCATCAAAGTGTATCGAAGTAGGAAATGCCCTACACTTTTGAAGGTGATAGGACTCTTTATGTTCGACTCCGGAGGCGTCATGGCAATAACAATGTTAAGGAGTGTTGTTTTGGTTTAAAGGGAGATACACTTACACGAGGCGCTCCAACTTAGTACTAATATAAACTAAGGTTCCAATCCAGTATGTTTATGGCAGTGGGTACTTACCACACTTAACTTTTTTTACAAATTTTATGGCTTTGATCCTTCTATTCCACCCAGCGTACGTAGTGAATCACATGATCCTTTGTTTGTTATTTCTACATCAGAAATCAATACCTTCCTACCTACCTTGACTACAATAAACATTGACTAGTTATTTATTGCCACGGGAGGAAGACAATTTACTATCTAATTTATAAAGTACAGTTGCTAGTCAAGTAAACGTGAGGACAAAAAAAAACATGAAGAAACTTTCGTCTATTTTCGGCTCGGATGGATTACGAAACGGTTTGCGAAAGCAATTGTTGCGCCACACCGGTACGCCTCGTATTTTTTGACAGCGCCTCAACCGCGATATCATCGAAACCGGTATTCAAATACCAATTTACACGATATCAAACGACGTGGGAGTTCCGAGCCCTTCGCATTCGCTATCGGCGCGAGCGGCCCTATTCCTTCGGTACGTGGATATGCAAACACGAAAACGCAAATGTAGTGGATCCTAACAAGAATGTTGGGCAGGTAGGCGAGTACAGTATCTCGGTGTAAACTAGATAGAGATGGTACGGCGGTAAGCTACATGACTTGGTCGGGAACTGGTTCAGGCGAGCGGGATGGGCGGGGGCGCGGGCCCCAGACGGAGGGACGTCATTGACCTGCGCCTCGCCCCGCGCCCCTGTGGCGACACCCGCGACACCCGCGCGAACCGTAACTTCATTGTATTGCTGCACTGCGAATCAAATTCGGTGTAGCGGAGACGTTTTTGCTGGTCGACATCGTTCGTCGAGGAAACTCGATTAAATAGCTTTTAAGTTACTTACTATAGGACGCGTAGCAATGAAGTTTACGGCCGGAAATTTTACTAAAGGCACGACATGAACATGTAATTTAATTTTATTAAATATCACTTCGTTAAAAGAAGTTGGTAGAGAGCATAAAACGAACGAGCACAAAACAAAAAAGTAAACAAAAACTTTTGGAAGGTCGAACTAGGTAAAGCGAGGCAAATGAACATATTTTGGGCTCCCTTGTCGTACCCACTGGGTCAAGTTCATAATTTATTTAAGGATGTCGGTCGTGGAGGTCTATCTTTGATGCTGCAGCTGCGCTCAACATTTTCCTCGTGCTATTTATATACAACACCTACATAGATCCTCTGGCCATGAATTAATATTACCTATATTCATACTTTACATTATCTACGCAACGAAAAGCCTTATAATAACTTCCGGGAGGTATTTTAGTACTTACTAACTTACGATTAAATATCTATTTCTAACACTGCTAATAAAATACTAAGTTTTAGTAAAAGATGCAGTCAGCTCATTACTTGTGTTTTAGCGTATATTTGAATGTATAAATAAGTAAGCAATATTGTTTGTCTGAGAAATTGACATTTTCGGCATTATTTTACTAAAATATATTTAAAACATGTTTCTTATATTTTTGTGTATTCTTTCGCAAGCCCTAAACTTGAAAACTAAACTACCTAACTAACTAAACTTGAACTGGATCAATTTCGACGAGAACCTAAGCTACATACAAGTATAATAGTATAATAGTATTATAGTGCGTGCAAATATTTACGCTGTAGAAATCCTTAAGATTGTTTGTGTTTAAGGGTTTGTGGTGTCAATTCTATTACTAAGCCTATGCCACGCCGCCCATTCAAACATATTTCTGTCAATTTAACTTTAATTTTATATAACGTTTCTGTAAATGTCTTTTATTTTATCTAGATGCTACTACTGTCTCTAAGTGGTTATATTCGAAATAAAATTGTTGGCAACCTCGCTGCCGATCACTGAGATGATTTAATAGGTTAATATTTGTTTATTTGATTGATAGATACTTTATGTATATTCAAATATTTTACGATTTTTGCGGATATCTTTCAATAAAGTGTATTTTGCGGATATCTTATATTCTAATAAATCATAAAAATAAAAGAATGTAAATTATTTTTTCCCTACACAAGAATCGTATTTTTTACTTTTATCTTTGTTTTTGCTTTATCAAAGTAGATACATTCATGTATTAAACTGAGTAAGGCCTGAGAATGAAAGAAATTTGTCTTGATAATATTAAGCAAATACATTATATGATGTTACGGATCCCGAGCTTTTCGTTTTCACAAGTCGCATTCGCCTTGTTTATCTTGCAAATACGTGTTTAACTTAAAACGGTCCACATTGTGTCTTACAGTAAGTATGTAGACTACACTCAAGTGCAGAGTCGTCTGCACGTTCGTCAATTTATATAATTTGGACGAAAAACTAAACGAGCACGGTCATGTACAAAAATAAATGTTGGAAACATTTAACTGGGTTCTTTATTAATAGATGCTATTCAAGCCGCTTTGCGTGCAATGTTTCTAAACAATCAGATGCTAATTTTATCGACATCATAACCCTTTTTGGAGTATTTATATTAATTATAGGTGGAACACTTTATATCTCTGTTAGTCCATTTTTGCCCATATACGTATGGCATTTACACTCAAAACTAATAGAATGGTCAAAGTTATGGATACACTGTCAGGTCAGATCTTGAACACTTAAAAGTTATTCACATTTATAGTCTATACCTAGAAGTAACATAGAGGTTAATCTTAATTTCATTAAAATATATCTACTCTATCAAAAGTTTTTACAATTTTAAGTTTGTCTTTTATCCGGACGAAACCGCGGGACATAGCTAGTTACCTAATAATAATAATACAATACTTATAAACTTAAAAATAGAACATACGATTTTATTCAAACTCCAAATTCACGAACACCAATATCACATTATCGTTTCAACAAATCTGTCCCATTGTGAGCTGTAAAATAAATATATGTCGTTTCGTTCCACAAATTTATGTCGAGTTAGTCCATTTCGCATGAATCAATCTTAAGTCTCGTTTATTTTTTCCGTGAAGGCTTTTTACCGTCTTGTTATTTCCGCAAAGCGTCACGACCCCGAGATACAATAACATTGTGTTGTTACAAAACCTCTTTTGTAAATGAAATGACCCAATCTTTGGACCTGTCAAAAGGTCCGGCGTTGGTTTGTTGTTCAGGTAGAAATAAACTTTTTTTTACAAAATTTAATAACAATGTACAGTAATAATAATGAACAGTGTTGATACAAGTTTATAACCACTTTCTGTTAAATACTTACTACATAATCATGTGTAAGTGTCTAAACCATATGTATAAAAATGTATGCAACATTTAATATTTAAACACCAAACCAATACAAGAATTTTCCCATTAAAATAAAGTATATAACAGATTTATTGAGTCTTATCAAAGTGTAAGTAAAGGCAAAATAATCTATTTCCACTACTAATGTAGTTGTGGCTTTAATGTTTGTTATTTAAAAGCTTAAATGATGTTCGATTCGTGCATAGCAAAATAAAATAATTACGTTAATAGAAAAATATTTTTTATATAGATTTTGAAGATGTTACAGAAGTTCCGATTTCGAAAAGTAGACACTATTAAATCAGAAGGTCTGGCTTAACAATCTTAACATTAGTCTTTCCTCCCTCCGACGTCACTTCCGATTCTGTATGGGAATCCATTTCGGAATCCGACTTCGAAAAACCAAATTTATAAACTCCGAGTTTGTTTTGATTCCGAGAAAACTGCCACCATCTGCCACCGTAACAACGTTTATTTTACACCTTCTATTTTGCACCAATATAATTCGGTTTCATACAATAGGTGGCGATGTTTTCAGTCACGTAAAAAACAAAGTAACTATTCTTCCAGCTCATTAGCTAACGACATAATTTAAATTTAAATACGTTTCATAAAGAGGTATTGTTCGTTGCAAAATACCTACGCCTAATGAATATTCAGCTGTTGCGAAGGTCGGTCGATGTCCTTATAAAGTTAGACTTACCCATTTCCATTCAAACGAAGGGCCATAAGGGGTAAATTTTAATATAGTTGTCAGTTTTTAGAAGTATAAAACGCATTTTATTTCAAAGTAATTAGTCCAAGTCCAGAATAAGGAAGATACGTATACTCACCGACTCGTGTGTGGAAACGCAGAGGTAAACAAGGAACTTAAACCTGTAACAAAACAAAATATAATAATTATTTTACTATTGATTTATATTTACTAGGCAAGTCGTCGGCTTTTTCGATTTATTGTTTTTAATTTATATGATAAAATTATTCATTAATTTCGTATTCAGGCTGACACGTAAACGTAAAATAATTCCGACCGCAAACAAAATGTAGATTTTACGTGAAGAACAAATCAAGAAGTAGATACACTGGTAAATTAAATTATTATATTTAATGAATCTATTCTCATCAAATCTGTCAAAAACCAGAATTTTGTTTGACATACACGCCATTTATAAATCGTGATCCTAAAATCTGGGTCTGAGCGAACTGGGTCGTTATGCTGAAATTAGATCATCGAGTACCTCCGTCGCTCAATTCTGTAGACGTTTGTTTGTTTTCCATTTCTGTATATTCTGACAATTCTATAGTTACTAATAACATAAAGCTGAAGAGTTTGTTTGTTTGATTGAACTCGCTAATCTCAGGAACTACTAATTCGAACTTAAAAATATTTTTGTGTTGAATAAATAGTCCATTTATTGAGGAAGGCAATATATATCACGCTATGATTGTTTGTTTGTTTTTTCTAATGTAGTGGCTGGTGGAACCGCGGGGCACAGCTAGTTCCACGATATAGAGACGAAAATTGATAAATCGGGAAATATTACACGTTGCTTTACCCAACTATACGTAATAATGTGTTAATTTATAACCTGGATGCATTTAAAAAAAACCGTATTTTATCAAACTATTAATGAATAAATATTATTTAAGTATTTTTTCCATTAAAAGCAATTACTGGTTTTACGGTCGAGCTGCTTTTAAATGATATCTCTAACTATGATACATGAACATGATAGACGTCTTATAAAGTTGATTACAGACACAAATTTCACTGGGAATAAGATATTTTACTATATTAAAATTTCATATAAGCAGCTCACCCTTATGAAGTACATCCTTCAATTGGCATGCAACGTTATATTATAAAGCGGCCTATGGATATGGGAATAGCGATGTATAATTCATAATCTAGCTGAAATTATATTCTGCGATAAAATAGGTTAATGTAAAATGGGAAAAATACGATACGTTAACGGATATTAACAAAGTATTAGTATGAGAAACTAAAAATACGAAACTGCAAGGAGGGAAATTGATACAAGTATTTTAGAGAGTAGATTTGTAGTCGCAAGATTAACCATGAACAAATGTATATTGCGTTACGTAATATAAACCTTATCACAACTATTCAAATAAAACAATTGCTAGTTTGAGCAACAAGTCTGTTTGGTAAAGAGCTTTTGTATTATCGTTTTCACCTTGCTCTCTTTTTAGAACAGAACACAAAAAAGTTTTTAATATGTTACGGGTACTCCCGATATGTGGTTTTTAATTTCTTTTTGCCGATATTTCGACCCAGTTACATGGATCGTGGTCACGGCGAAACTGCCAACGTGCGCATCTACGCAGTTTCGTAACATATTAAAATGTATCAATTCCACGATAATATTAGTCTAAAATCATAGAAAATGTCTTGTTAACACTTTACAGGGTTTTAACCTTTAAGGTATTTTTGCGTAGAGTATCACATAGGTATTAAATAGATATATTTATAAAGAGATTCACATGCAAACATGACACATTTAACACATAACATACCTATTTCCATGTGCCTATACACATCATAATGTACAGAATTAAATACTATATTTCCTTAGTGATTTGACGAAACTAAAATTAATTTCAATAAAAAGATACAACTTCTTAATGAAGTTGTAACAAACAACAACTAGAAGTTAGGAATTGCTGCTAAAACAAAAAAAAAAACAAAAATGATGGTATACAAGCAAAATATTTCGTGACGTTTACAAAAACCAAATAAAATTGGCAGTAACACTTCAACTATATTTAAATATTTATTTACAAACTTGTGCGTGACGTTAGAACACTGAGTAAGTGTGCCAATACTTCAATCAGCAAAGCACGCGGACGTCGTCGACAAGATGGCTGGCGGTGAAAGTGGACGGTGTCCGGCCGCGTTTTGCCGATTATACACGTATACGCGCGAACTCGTTATTCTATTCACTCTTAATGATCTGCTTAGATCGTAATCGAATAAAAATGAACCAGGTTAGAGCTGGCTTAGAGTTTAATATGCAAAAATAGGCGAGGCGGTAGTGCCCATTGAAGCAACCACGAAGTGAATGGTTGTTCGTTTTAGGGTGCCATAAATCTTATCATTCAACCTTATACATATAATATTTATTTTCCCTGTTAAAAGCATCCAGTCTGACATTGATAATACTTAAATATGGGTAATGTATGCATCAGTATATTTTATCTTAATTGCTTATTTATTCGAGGAAATAATAACATATTTTCGACGTAACACAGATTTTTCCGTTAACTTAGAGCTCATTCACACTAGCGTTTCTGCAGCTTATGTACACGCGACGACGATGAAAAGAAAATAAAACAAAAAATTTACAATAAATAGGCTATGACACCCTTTATAGAATTTGCAATCAAGTGGAAAGGATGATCTTAATTCAGTTTTTACTTTTCATTTGCATATATTGAAACAAAAAAGGAACACTTTAAAATAAACGCAGCCGCTTTGTAATATTTGTAGGCAATGGCCCCATCGATTCATTATCACGAAGTTATGAAAGATTTTAATTCCAAAGGATATGACTATTCATACGAATTCCTAATTGAATTATTTCCCACCTGACTGAATTTATTTAGTTTATGTTACGCAAACTTCACAATGTCACTTCCACTCGTATGAGTCAAGGTGAAATCGTGTCTTGTAGGTACATAGACCTTTAGGTTAATAAACTGCAAAGGTTATAAATGTATTAATTATAGCGAGAACAAAACGTAAAACAAGGAAGTACGAATAAGGTATAAAACGTAGGTATTTTGCTGATATCCTTCGAAAAAATCCCTGACTGCAAACAAGTTATAAATGGAAAAGGCAACAGGCGACCCTATCAGTTAATAGTTTCTAACACCGCTTCTTCTCTATAATAAACCACTTTTCAATGCGATTGATTGGTATCGTTAAATAGGGTTCTTTATGAATCAATTTTGAATAAATGAGATTCAGTGTATTGTGTGAATTTCGAATTAGTTTCTTGGGAAGATTATCGGAAAAGCATCGTCAAAGAAAAAAGAAGAAATTATAGAGATACGTGAAGACAAAAATATTGATTATACGTATTAAACTGACAATACCTTCCATATAATCTATGTATAATCAATGTCACAGACTATAAATACAGAGTTCGCGTTCGAAATTTTAATGTGTGACATTGATCTGACACAATTCAGGTCACTCGGGCGATTTCTCGCAGAGCGCTCGCGCATCCGGAAGCGAAGGTATTACGACATTATACTTGTCTACACTGAGCATGAATGTAAATGAAAACAACAGATTATATAATTATGGCATAGACGTAACAGAACGCTTGTTACTTGCAACGGATTATGTTTTTTAACGATACAATAGATTCCTAAATAATTTGATTTTTAAAATATATTTTTTTTCTAAATACTTAGTGCCTCGTGTGTTGTTGGTATTGTATTACACCAATATATATTGCGCTCAGAGGCAACTACAGGAAAAAGTCCAAAAGATAAATAGCTACGGCGTTTCATTTAACATCAACACCTAATATCTACAATACGCAACTAAATCTGCAATACGCAAGCCAGGCACGGTGACTATTATTAAAATCCCCCATTACAGAAGAGTTGCTGGTTTGTTTGCTACTTACACTTACAAAAAACTTTATCATAATATAAGATATACTACATAATATACCTAAAGTATTGTTTATAAGGAAATAGCAACACTTAACATAAATCACGTTAGTTTAGGTATTATAACACGTTGTCTGTATAATAAAGTGTAAATTATATTAAAATAGATTCAGGTATTACGAACATTGATGATAATATAAGAACTTGAGTTGTTAAATCAATGCTTGTTAGGAATCTTTAAAATTCAGAAGGTATTTATAATACGAATATTTGAAGCATAACGAAGCAGATATGTGATAAGATAACTGTATGAATTTCAGGTCGCTAGTTTGGTCCGAATAATACTTTAAAATCCTTGCGTGCTAGTAGCTATAGAAACAGGTGAAATATACATTTAAATACCTACGTCTTCTGTGCACGATGTTTAGCGACCGGTCAGTCTATTGCACTTCACTTCAAGTATGGTCCCGCGACCACCACAAATAATATAATATATATAATATATCATGTACTGCCGACAACTGAGTAATGAAAACTGTCTGTATATGTGTACACACATGTCAGAACGTCAATATACAATATTTAGAATTTATCATTTAATTTAATTCAGTATTTCGGCCAATCACAATAACACTATTAAAGCAAACATTCTCTTAATTATTAGTTTAAATGTAGTAGGTAATATTGTATAGTAATATTGTACGATAATAATACGAATTAATACGAATTGATTCAATTCGGGTTGCTTAGAGCTACATAGGAAGCCAATGAATACTATCCTATGTCGCAAATCTCTTCTCAGATTTTATACATGATAGAATAGAATTCCTTCCAACATTCAATATATATATGGACATGTAAGGAAATATACCATATATTTCCTTACATGTCCTATTAACTGGTACGTATGATCCCGTAAAACTGATTAAGGGATCATGCCTCGTCGCGTCGGGATTTGATACGGTTAACTATAAATAAGTATAGGTTAGAGACAAAATGTCAAAATGTAGAGCGTTGAACTTGAAGCTATTCAATTGAACACATTAGATCAGGGTTCTCCATGAACCAATGGAACCCAAATCATAGATATCACGCGACACAATATTTTGGGCACGATACAATCTTTTCATCTAACTATGCCCTCGACTCATTTCAGATCCGCTAAGAAACCGTTTAACAGATGACTCCAGTTCAGCATGCATTTTGATAAAAAAAAATCACTTTCTACAGTCATAGCCCCACAGTAGGATTTTCTCCTGTGTCGTGGGTGCCATGGACACACAAAGACGAATACACAAACACCCAG
>MOOZ01000062.1:329645-343918 GCA_002930495.1 Cecropterus lyciades | reverse complement strand
ACCCAGAACAGAAATCTAAACTCATCATTCAGATGTCTGTCTGGCCGAGGATCGAACCCGGGACCCACTGCGTGTCAGACCGGTATGTTGACCGCTCCGCCACGCGGGTCGTCAAAATAACTCTTATATTTGTATTTTTATCTGCAAACAACAAATGTCACACCAATATTACTTTAATTTAAATTACGCGTACAACCGAAACATTTCCAAATGTTAATTTTATAAATATGTATTTTAGTATTTTTATTTTCCAAATAATCGCGAAGTCAAGATTGTAAGCCGTAACGTTTATGGCTTCATTAAACATTTCTTTACACAAAATGGCACATCGATACATTAAGTTTCGCCGCCCCTGCACTTGAATTCTATAAAGTGTAAACTTACCCCTATAGCGGGAATGGCGAACCAAGTGCACGCGTGCACATATTTAAAAGCTTTAACATATTTATAGGATAAATTAAAGGCGTCCTAAAAACAGTTTAATAGATGATTTTGAATCAGGATGCATTGTGCTAAAAGTAAGTAGTATAATTTATTTGTCATCTAATCTCAAGAGAAGTCAAACTAATGTTACTTTTATTCTGATTTTTTTTTTAAACTTTTGAGTTGATAGTATTAAGTATTATTTATCAATGATTGCGAAGTAAACATTATTGACGGCACGGCAAGGCGTTAAACATTTTTTTTAGATAAAATGATTCATATAACCTATATATGATTCATATTTAACTTTCTCTAAATTCGTATATATGATTCATATATATGAATTTAGAGAAAGTTTTCACGCAAAATAAAAATTTGTAACAAAATATCATTTTTACGTCCGCTATCTGTATAATGGAATCCCTTTCACAATTCGAATAATGTACGCCTGGCAGCCTCATAATCATAATCTAATCGATTCGACCAACGTTGTTTAAATTAATCAAGTTTGTTACAGCGGGCTGGTACAAAGGCGCTTTGTGATCAGGTTTCTCGGTACCAGCGGGCCACGCGGAGTCAAATTAACATGCTCGCAGTTCATAAACCTCTGCACTGTAACGTAGTTACTTAAAGGGATTGTTTACTTCTCACTTAGAAATGTATTTTTAACCGACTTCCCAAAAGAAAGAGGTTTTCTATTCGTTATGTTTATTTTTTTATCGGTCACGCAGAATTTAAGAAGCTTGTTTATAATAAACAAGTGAAATTCAAACAAACATGGAATGCGAGTTTACAAACAATTCTACCTTTTCTTAATAAGGCAAACCAGCTTGCCTTCTGATGGTGCACTACATTTTCGTTTTCTACTTCGATTTCATAAAAAAATGCTCGGAATAGATCGTGTGTTATTTTTCTTAATCAATTAGTTTGCGAGTTCGGAAAGCGGGATATTTGCAACGTAATGTTGCATTCGTTCAAACACAATTACTATAACAATATAGGTATAGTCTAGTCGCATTATATATTTTAATTAGCAGCAAATCACATTATGTGCCTATTGTGTACCGCTCCGAATTGATTTATTTTCTTAATTAAGATCTATGAATGCGAAGCTTTCGTACACTTGGTCTATTACTAAAGTAATTAAGAGGCTAACAAAGAAATCAAATAACTGTAGATAAAATATTAAATTGCAATTAACGTGGAATTATCACCGCTGTATTAAATATTTATCGTAATTAATAATTTGTTTAATGACCCTAAGTAATAAATATTGTTGTTTATAAGTGATATGATTTATATAACTATGCATGTAATTGTAAATTAAATTATTTACGAACAGACCACCCGTGTATGTACTGAACTTATGTACAGCTGTTACTATATGTCTGTCTTCCTGTGAAGTTTCTATCGTGGTATAATTATTTATCGTTTCAGCCAATTCAAATCAAATCAAAAACATTCTATTCAAAGTGGAACCTTTACAGAATTCTCATTAAAAAACCAATTAATTATTCCACCTCTTGTCAATGTTGATATTCTGATGTTTCGTTGTGGAGAAAAAGCAGCGAAAAAAACTTCATAACTTTGAAAAAGTTTCACGCCAAATGGTGCTTGTTTTTCATATTACGTTTTTTATGTATGGTTCATTTTCATCTGTTTCGTACCGTTCGAATCTGTTTGAACTTCATTTTTGTGAGATAAAGGTAGGTAGGTAGAAACTTTGTAGCTCGACTTTGGAAACATCACCGTCACGCCTATTTCTACCTAATAACAGCAATGTTATGCGGAGCTGTGTTCTGGTCTAAAGGGTGTGTATGAATGGAAGATATACTTATCCCAGACAATCTCTCTCAGGTGTAGCAACGCATCTGTGGCTAACCTAGGTAAAACTCTGATCTTATCTAGGGTTGATTGAGTTCATGGGCGGCAGTGGCCACATGCCATCGGGTGGACAGATGCTCGTTTAATACTTCCATATTATAAAAAAATGTGAAGGTACGATATTTTAATAGCGAAAACAGTTCTCCGTGAAAGATTTAGCCACCTTGCACAAACTATAATGTAGGTATTGCCAGTATATTTAAAGTAGATAATCCATACAAAGAAACAAGCAACAATTATCTCAAAGGAAATTTATAAGCACTAAATTTTCACTATACATACTTTCATTGATGAAAATGATAAAGGTATTCGTTTTAGGACAGGTTTGAAGCCTTTCGGTATTGACTCTACGTAAAGAAAAGCTGGATATTTAAAAACAAAAAGAATAGCATAAAATCTTTTCCAGGGAAAACGCCCGATGTTCCAATTCTCATCCTGATCCTTCAAACGCAGTAGGAGTTCACGAACCTTCTTTACACTTACATAGAAACATACATTATTATAAATACATTAAGATATTTCAAATGGTTTCAGACCAAAGAAATGCTTGTAAAAAGAAATAAACGTCTCCACGAAGCTCGGTTTGTAACCTAGAGATGCTATTCGAATTAATGGTACTAAATCAGCCGGTGTCAGTTGGCGTTGAATTATGAATCATGATGACGGCTAAGGCAATCTTGGTCAATTACTGAGCTAACCTTGCCGCGGATTCGCCAGGATGTGACGTCACGAGACCGATAGCTCAAACGTTCGCTTCCTTTCATAACACGGACATGGGCATTGTTTTTTAATTAAAATAATTAAAAAAAATACTACAGATAAATATTTTATTATTTATTTAACTTTATATATAAGTTTGCAGTAACAAGGAAACGGGCGTCGTTTTTTTTTTATAAAACAATAATTTAGAACAATGTCTTGGTTAAGAATTGTTGCCTGTTTGTTTGTCTGTGCGCTTGAAATCGCATCAAATTAATTCATTTAATTTAAGGATTGACTAAATGTAATGGGTAAAATCGTGGGTCACCGCTAGATCATGTATCATATATAAACAAGTACATACATAATGAACAAACAACAAGTATTATTATATTTACATATATATACGCAACCTGTGAACTTATCTTTATAAGCACTTCATGTAGATACGTATTTCTTATGGAATCTTATGATATTATCGAACGCAAGGAGGATGTGACGATTTATCATTTTAAACTCAATTCGTTTTGGTATTGTGTTGGTACGCGTTTACTAGCTTCATAAACAGATTTATTTATTGTTATCGTGTTATTCTATACATATACAACATTGACGCACGTGGTTGATTAGTTCAGTACGTTTATTAATCTATAAATTAACGTCTACTGTTGACCCAATAAAAGTATACTCTTGATACAATTTATGAATGTTTCTTGAATCATATATTTGTAATTATCTATGTATTTTGACATGACATGCAAACAATAAGTACCTGTGTAATTATGACGCTGACCGAGTTAATCGTTTTAGTTGCCTTAATATATTAATGATTAACCTTAACTGTTTAATAGGCGGAGTATTTGAAATTGTTTAAGACATCCAAGGATACTATTATCGAATATCGAAACGCTATATTATCCAATAAAGATAAAGCAGAATATTTCTCACGATCAGATTCACATAACTCAATTGGCTTATTATTTTACCGCATAACATTTCGATCGATGTTAGTGTGATCAAAATCGGATGAAAAAATTACCCGATAACCCGTTGACCCCCAACGTATACACTTGATAAGTGCGCGGACATCGAGACAAAGTCGAGGCCATTAACCCCAGTTATCAGCTGACGACATCGCGCAACTGCGGGTAAATTATCTTTCACGCTATATTTCGGTCGTTCACTACCCTACCGTCGCCCTTTCTTCGCTCCGCCAACGTACAATGGCGTTTCCGAACGATGAACATCGATAAACATTTGTAACCACATGGCGTTACAAACTTTTCAAAACTCTTTATAATGTACTAGCTGAGCTCGCGGTTTCACCCGCGTTTAAAAGAAATTTCATTGGTGCTCCGCTCCTGTTGGTCTTAGCGTGATGATATTGTATAGCCTATAGCCTTCCTCGATATCTAATACCGAAAGAATTTTTCAAATCTGACCAGTAGTTCCTGAGATTAGCGCGTTCAAACAAACAAACAAAGAAACAAACTCTTCAGCTTTATAATATTAGTATAGATGTAGAATCAATAATTTACTATTTATAACGTAGGCAGAATTTTGGTAGTCTTGTAGAATCGGAAGATGATGCGTTTCTACCTGCTGAGTTTACTGTCGAGGTTATGTTCTGATCCGCAAGTAGATTACGATTTTTATTAACTAACAACCTTTAAGGAGGCACTTGTAAAATAATAAATTTCGTATTATTTTATACCATTTTATCACGGCCATGAATACCAGGAACTATAATGAGATTTTGATTGTACACATTGCTGTTAAAACAAATATAAAATAATTACCCGACAGTGTTATAAAGAAGCTAATATTGTTCGAGCGTATGTATGTATGTTTTTTCGTACAAGTTGTACATTTATAACTCACTTGTTATAGTTTTAAGTAGGTAACTGGTCTAGTAAGGCCGTCTTAACCCAATTACAGACCTTAAGTATATGTGTGTTTATCGACGTATTTAGTTAAACAACATAAAACACATGTGAATACATATAACAACCTACAATAATGTTCATATTAATAGGCGGTAAGGCTCCAAATACTTAGGCGACATAATTTTTTAAGCATTAACAAAGTCCGGGATACGTTCCGAGGCCCCTTATAGACCGGCTCTGGAACAATGCCATAAAATTAATAGAGTGAATGAATAGACAATTAAGTTAATAAATAAACTGCTAAGTTTCACATAGTTACGACTTTGAGATTATTGTTTAAAAACACGTTGAACATATTGTTCAATTAATTTTGTGTATTTGTAATTATTAAGTCAATCCTATGTTATGTTACCTTTAAAATAAAATATAACCTAATGAGTTTACAAAATTCCTTTACTTATTTAACCAGTAACACACATTTAATTTAAATTTATTTTTATTGTTTTTAAGTATAGATATAGATTATTAATATACTGACTTATTTACTAAATAGAAAAGAATACAGGCAGTGCTGTCTGTATATTAAAATTTGTCTCATCCAATTATCCTTGTTCAACCTTAGCCAAAATGAAATAAAAAGCGAAGCATTCGTGATTCACGACAACTTCCCGGCATCGCATATTCTGAGAGTGTATGACCTGTTTTTAATTTACGATTTCTTTGAAATCAATTTAATGATCTATACATACTTTTGAGCTTAATATGTGATGCGATTCTGATATTATATTTAACCGATTACCATATAATATCTTTGCCAAATGACTTGATATAGTGCCACAGTACGTATATTATGAAAATTATAGTAAAATTGTAGTTTATCACACTACACTAAATTCATTTCATTGCTCTACTAAGCAAGTTTGCAACGATTGATATCATATTCTCTGCATGACGGACAAATAAAATGAAATAAAAAATAGCTTTTTCATTCTATTCGTTATTAAAATGATCATTACTTGCTTACTTGCTACTTACATATAATTCTCTAAAACCTCCAAAGTATTTTAAGTTCACCAATATGCTTTTAGCAAACGTTATGGACTAGAGTCTGAAGTCATTGTGAGAGAGGAGGACCTGTGCCCAGCAGTGAGACCTGTGCCCAACAGTAAGACAATAATGACGATGATGACTAGTTTATCCAGATAATCCTAACTCTACCTGTTTTCCTACCTCTACGTTAAGTTACTTTTTCATGAAAAATTGGGTTACATTTTATACTTTTTTTTAAATATCATACATACGTACATAAGTAATGAATATTACGCACTAACTATAAGACTCGTACATGCTGCTAATGAACATGAATGATGTATGAATTGTGTTTATTTAAATATTATATAAGTACAGTTGTATTTAGCTACGTCATAAAAATCACGATCAGTTTACTAAGAATTACATCGATAGATTCAAAGCTAAATAATATGAGGTATTAAAAGGATGTAACACCTTAATAATCTATTTATGAGCATTAATCCTACATATAATACTAAATATAATTTGTAAAAAAATTGTCATAGGAAAATATTCTGACGAAATACGCTCGCAGATAAATCAATACAAAAATACGTAATACTCATCAGTCGAAGTATTATTTGAAGCTTATAGACTCTGTATCTTAGATAAAACTAAAATTATACCAAACTATATTTCAGCCGCCTGCATGAATACTCTACGCAACTATTACGACTATATTATTTGTATCGTATTCGAATTGAATGACCTTAAAACAAGTGTAACAGTTGACAGTTGCTACGTAGAACGAAGTACATACATATGTGTGAAATTTTATTGGCCTTCGTGTATCATTAAGATAGGCCCGCACTAGGGCACACGTCGCGATACGTGTTCCACTATGTGTGGAATGAACACTCATGTAAAACATTTTACACTCAATACTGATATTATACGGAAGAATATCAAGCGTTTGTTTTATAAACGTGTCAATGCATTGACTATGGTGACTTATATTGAAAGTATGTGCCAAAATAAACGTGCCCTAGTGCGGGCAAGGCTTTACAAACAGCACTGGCGTGCGTCGCCGGCGCAGGTACGTGCAAATATCGCGACCTACTTCGCTGCAGCCGCCTCCGCGCGTGGTATCGCACTGCTAAAAATAGACGAAATGTTGAGAAAGCAATGACAGCCGACGTTCCGCTTTGTTCCACCGTTGTTTGTATCGATCTTTTTTCCGATGAACGGCAAAAGTAGGTATAGTTATCGCTAAATACCTACGAACATCGTGTTGATTTACGACATCGTATACTCCCACTCATCGCATTTCGCAACAGAGATACGCAAAAGTTGATTTAATAGAAGTGTTTGCTTGATCTTTTTTGTTTAAAATTTGTATCAAAACTGATTTCGTGAATTCGTCTCGGACGACGTCTTGAAATACTCATCAATCGCCTTATTTAGCTAGGTAGAGTATAGACTCTACTAATCTCTCTTCAATAGTGGAGTGTAAGAGACGACAGAATATCTAACGTTACATATTTAACTTTTAATAATGTCGCACTTAATGATCGTTAAAGTATTGAAAATGAATTGGTTGTTAAAAAGCTTTATTATCAATAGTTTCTTTGATGGAAATTATAACTCATTATGAGTTATAATACTCCTTTTCTTTGAGTACCTCCATGGAGCCATACAAAGCACTGCGACGGTCACCCGACGCGTCGGCGATGTCGAAATTTTCTCAAGTGGGCACTCGTTGTGTACGTTTTAAAAACTCGTCCTCGTAGGCCTTGAAGTACTTGGCAACTCGCCACACCCATACAGACGTATTGGAAAATATTTTGCATCTCTCTTAGGTCATATGGACTTCCTAATTAGTTAATGATCTTTGGTACCGAACAGCGGACTGTCATCTCTGCGACTGATTTCAAAACTTTATAACCACTTTAAGAATTCCAAGAATCTTCACGAAATTTAATATCCAGGTGTTCAACGAACTGATCAGGAACAATAAGGTAGCGCGCGTACACTTCCGCGTATCAACGTAACGTCTTTATCAAGATAAACGGTGACATTGAAATTGGCTAACGCGGTGACTATTTCCTTCTAATTAGAACTTACGGAGCACCGTTGGAAATGACTTGGAATTTATATTTACAAAATATATTTACACTAAAGAAGGTTACGAGAGTTTCTGCGAGCATATTGGGAGCGCAGTCGAGTTACTAACGGTACTTTGATCGAGAAGCGACAGCTCGAGGCTACATTAAACAAAAACTCTAGATAATCGCGAGTAATTAAATTAACTTATAGAAAATAGGGTACACAAAAGCACGGCACCGCAATCCGGTTTCCTTCCACGTATGCGATCTCGCTCGTAAGTCTCGGCATTTACCTCGCGAGAATTGGAGGAGCGACGCCGCCAACAAACTCGACACGACGACGTATTGCCAGCAGCCACAACACTCACGAACCACACACAACACCTGTTTCAGTTACTTCGTAACCTCACGACACTAACTGCGGTGAAGTCCTTTGTTCAGTCTATATGGAGATGTCTAATAGTTTTTCGAAGAGAACACACGTATCAAAAGTCGGATGATATCACTGACGACGAACGACACGTGCACTCACGAACACGACTCTTAATAGACTGCCACTGCCAGAACGAGAACCGGCCGATCGCGGACCGATTGGACCTGGGAGGGTAGAGGGGCGTCGAGGTCTCGTTCGCTCTCGCATCGCAAGGCTCACGTAATCACGTCCAAAGTAGGGGAAGAGGGGGGGAGGACGAAAGCGACCGACGAGATCCGAAGTCAGCCGAAGAGCACCCACTAATCCCGCTATCATCGTCGCTACGGCTACGGTACCAAGAGACGAAGGGCGTGACGTTATTGCCAACGTGCGTGCATTCGACGCGAATGCCCGTTCCTTCCTCGGCGCCGTACACGTCACTGGATTCTCCTTCCTTCTTCGACCATTCCTGGCAAACCGAGTGGTAAATTTGGTTCCCAAGGTCCAACACCAACAGTCAACCTTTCTTTGAAAAGAAAGGTTGACTGTTGGTGTTGGATTTATAACGTTATCCACCAAATGTCCTTACTATTTTTACTAATTAACATAAATTACAGGAAAAAAATACAGGAAAAGCACTCTGTGTAATTCATATAAATTTCTTTGTTACCTTGAGGATAGGGAAAAGAATATCTATCCTGCCATGACAAACAATGCTCTTTATAATCATTTCCTGTTGATTTTTCTATAATTATAAAATTATAAGTAAGTTCTTACTTTGGCTATTTTAATTTTAGAAAAGAATTTCCTGACTTTTAAGTTTCATTGAGGTAACAACTTACCGCGTGATTCGAATGTTTCAGAAAACTCTATGTAGAGTCTATTCTGACCTTAAATTTTATCTTACTGCCAAATATAATAAAATACACGTTTTCTTTCTTGGTTTTACATAATTAACGAGATATAGGTACGCTTCAAGCCATCACATCTCGTGAAACCATCGAACCAGCACGCGATAAACCAAAATAAAAGCAAGATAGAAACTATTGAAGAGCCAAAGAAAGAAACACAAGATCATTTTTATAGGAAGTAACAAACTATTAAGGAAAACGATTTGAATTTAAAAAAAGTTATAGCTTACATTACGTAATTAGGAATAACTAAAAAAAATAGAACTCAGAAAGTGCTGAATGTCGCAACATATGCTAACTGATTGCACTACCTAATAAATTAAAATGATTGATTGCCTTAAATTGTATCCATTTGATTGTTTTAATTATTATAGTCGTCATAAAGCCGTTTCAGTAATAAGACACATAAATTATATTATTTTTACTATACTGTAAAAATATGTTGTTGCCCGGTTGGGAATTTAAACAGCATTTACCGCAAAAGTCACTTTCGGTTTTGACTCTCATATAGGAGTTGTATTCGATGCCTAGCATTTGCGTCGTAGCGATCTCTCCGGTTTTAAAATCCGTTATGTATAAAGCAATTTGCATGCAACAAAAAACTGGTGTAAAGAAATTTTCTCTACGGGCCAAGTTTTTGCCCAGTTCTTCATAGTTGGATCGCGTTCCGCAAGGCGACTCGCGTTTAATTTAGCGTGCGCGTGACAGAGACATAGCTAACAATTTAAGTAGCTGTGTCTCGCTCTGCTGCTTGTGGCTGAAACGCTTGAATGGTTCTTACGCTCACGATACTTACAGATTCCCTCGACTTTCTTCGGCAGCGAGTTCGCACAACTTTCCGAGTCATTGTTCTCTGCGTCGCACGTGTGGGAACTTTTGTTTTTGTTTTGTTTCTATATAATTTTCTATAACACTCGGGACAATAACTGTGCTGTTTTACGAGCTTCAATATTATTAGGAAATGAATCAAAACAATAAACATTTTAAAAATAAGAATATCCAAGTTATCCAAATTCTGGAAAAAGTAGAAGTCTGTAGGCGCAGGGACTGGTGACTACGACGGATGACGGAGAAACAAAACACTAACTATTAAAGCTGTATATACAAGTACTGTGAAGAACTTAACACAATGATGGAAAAGCTCGCACGTTTCCAACCAGCTTTGGTCAATCGTTCGACTCCACTGCTCGTGCACGGCAACGCGCGACCGCATACTGCACAGTAGACGGTTTCCAAGCTACAAGAGCTGGGGTTGGAAGTTCTCCGTCTTCCGTCGTACTCACCAGACCTTGCGCCCACAGACTTCTACTTTTTCCAGAATTTGGATAAGTTCTTGGCGTGAAAAAAATTCAATACCCGAGAGGCAGTACAAAATGACTGATGAATTGGTTGCCTTCCGTTCAGCTGATTTCTTCAAGAAGGGCATCAATATTGCATCTTTGCCAACGCATTGGTAGACTCCGGAAGCACCACCGCCACACCTATTTCTGCCTCTTTACAGCTGTGTTATGCGCTGCTGTGTTATAGTCTGAAGGGTGTGGTAAGGGAGACCTACTTTTCCGAGGCATTCCATCTTAGTCCTCAGGGGTAGCAATCTGTGGCTAACCTTAGGTAAGACTTTGATCTTACCTAGGGTTGATTACAGATGTCCATGGGCGGCAGTAGCCACTTACCATCAGGTGGGCTGCAAGTTCGTTTGCTATTTCCATACATTGAAAGTAAAATAATTCCAGGTTTTTAGAACAAAATTAAATTGAAATTAGAATTATCAGCCAAAAAAAAAAATTTGTATTGAAATGGCCAGTACGGCAGAACGGCAATTTCATAGGTAAAGACCTAATAGTAATCACTCTCCTCATCTATCAGTTACTATTTATGATCCTAAATATTTCTAATAGTGGCTATTGATTTAACGCACTACTACAGAACATAGTTTACCTTGAGGTTGGGACCATACTTTAAGACAATGTACAATTACGGTATTGTCAACTAACCCCCAAAGTTCTTGCAAGTCCATTCAGTTGTAAATAATAATCAATTTATAGAAATCACCTCTTCTTCAACTCTTCGAATTTGCAGAGTTCATCTCTGAGTGTCAGAAGGTTTTCACTGGGTATCACATAACCTTCCCAGGGTTTGAAAATGATCCAGGGTGCCACAACATGAGATTGCACCCTTATTTGAATCAGATAATCAGTAATCAAGAATCATACGTAAGCCAAGTAATTACTATTAAATTCGATAACTGTTAAGACTGTAAATTTCATAAATAAGTAAAAAGGAATACATAGATTAAAAATGCAGACCTACTTGTAATTCTTGAACGTGACAAAGCGATTACACTTAAAGCGTTTATACTATTAATCTCTTAGAAATCTCAATATGTGCTCTCCGATGCAGTAGAAGTTATCATTGGACGCTAATCACGTCTACATAGACAACGTAACAATACGATTGTTGCACGTGACGCACATGCACATGTGCATTGTGAAGCCTACAACCACAACGTATAAGCAGTTACTAAACTCAAACAAACATATTCCACAATGACTGTATAAACATTTATTCATATTTGTAAATCGTGTTTAACCCGTGCGCTCCTAAGGTTAAGTTGCGACACCTCCAGTAAATCCCGTACCAAAATACGCGAACCAAAATGTTCCTTATAACAGTAAGAGGTGTGGCGGCAGTCACAGTCGAATCAAAGATCAACCTTTGACCTAGGGATGTAAATGGGCTACAGTTGGTATAATGTAGAACAGAGGTAGCCAACCGCTCAATTGCAATGGACCGATCGATCGTAGCAAGGAAAAAAATATGATGCTTAAAATCAGATTTTTCGTTTTCGATACCTTAACACGACATACATAAATGTTAAGCACCTTTTTTCGTCGACAATTACTAGAGATACAAGTTTTGGATATTACGATGACCGTGAATTCTTAAAAAAGCAGCACGTTCAATAACTGACTAAGCAATTTGTAGATCGCAGAACGTAACCAGAAAATAGTAGATCTCGGTTACAATCAACCCTTTAACTATGTTACTCGTTGACTACCCCTGATGTAGAGGATATCAGATGGATGCTTGACATGTTCCCGATCCCTCAACAATACATTTCACATGACGGGCGTGTATGAGTGTACTCAGCAGTCTACAATCGCTCGTACGGGTGCAGAGTGATCCTGTACAGTACAGATATAAAACAAACACGTTTCACGATCGTGTAGTAAACAATTTGATCCTTTCGGTAAATCTTTATAAATACGTAGTCTCTTTACGTTTTTTCTATAGTTTATATAGTGTATTATAGTTACTGTAAATTGTAACAGACCGTGAATATAGGATCATAAATGCGATGTTCTTGATGAAGGGGAACAAGCTTCAATTCCTCACATGGGTACGTGTCTTACATTGTGGTAGGTGGTTGAACCAGTGTAGTTCGACCGGGGAACTACTAATGCCACACTTATTTCTAGCACGAAGCACTTCTTGCGTTTCGGTGGAAGGGTGTGGTTGCCCGCTCACTTATATATGAGGTGATCATCTCAGTTCTCGGGATTAGCAACGCATCTATGATCGACGTCAGATAGAACCCTGTTCTATATGAAGTTGCTTACAGATGTCCATGAGCGGTAGTTACCACTTACCATCAGGTGGACTGCATGCTCGTTTGCTGTTTCAGTCTAATAAAAAAAAACATTATTACACAGAAAGTAGCTTACCACTGATATTAGGCAGAAGTAGATGTGACAATGGTACCAATTCTATCAAACTGCAAGTTTTACCACTATCAAAATCACACCGTAAAGCTTAATAACATCAAAATGCCAAAACACAGATTCATTTTTCTATCTTTACGAACTCGTAACAGAAAAACACGAACCTATTTAGACGAGGAAGTTTGTGTACTAAACTTTCACTCAAAGGAACAGGAAATTGTTATATCTAAAATGATTTCTAATAACATTAATACTATTAGTATAATATTTTTTAAATTACCTTTTAATTTTTACGTGAGAATAGGAAAACCTATTACAAGATAAAAATTTTAAACGCAAAATGTGTTTATAAAAACTCAAAGGAAAATTTCGGTGCCAGCTAAAGACAAAATTGTTTATTTTGGCAACATTCCTTCCGTATAAGTACATACTGCAATTTATTTTCAAGAGCGTGTATTCACGAGATATGCATATCGTAATCGTCATTAAACATTACATTATACCGATCACGAACAGTTTCGACATGACATCAGCATTGTCACGTCTTAAACAAAAAAAATCGGCCAAGTGCGAGTCGGATTCACTCACGAATGGTTCCGTACATTATTTATAAAAACGGCGATACAATCTTAACTTTTGTATGGGAATATTTATTTTACTTTAATTTAATTATTTACTTTTAAAGTTAATATGTAACTTAATATTATGTAAATATTCCAAGCGTCTACCTTTCGCCGTTATTTATATGGAGCAAAAAAATCACGTTTCTTATATGGGAGCCCCCCTTAAATATTTATTTTATTCTGTTTTTAGTATTGTTGTTATAGCGGCAAAAGAAACACATCATCTGTGAAAATTCCAACTGTCTAGCTATCACAGTTCATGAGATACAGCCTTGTAACAGACAGAGTGCGGAATCTTACAAATAGGATCCCGTTTTTACCCTTTGGGTACTGAACCCTAAAATGTTAAACGTCTTTGTCTACACTTTGTCTTTTTTGTTGCTAAACATTCCACAAAAGACGTAATATTATACTACATTTGTATGAACTTGTTTGATGACTTTCTGTTCGACTGTTAAATTTAGCGCATTAACGTGTGAAGCAGTTTAATTACGTAAAGAATATAAGTAACAGTAATTCGCGCATCTCCGTTACACGCTAGCGGTGGCGAGTGGCGGATGGCGGATGAAGCTAGGGTTGCTCCGCTATTTGGTTTAA
>MOOZ01000062.1:305561-322964 GCA_002930495.1 Cecropterus lyciades | reverse complement strand
CGGAGTCGAACCACAAAGAATTCTACCGCCTTCAAATGACCACCACGATGACCGACACGGGTGGAGTTGCGGGTAAAAGCTAATTTATGATGTAAATAAAACTAATATAATAAAATATATTAATTTGACTGAACTATACGAACGAGTATAATGGTGTAGTGATTGTATACTTAATACGTCTTCATGGGATAGATTCATGGAATAGGTTCGAAGCTGTTGATTGCATAACCGATTTACTGCTTGCTATGTCACAGAGAGCTTGTGACGAAACAATTATGGATAATAGTATAAAATGAGGTTTTGTACTGTATGCCGGTGTGCTCTAAGATCAACATTGTTATTCCGACGAGCGGCGACGTGGCTTTGACCCGAGAGGATTTGGGTCAAGAGGAATCGATTTATTGCCATCCCGTTCGCCTCTATTCTCCGTTATGCAATGAGTTTCATTCGCTCGGAGGCTAAAAGAAAACAAAGAAACGAAAAGGCACTCTCATTGTCAAGGTCAGGGAATTATTGGGCCTAACACGATGAATTTGGCAACTTATGCACGAGTTCGTGGGTTGCGAATTGGGAAACCTTCAGGTGAGCCTCGAAATTTGGTCAAGGTTAACGGTACAATAAAAAGCACTTACAGTTATGTAGCTAATTATGTAGGTAGGTTGTGTAATAAAAAAAGCAAGCAGTAAACCCAGTTTAAGTCTTATATAACCATATTCTTTTAGAAATTGTTTTTTTTTTATGACAGCACGATTAAACGTCGGAAATTATCTTGACTGAAGAAAGTTTCAATTATTTATTCGAGATTTCTTTTTTTATATGAGTAGGTACCTTGTTTGAAAAAATTGCAACACTAATAATACTTATTAGTTTGTATTGCAAGTTAATTGTATACAAAATAGTTGCATAATTACAATTACATAATTTTGCAAGAACTCTGGCAGTAATTAGTTATACAAAGACCCACTGATGTAGGCTTCGATTGTAATGGCTTGGTCGGTCCTAACGGCTGACCTTTGACTCGGATTTTGATTGTATTCAGTGAGAAGTAATAAGTTTCTTGGATTTGTATATTGCAATAATTTGCTGCTACATTTATAATGCATTTACATTATTATAGTGTTTATTTTTAACTTGTCCTTGAAATTACAATAACAAAGATAAAAATTGCAAGATCTGTATAATTAAAATTAAAATATAGGATATAAGAACTGACAGCATTACCATAACCGAGTCACGTTTCGTTTAGGTACCTAACAACAAAATCTGTACATCTAAAAAAAATTGATTACCATCGTCTATTAAATGTTCGAAATGAATTGACAACTGTGTGAACTTTACTTTATTTCAGGTACAAGAAACTATATGATAAGCTTTTAATTTAAATTCAAGGCATGTACTCGTACCTCTGATTTATCGAACTTATGTATATTTCGTAAATTATAATTTGCTTTAACGATAAACAAAAGTAAGCATATAACATGTAGAAATCTAACGTAGCAAAAAGTTGTTTAAAAGACCCTTGATTGTGGGTAAAGACTACCTATCCGCATAAGGCTAGCGTGGTAGACTACGACCTAATCCCCTCTGAGAAGTTTTCGTGCCCAGCAGTAGGAAAGTAGGTATTTTTTTACGACGAGAAGGAAGATTTTGTTTCGTGGGACAAATTTATAACTGTCGTTAGATCTATTCGATACAAATCACATTACAACCGCTCTTAGGAGGGTCGTTATAGTAAAAGCGCTCGAAATGCGTTATACAAAGTGCAGTGCAATTTAATCCGAATAATAAATCACTCTAGGATTCACTAACACAAAGATTTATGTATAACAGGAATAGTTAGTTTGTTGAAATATTGTCGTCGTAATTGTTTTTCACCATCATAAAATTAAAGGAATGAACATTAAAAATGCTGCTAAACTAGAAACCCTTTCCTTCACAACTGAATTGAAAAAAATGAAATTAAAATGAATACAAATACTTATGGCATGCATACCTTTTTAAAATGGGTGTTCTCTGGATCACCTACGAAAATTGTGAACATACGCATTGCACAGCAGTAACTGGAATAACTACAATTTGTAAATAAACACAGAGCTGGCTTCAGTTACTATTTACATATAAATAATTAATTAATGTAAATAGGAATATTACTTAAACAGATCAAAATTTATGGTTCGACTGTGGTGACACCAGAAGCATAGTGCATAGATAAGTTTACACGGCGCTGGTATATCTACAGAAAGTAACGTATTTATGGTCAATTTCAGCTCGAAGCCTACAGTCTATTCTACTTAGGATATGTAAATATAGATATATATAGAGATATCTGCGATAACAATTTTTTGACGGAATAAACCTACTAAGTTTCATACGTAAACGTAAATTTAATTCATTATCCTGCAGTGGGCGGTACCATTATTGAACCGCGCGCTACCTTTGCCCTTCTCCCGTGTGGAGCAGTGGGGTCAACACCCACGTGCATCCGCCAATAATAAGCAATTCTGAAATTGTTTCAAAATAGACTCAATAAAGGTTATCAACAACAATAGGCATTATGCATGACAGAACACGAAGTTGCTATGTATACGCTAATCGTAAAATACCGCGTAAGTGTTAAAAAAGATTATTTTTTTTTTATTAAAACTTAACTATTTTTATTATTCGTTCATATCTTGCCTTGTACTATTTTGATACGGGGAAATAAACCCTTGTATTTAGCTGAATCTTTGCTGTTGGTCTGATAAGATAAGAAATCTACACGTAAGAACTGAAACTTTCAAAGATACATTACGACGGTTTACATTTTCTATCAAATTAAGAAATTTACGATACGCTAGTATCTATATATTATAAAAATATTGTTTTGTGTTTATATATTATGCTTTATAAAACGCTACCTCCTTCACTTGCATTCTTTATAATTACTTAATTAGAATTACGGCAATTGTTTCCACTAAATTTTTGAATAACTGACTAACATAATAAGTATCTTTCGAAGTACATATATCTGTAAAAAATTTAAATGTAATTATCTGTAAGATATAAATGTAGTCTTACACATATAATACACATTTCAGTCTGGTACTCTATACCGAATTTTAGTAACAACTCAATTGTTTGGACCTAATTTACCTACTATGATAAATGAGGTGACAAAACTGATAGAGTAAATTGTATTAAAATTCATAATTGAACTGAACAAAAATACGAGTACTTCAATAGTATGACAGCATACCATTTAACTCATATTAAACTCAGTAACATGATATTGAGTAATGATCATAATGATGAATAAGTAAAAGTAGATAGACAAATAAGATATTTTTAAATTAGACATTTTTTTACCTATGACTCAACATATTTTCAGTTAGTTTGTAAAATAATTAAACGTTATAGGCGTACAAACCATTTCGTAATTTTAAGAGAGCACTTCACTTCTTTAATAGATAACATCTATGTCTGATTTTTTTAAATATAAAAATAATTACTTAGTAATAGTAGTTGTTATATGGATATAAAATGTTCATTAGTCTTGTTTCCATTAATTCTGTGTCGTCCATTATACACGTTTGCATGTGTTTGCGTGTTGATGCTATTCAATTCAGTGTTGTCAGAATTGCAAATACCGCCCAAGACAGGTTTCGAAATACCGTTACCGTTAGAGAGTGAATGTGGTTCGAAATCTGTAACTATGACAAATTAATCAAAGAAATCTTTGGAGTATATGATTTTAGGCTAATATTATCGTGGAACTGATACATTTTAATATGTTACGGGTACTCACGATATGCGGTTTTGAATTTCTTTTTGCCGATATTTCATACTTTTTATTTAAAAAAAAAAAAAATGTTTGGAGCACTATTTTTAATCTTTAGTAAAAACAAACGTATTTTACAGCTACAAAGTATTACAGATTATTAAGTTCTAAAAACATGGCTCGTTATACTAGCTCTATTTCTTCTAATTATTTAGGTGCTCTTGTAGTTTTTGGTAAAGTTTATCACAAATGCTATTGTACATAATTATGCCGTTTTAACTTAATCTCGGAAGTACCTACCAATATATTTTTTACTTATATGTAGTAACTGGTATACATTGGCCACGAATTAGATGGACTGTATACTTCTTACTCATCTCCTCGCTCTCATAACATAATATAACAAGAAAAATTAAGCGAAATGTAGATTAGACAATTTACAGGAAATGTGTATTTGGTAGTACAATACCTACAGTTACATTACATCATATCTGACCGTAAGCGGATTGTTGTAAACAACCTCGTTTTTCTGGTTTGTTGACTTACCAAATAACGTAGTATTAGATAAAACAGACCCACATCAAATTTAAACCATCTGTTTTCTATTTCTTGTGATAAGATTTAAAGAACTTTGCCATGTGGACAAATAGCAATGTTATCTCATCGGACTGTGATAAATCTGGTCAAATATAGAGATTTAGGAAGAAGAACATATATACATGCCTCCAGGGACCTAAATATTCTCATCTCTGCCCGATTCTAAATTCAGATAGCAACGAAATATATTGAAATAGTCAATATATAATAAAATTATAATAATAATAAAGAGACAATTTAACTATAACAGATAAAATTACTCGAAGATAACAAACCATAATTGTATCTTATTGATGACAGTTTCAATTTGACGACACTTCCTCGACAATCCATCATAAAGAATGCATCTATGTAGGTATATTGGAGTTTTGATCATATGTAGATATTTGCCAGGTGGTACCAGTGTAGTTCGATTGGGGAGGTACCACCGCCACACCTATTTCCAGCGTGAAACAGTTCTTGCGTTTCGGTGGAAGGGTGTGGTTGCCGGCTCACTCATATATGAGGCGACCATCTTAGTCCTCGGTAGTAGCAACGCATCTGTGATCGACTTCAGATAGGACCCCTGTTCTATATAATGTTGCTTAGAGAGGTCCGTAGGCGGCAGTAACCACTTACCATCAGGTTATGATCGTTTGCCACTTCGGTCTGAAAAAAAAAGACAGACATGACAAGAGTCCTATGATTATGATATCATTATTATGTTCTTAGTTAAAATAACGGTTGTTATTTAGTTTATCTTGTTACTCTCATGCATTCAATGATTTGTAGCTATTGTACAATATCTTATTGGCACTCACATTTGCACAGCCACTGCAACTACTACAATGACTTTAATTATATTTAACAACTGTGTTATTTGTCAGAGAACAAATATTTATTTAATTTCCATTATCGTTCAATATTTGTAGTATCTACAAGGAAAATTGTGGAGTTAATGTCACAAGGATTTTTATAAAGAACATTTTCCGTTGTCCTCATTGCGGCGCTATCCGGTGCGGTTGTGCGGTACCTAATAGTGAACCGTTTGTGTGACTTTGTGGTTGTGTTGATGCACTTTAAGTGAAGCTGAGGCTTTTCATTAAGTATATATATGTATATGTATTAGGAATAGCTATCGTCTTTAATTATTTTGAATACTGTCAGGTTCCAGTTGTACCTACTTACCTATTTGATCATAAACTACTTATATAAAAGCCCCTATAACTCCAGGCCAGCGCAAGACTAAATTACTTAAAAATGCAATTAAACTTTTAATTTTAACAGCTTTTGGCTGCCCTTTAAGGTTTAAGAGCACTGATGTCCCCCCACAGCTGAATGAAGCGTAGAGAATGCTCCATAACGTTCACACCAACAAAAATGTTTTTTTAGACACAGAAAGTTAAAGAGTAGAACAGGTCAACGAAAAACTATGTACTATGCCACACTTTGAAGTGGTCACAGAGCCACTGATGTGAACGAGGAAACTAAAGACGTTATAAAATAGGTAGTTCATAATACAAAATTTATACGAATCTCTAAAACTTGTACGCGAACACTGTATGTATCATACGCTGTCGGCCGTACGTACTTAGTTACTTTAGCCGGTCCCGGCGGCGGGGTTGCGCAAGCGCGCTGCGCGGCCGCGGGCGCGAGGTCGCCGCTCGGCCTCATTCGCGAGTGCTCGCTCACGCCCGCGCCGCGCGCAAATGTCACGATCAAGGGCGGCTGCTGAAGATTTCGCTTTGTTCCCTTTGTCCATCATGATTAATTGTATCTCTCAGTTCCGTGTAATAATAAATAATTATTGCTTTGAAAGACCAATGTTTTTTACTGATTACTTCCAAACATTTATGTGCACTGATGGAAAAATTGAAAACATACCTTTAAAAAAAATTGATTTGGTATATTATATTCAGAAATTTACTGTTCTTATATTTTTTCATTACATAATGTAGTATACGTTGAAGGGTATCAAGGAGGCTGGCCACATTTCCCCTTTGGATAGCTAGGGCCAAATACATTTGGCTACCCCAACCAGCCCTCGGATTCCCAGAAATATCATATACCAGATATATACCTATATATATCATAACACCAGACACAAAAACAGTACTTTGTAGAACCGACGAGCTTCTGACCCCCTTTGCAGTGGAAACATTGGGTAATGTTTCCACTGCAAAGGGCACAAATATGTAACCCTCCCCTAGGGTCGCATATTTGCGCCGCTTTGTAGATTCGGCTACCTCGGCGGCAGCGCCAGCATGCATCGAGGTCCCTGTAATGTGAGACGGAGCCAGTGTATCAACACAAGTCACGTCCCACACTAGCTACCTTCCTTGTTCCCAAGGAATAAATGTCATGCCATCAAGCCTCCTGACATCGTTGCGTGCTAAACCGTTCGGCTCCAAAGTAGCTGGCAGGTTTACGGAAACAAGAGCCCCACGGATAACATCATTGAATCAATGATGATAAGATAGTCCGTGATGGCCAAAATTATTAACACTTCCACCACGAAGTCAGCCATAAGGCCCATTTGTTTTAAGGCCTAGACGCAAACAAACAGCTATGGAAAATCAAAAATTTTCTAAAAATGTACCTACATTAAAAGAAGGTAAAGCTTGTAGCCAAAAACCTGATTCTCTTTCAGAGGCAGCTAAGAGGCGAGCCCGTTCTGTAACATCTGAAGACGAATCTAATAAACATTTATGAGTTTCTTAACAGATGGGCTGGTCCCAGTCTCTGAATATTTTAAGACTGTGAATATAATGTTATCTTATTACATAAGATGTTTTTGAAATACCGGCAATGCATGCAACCTGAACCGTATATTTACATTATTATAGGTATATTTTAAGTAAATAACGATACCGACACAGTCTCAAATTATGGTTTTATAAATTAACATGTAATTTATATCCTATACACTCGCAATATCAGGCTGGACAATATTTCTTTAAACTCTGTAATATGAAAGTATTAAAAGTAGAATAGCAATTACTTTGACAATAGACAGAAAAAAGCAAGTGTAAATAAAAAACAAAACATAGTTTTCATTAGTACCATTTATTGCATTCAAAACATTAATTGGAATGAAAACCAATCTATTGAGCTTACATCGGTGTTTTGTACTCAGTTCCAAAATCTGCTGTTCTCTAAAAAAGATTCGAACACTCGTAGCTACACAGATATATGAAACTAATAAAAAGACATTACGATTAACAAATAAATAAAAATAACTTTATTACCGAGAGATAAGTAAATAGTGGCTAACGAAATTAAAATAAATAGGTCATTTGTCTTCCTATTAGCTCAAGAGTGTTAAGGACACAAACATACTAAAGTTGGGCTGTAGTTATATTAATAAGGATCGTAGGGAGGGGTATATGGTTGATAAGGATCTTTCATACATGGTTACTTTTTACGTTGACACGTTTTCCTATTGGAATAATTAGCAAATTATAAATATAATATAAATATGTACTTTAATTCTGTATTTTAAGATCGAATGATCTTAAGCCAACTTCTTAATTCCTGAGAGCAATCGCACAATTATTCAACTGTTTTGAGCAATTTAGTTCCCGTTGCGAGTTGCGTAATCACCTGTAATGAATGTGCCCTTTAGCGGGTGACTCATGCCTTACGTAACCGTACAGCATAATATCCTTACTTTACTGCCCGTGTTTTTTAAGTATTTTTTGCTTATTTTAGAAGCTTATTAACTAAGATCAGTTTTGTATATTTAGATCCTAGTGATGTAAGTTAACATAAAGACAAATTCCTGAAAATAGTCGTAATGCATCCCATCACTCTTCTAGTAACCCCCATTTTCATTTCTTTTATACTTAACCTTCATTGTATCTACTATCTACACGTTAAATTTCATACTAAACTATCTAATCAAATCAAGTACAAAATATCAAATTCTGTTAAAAAGAAATTTAAACAACTCTTACGTTGGTCAAACTTAAAAATACTAAAAGAGAAATCCAAACAGAGCACTATTGTACATTTTTCCTTTATTTTCATTTTATTTTATAAACAATTTAAAGACGAATATGTAAATTTAAAAACCATTACTAAATGATATAAATCGAATCACAACACAATAATAGAGGAACGATTTAATCCTTAAGACGCATAGTAATAAAATTATGCAAAATTAATCGAAAATATTATCAAAAATAAGACAAATAAAACAACCTACACTCAAGTATGCTTAGCCGACCCGAAGCCATCGTGATACAAACAATTTCTTCCTGAAATAGATGCAACGATCCTCGAGCTCAGTGGTATTGCACGGAATGTAAATTAAGTGCACTGACTATTATGTTATTTACCTACAATAAAGTCTATATACCAAGTTATGAAATATCTAATGTTACATGTAAAAATGGTACAAAATATATTAATATACTTTTTTACTTTACTCACGGGTAATTGTAAGATTGAAAGGCTTTAAAATTGAAGTTTTTAAATTTGACGACCCACGTGGTGGAGCGGTCACCATATCGGTCTGACATGCAGTGGGTTCCGGATTCAATCCCCGGCCAAACAGACATCTGAATGATGACTTTAGATTTCTGTTCTGGGTCTGGGTGTTTGTGTATTCGTTTTTTTGTGTCCATGGCACCCACGACACAGGAGAAAATCCTACGGTGGGGCTATGAGTGTAGAAAGCGTTTATTGAAATATTGTTAACAATTTTCATATCACCAATTCTCAGACCAGCTTTTTCATTTATTCTTTGTTGACTTATTAAGATACTTTATTAGATATTTTAAATTAAACTCAAATCAGGATGTAGGACCGATGCGAATTCGTAAGCTGGCTAGAACAATTGATCGATTACATTTACCCTGGGTCACGTGCCATCGCATCCTTGCTTACGCGACCAGAATTGCCGTTCTCATTTTCAAAAAGGTAATTTGTGTGTAATTGTAGGCAGTTAGTTATACGTAAATAAATAATATAGTAATCGTACAATAATTACATCCGCGCTTAACGAGCTGCTGATATGGAATCTTGTAATAAATGCATATAAGCGCCTCATTACATATTAATATGCAATACGCTCAAATTATAAAATGACTTATTTTAAAGTCTATGTGAATAGATATCATCAGAATCTATTGCTTTACATATGGATCATTAAGGAACTGTGATTTTACTATCTTATCAATTATGTTCCTTAATATTTTTATCAATAATATCAGAAACTATGTAAGTTTCTGATATTATTGATAAAATCGAGATTTTAAATTAAGCCATTTTACTATTTCGACAAGTCAAGTTGCTATGATGTATTGTTTGCAGAATCGGTCGGTAATAAAGACAACTAACTAGGTGTTAGTTGCAATTACCTTGACAGTTCTGCGGTTGGGTAAGGATTATTGCTCACCGTAAAATCGTTTTTTTATCTTCTAAGCTTAGTGAAACATTTCAAAGAAACCAAACCACCTAGAATAAATAAATACACAGACAACCAATCTAAACAAATATTTAAATCAATAAGACTTGATTAACAATTTACAATTTCGACAGAATTCACCTCCACCTACTGTCTTATATGAAAAACATAAAAAATAAAATAAAACTAAATTACAGAATTAAAAAGAAAAATATCATAATAATATACAACCTTTGTAGCAGTAACAACAAGATCACTCAATAAATTTAGAGACGATTAAGACCTTTTTATTTTATTTCTGTTCAATTAACAATTTGACCCAGTCAACTAATTGTCTGAACTTTTAATGTATAGATATTTTGACGGTAAAGTTTCTACGGCGTTTAGCTACGTATATATAGTTATTGATCGATCGTGATCGTAAATTTGTTCAGTTGAATTCCATTTTATATGTTAGGATTTATTCTCGAACTTTTAAGATTTTCAACCCAAGATAAATAAGCACTTGGTCAAACCATGAGTCCCGTTTTCAATTAATTTTAAATGAACTAGAGTATAACCATCAATCGGAACATTTTTTAAACATTTGTGACAGTGACGCGTCCATGTTCTTCCACGGGAACACGCTGCAATATTTCTTTGATGTGAGGTGCAAAAATATAATTTAAGTCCAGTCCAGTTTATACATTTATTGTTGAGCCTAATCGTGGCCGCATATAAAGGGGTAAATATGGGATGTCCCCCCTCCCCCTTCCTTTTGGGACCCACTTAATAAATCCATGGTTACACTCATGGTCCTCAAGAATATTAACGACAACATTTCTCACTTGGATGTTATGATTAATGTACTTGTTATTTTTTTTTATTGGATGTTACTCACGGGTTCAGAGTCACTTTTATGGATCGTTATTTTTAGAAACGTAACAAGTAAATCTAAAACTGTATGCGGTAGTCAAGCATTCGGATTTTGCTCCGGATGAATGCATAATTTTTATCTTTGAGATTTAGGAATTCGAATTACCTGGATACATAAAACTTGTGGTGGTATTGATGCTTCCGTTTTCTACCGTTAGTGGACTCGTCGGAGCGGTAGAGTACACGGCTTACTTGAAAGACGAGAGCAGCCTGGCGGCAGCTGGTGATGGCGTCAGTAGGTACCGAACTGATTCCCTACGCCAGAAGCAGTTAGCAGAAGTGTTAATTTATTTGTCCGTTGATATAAACGAATGATCAAATTAACAAACGCTAATTTGGGAAATTGATGTGAAATTTGACATTTTGTAATATTTTTTTATCTGATATCGATTGAATATCTAAACGAACATTAAGAAGGACATATCTCAATCGGATGTTGTGCTTGATGGTTATCGTAAAACATTTATCTTTTGACCTAAAAACCAAAACTTCTTTAGGAGGAATTCGAACTTCATTTCTGAATTGCAAGTTAACCTTACAGCGACGAGTGGTATCGATCTAAAACTGTATACGGTAATGATGCGTCCGCTTGTTATCCTTAGCGGACTCGGCGGACCGTCGGCGGGCCGCAGCGTACACGGCCAGCTTGGAGGGCGAGGGCAGGCTGGCGTCGCGCGGCCGCACCAGCGACTCGCGCGAGGCGGCGGCCGGCAGCGACGCCGACGTCGGCACGGACGGCAGCTTGCGCACCTCGTACGGCAGCGGGGAGCCGCGGGACGCGCTCGACGCGATCGAGCCCGACCCGTCCGAATCCTGTTCGCAGCGCCGTTGCTATTTATATTCGATTGTTTTAAACTCGTGTTATATGTCATGTGAAATAGAGCAGACAAGTATTATTTAGGGACTGACTGAGCTTTAGTAAGCATTGATTGCAGTAACGAAAAGACTTGAGATCAGAATTAGAAAAAAACATTGTTAACGTTTCATTTATATCTTTATATATATTAAAGCATTGTAACACTATGTCAAATTAGTAGCGCGTATTCGCTTGAATATTTTTGAGAATAGCTCTCGTTAGACGGTCAATGGAACTATACAAATAATAATTAACATATATAAACAGTTGGTTGTATGGCGCAAAGAATACTTTACAAAATAATGATATATTAAAAAATATCCATTGTTGAACTTTGCTGTTATTTATAAAAAAAAATAAACATAAAAGCTGCGCAGCAGGTAGCTGGCATGCTCGTTCGCTACTCTAATGCGATAAAAAAGTTCGAAGTAGCAAACAAGCTTGCAGTCGACCTGATGGTAAGTGATCACTGCCGCCCATGGACATCTATAACTGTATGTAGAATAGGAGTTCTATATAAAGTCAATCACAGATGCGTTAATACTGGTTCTACCTGATAAAGTTAAATCTATTTTATAAAAATGAATACATTTTACGATAAAAATAATAATAAGGTAATGTGTTTACATATGTTTTTTTTATAGTATGGAAGTAGCAAACGAGCATGCACCAGATGGTAAGTGGCCACTGCCGCCCGTGGACATCCGTAATCAACCCTAGGTAATATTAAAGTCTCACCTATAATTAGCAACAGATGTGTTGCTACCCCTGAGGACTAAGATGGAATGCATCGGAAAAGTATGTCTCCCTTACCACACCTTTCAGACCAAAACACAGCAGCGCATAACACTGCTGTTATTAGGCAGTGACGGTGGTGCTTCCGGAGTCGAAACCCGGAGTCGAACCACAAAGAGTTCTACCACCTTCTATGTGTAATAATAATAAGGTAACGTGTTTACATATGTGTAATAATGATAAGGTAAGGTGTCTACGTATGCTTAATAACAAAAGGTAATGCGTTGACCTTCCTGGCGTCCCGGTGGTCGAGGCGGTCGTAGCGCGTGGTCCGCGCGGAGGGCTTGCGCGGCGGGCGCGGCAGCGCGGAGGGCGGCGGCGGCAGGCTGGCGGCGCGCGTCTGCTGCGACGCGCGGCCCTGCCGCTCCAGCAGCAGCGCCTCCTCGCCGCGCCCGCCCGCGCCCAGCGTCGCGCCCAGCCCCGCGCCCAGACCCGGGAAGCAACACAACCCCCGCTGGAAACGTATAAACGTCTTACTATACGTGCATCGGACCACGACCCACGCTGGAAACATACTAATGTCTTACTATAACTGCATTCTTACATTTATCTATAACACTATACATACTGATTTATTTTGTCTTGAAATCAATCAGTACGTATACTGTTAATCTGTATATCTTATTATCTGTGTATCTTCATCTTTGATCTTCGATCGTTGACACTAATAGTAACGTATATAACCAACCAATAAAATATATGTCACACAGCTGGATATAGTGCGAACAAATTATATGTCACTTATATTATAATATCCTTATAGATATATATTTATAAATTGGCCACAACACACCCTTCCAGAAAACAAGAATCCTTAAAAAATAAATATACAGAAGGGAGTATATATAATTGTGTAGGATTATCTTATCCTATACATTTTAACAAATTTAAAAACCCCCCCCATACCTATTAAAAATAATTTTATTTTCATTATAAACCTATATGCTACATTTTTCATAGAATTTCTAAGAAAATTAATATTTGAAGACAGTAATAATTAAGGAATATAAGGCTTATAATAATCGAAAAAATATAACACTAAAATAATATCATAGTTCTATAAGGCAGTAAATATTGAGCAAGAATCCCTACATTATCAGTTAGTTAACAGGGCAAGTACACTGAAACAACACAAACGGCAAAGTTGTAAATTAAATTAGTGGTTCTTACCTCATTACGAAAGCGACGTTCACGCAGAACAAACTTTTACGCTACTGGTTTAATACGAGAGTTCTTGTAACATTTAATTAATTCATTAAGTTTTTTTTACTATAATAAATATCATAGTTTTCTGTTTTTCAAATCTAATTTAAGCATGTCAAATGTGCTTAATAGATAATTATTACAATTGCCACAAAGTATTTTTTCATTATAATTTGCGTTTAAAACTGAAAACTCGTATTAAATTAGCGCTCATTGAGTCTGGTCCGCTACACTCCAAACAAAGCAGACAATAACTCGTGTTAATCAGACTGTAAGACAATACACACATTAATATTGGGTTGATTTAGGGAATCCCTAAGATTATAAAGTAAAATATACCATAAACAAGCTTAAAGTATATTTATATAAAAAAAAGGATTTCCAAATTCAACCCTTAAAAAGCAAACGTAATTTTATTTCTATAGTGTAAGCCACTACTTTGTTAAGAGCAGCCATTAAAACCACAGCTAACAAACACACGTTTTTTATTCTTGAACATGCTTCTCTAAAAATATAATGAATACAAAATATGTTACCAAAATAATTATCATTATGTGTACATTTGTTAAATAAGATCTTAACTAAAAGCCTCGGAATGATACAGCTCATCGTTTAGGCATAAACATTAAAAACGGCTCACTAGTAGATGTAGTACCTACTAGTAATATATATAGATGTACCTCGTTCAAACACCATAACTTTATCTTTCGTTACAAAAGACAAGATAGATATTTTACAACAGCAGTAGTACAATGACAATTGAGGCATAGTATGTTAATGTGAAAACACAACAAATATGAACATTTTTGGACCCTCCTGTATATTAAATTACTGATCATTTGTCCTCCATCGGTCAAAAATCTTTTCAGATTTTTTCTGAGACAATCGGATATTTTCATAAAGTTCTCACATTAGTATACTAGACCTCATTATCGATAAAACTTTTGATTGAAACACAAAACATGATTAAATACACAACTTAAATATGTGTTCTAAAAATAAATACGAAAATAAAAGAAATCTTATACTACCCCACAAAACCTAACTACAAAACGTAGCACATACATCAACTTTCATATGTGAAGATTAAATACTTCCCCTATCCTAACTTTGGCATACTTTTGTGACCAATGCCTTTTTCCCATCCGACGAAAGAATATTTCTATAGTAAAATATATAATGAGCTACCTGTTCTCTATACATAAATAGGTGCAACCTTTTTACATATTTTACACAACACATGTGCATTTTACATACAAGATCAATCCATTCTTCAATACTATTGTTTAACATTACGACTAGTGGAGTAAGTTTCCGAGTGTACGATACAGAGATTCTATAAATATATCTACTTATATTTTATTATTGGCACCGTTTATGTATATCATACCATATTGTTGTATAATACCGAATAAGGCACTGGATTTTTAAACATTATACAAAAAGAAATATACTCCGATTTTAATCTTTTAATAGACACAATTTTTATTAGTGCGATGATTGCCATCGTAAATTGGGATCAAGATTTTTTTAAATTAAAAGCAGCGAATATGTAAGAATATATAACCGTCATCATAAATTTCCATCACAGATTGATGAGCCCTGATTCCACGTTATTGAAATTGGTTGCGCGTGTCATTACATGAGGCAAAGGTTAAGTGCCAAAATCAACCACGGGATTTTGAGACCACGTTCGTGTGCCACAATCATCCATACCATTGTATAAGGTAATTACCTAATGCCAATATTGACCAGTATTGGACGATGAGCGAGTGCCATTATCAACCCTACAATTGAATGACGCGACAGACAAGTGCCTAAATTAATGCAGTAACAATCGCTTCGTGATATTATAAGTCATTGGCTGCTTATCCAATAAAGCCACTTTTATTGAAACCACACGATCCATGACGGTCCTATATCAATATTTTAATGCAAAATTATATCAAAATTACAATGTATCATTTTTAAAAGTGCTATATAATATGTACTTAGAATGTTTTACTTAATACAATATTATTTTTTGCTTCTTTCTAAGTACCATTTGTTTGTCCATTGTTAGAAAGCTTGTTAGGCAAAAAACTCACTTCAATCTAAAACCACACAGAGCACAAAACAAAGCTGTAACAATCAACAATTAGAGGGAATGTTATGTGAAAATACTGTGTTGTCCGTTGGAATGTCATTCAGAAAAATGTATGAAGCTATAAACTGTTTTCGCATAATTATCTACCCGAAAAAATGTCTACTTTTATCATGAACCATGAATTTATGAACTTAATTCAGTGTCTCTAAACACGAAATTTTTATAATATATATTATACTATTATATACCGAAATTAAATAAATGATGTATTTTTCGCCGTGTATACATTTTCGTTTCGATCATTCGACAGCTTACCGATTTAATTGAAATAAAAAGAATTCGTTATAAACATTTTCGAAAAATTTAAATATCGTATAGAAAATATGTAAATGCTTCTTTTATATAAAGGCACATATTACACGAGTTTCCAAGTTATTAGGAAATATATAATATCTCTAAATAGAACACCATCTTTAAGGGCACTTAATACTTTTCAAATATCTCGATAGCTCAATTCGACGATATACTTCGAATAATTACATCCAATTTAAGTTCTTAGAAACCAACTTACAATGAGACAACTGTATTATTTTGTAGGTCAGGATTTCGAGTTATTTCTTAATAGAGTATATATTGCAACATTTAGACACTCGACATTTAGACATTTAGACGCGAACAATTCTTCGAGTGATTTTAGTAACATGGTCTTAAAAATTATGACGATTTTCGAAAATGAAAACATAAAATCCGTCCGTTCATAATACCATAATATGTCGAAAAAGTTATGTTTATTATAAAAAGGTACCTAATTTGTAATAACATTTTTTTCAAACTTGTTTTTTTTGCTGACGCTATTTGACGACCCGCATGGTGGAGCGGTCACCATACCGGTCTGACACGCAGTGGGTCCCGGGTTCGATCCCCGGCCAAAAAAACATCTGAATGATGAGTTTAGATTTCTGTTCTAGTTCTGGGTGTCAGTGTAATGTCTTTGTGTGTCGCTATGAGTGTAGAAAGCGTTTTGCTATCCCATAACAGACGAAACGTTGACAGCGACAACTTAGCGCGAACGGGTAGTAGAACAGACTCAAAAAAATATTTTGTTCGCTACAAAACCGATACTTTACTAACGGATAAGTATTGACAATTATATGCGGGTAAATTATTTACATAAACGTATTCGCGCTTATTTGTAGTGCTCAATCTTGTCTACCAAGTACTTTTACAGCCTACCTTGGACTGATCAAACCCTTCCCCTCCCATAACCTAAGTTCGGCAGGGTTGACCGCTCTATAGTTACTATCGCTTGAGTTACTGTGCATAACGTAACTGACAAGACTGCTCTCAAATTTTCAACGACTATTTAGTAACCAATACATGTATATACATACCAAGTACCGCGTACGTATACATATATGCATGTATACACATACACGAAAATAATAAATTGTTGATACATTTTTTTGTAATAAAATCAAACGCGTACCGTTTCTCGGTTGAACAACCGACGCTAATGGCCCATCATAGTGACAATGGTTTTAATATTTGTCCGATAGCCTAAACGACCAGATGGTAGCTTTAAAAACTATCGCTCAATCGATAGTAGCTGATGAGCAATCGGCCTAAAGACTACCACTCACTAGAAGTTAAAATATTTCGTATAAATATGTCCCCAATATAAATCTTCTAACTTAAAACAGCCGACCTACAACAATAAACAGTCGCATCATTGCTATCAGTGGTCCGAAGTAGTTTCGTAGTGTCAGTAGTAAGACGCATGCGATCTCGGGGAGTGCGTGGCGTGC
>MOOZ01000062.1:262085-283368 GCA_002930495.1 Cecropterus lyciades | reverse complement strand
GCAGCTAGTGTACTTATATGATAGAGATGCGAAAATTCTTCAATGTGGGTCCGATTACCCTACACGGGGCGAGCGCACGAAGTGGACACTGGGCACCCACGACAGTTGCGACTTGCGTCGAACGTCCGAGGCGAACGCCCGCTCCGTGTTAGGCAACGTACGCCATTACAAATTTATTTCTTTATTATAATAAAAGACAACTATTATTCAAAATATATTTTTATTTAAAACATACAAATATTGAATACAACATGATTGTTTAAGAATGTATTTTTTCCATCATTTTCAGTCTTAGCATGTTACATAGAATTGTGATGCTCAATGACCAGCCCTGTTTCAGGCCATAAAATGTATTTAGTATATTTATATAAAAAATAAATCATAAAAACGACTTTAACAATTACTAGATGACTTCAGTCATACATATTATGTGTTTTATTATATTGACATAATTTTCTCATGTGTGATGTGTAGTCAAAATGTAACTCAGTTACACAAAACAATATGAATTATAAAATAAATTCCACAAAATCATTATAATAATACTTATATATTTTACAGAGTATTTCATTAGACTTATATTCACTTGAAATATCCTAACAATAGCTTGAACTTCTTTAATAGGACTTTAAAATCAAATTCCATACAGTATTTTAATATTGAAAAACAAAAATATTGGTGGAACTCATTATAAGTACTGTAATAAGTAAATGAGTATTTTGCTACCTACCAAAAGCCCCAAAATAATCCCAAAAATTAAGAGTTATGAGTTTTAGAGAAATAAAAGTTATTGCTGCATTAATTCTATAAAAATATCTAAGACAATAATTGTAAAGGTTAATTTGCTACCTTAGCAAAATATTTCTTTTTCTCATCAGGGTTGGGAATTATCTGAAATAATATAACATTAAAAATTACTACTACAATTATGAAAGTGACAAATGTATAACAAGTGTACACATTTGCTTAAAGATTTATAAACTGTATTTTATCAGACATAAATACTTACAGTATCTTGGCCAGGCTTCCAGCCAGCGGGACACACTTCTCCATGCTTATCAGTATATTGGAATGCTTGCACCAGTCGCAGTGTCTCATCCACTGACCGGCCGACAGGAAGATCATTCATTGTGATCTGTCTCAAAATTCCTTTATTGTCTATAATGAACAATCCTCTTAATGTGTGTCCCAAATCTTCCAAGTATACACCATAGTCTTTTGCAATTGAATGTGTTAAGTCACTAAGAAGTGGTATATTAATTTTGCCTAGACCTCCTTCTTTGCGGGGTGTGTTGATCCAGGCAAGATGAGTGAAATGTGAATCCACAGAGCAAGCTACAACTTCAGTGTTAAGTTTCCTAAATTCTTCGATTCTTTCTGAGAATGCTAGAATTTCAGTTGGACATACAAAGGTACTGTAAAAAAAAAAACTTTAGTAGATGAAATATACAATTACATACCTAAATACATGGGCACATATAAGGAGGGCAGTTAGAGGTCTAATCCCTCCCCTCTTTTTTTAGCAGGCATGAAAGGAAATTGTTCAAATGGGAGGACATATGTTGTTGACAAATTTTAGACCCTTGGCAAGGGACAAGAAAAAAATTCAGACCAGTGGGCCTTGTTTTTTTCTCGACCGCCACTGTTGGACTGCCCCCTTAACAAAGCTGTGTATATGTCCATGTCAAAATATTTCAGAAATAGCTTTAGTAAATAAGTTCTTACAAATCAAGTGGATAGAAGAAGAACACTAAATATTTTCCCTTGAAGCTGGATAGCGATAATTGTGTAATTTCTCCGTTAATGACCGCCGTTGCCTCCCACTCAGGCGCCGGTTTTGAAACTGAAATTTAATAGGATTATTGCAAACAACTGTTGTATGTTGCGTGTGACAAGCGTTATACATAACGCTCGTATCGTTACTTACTCATCGCCTTCGTAAATTGCAATTTGTGGTCAATTTTTCTCGCACCCCCAGGGAATACATTGCCGCTTCCAAAAGAATAACAAGAATCGCTTTCGAATAACGTTGTATGACAATTACTTGTAACACATACGAGTAATAAAAGAGACGTGATAAAATACTTCATGGTCGATAATATATATTGGAGGATAATACTACGTATACTAATCACTGCTCGAACTAATTTCTAAGAGATAATAATCCCGATAACTGTTTTCCGCGTTGTCGTACCTCGTATTAGCTTAGCTGTCAATCCTATGTCAACAGTGTCAATGTCATATTTAACAATGGTCAATGAACCTAGTGTCACGGGTGCGTTCAGTAGCAAAGCAGATATCAAAACTTCATTCCTTAATTTTGGCTTTTTACTAGCATTTCAAGACTTAGCAATATTTTAATAATCTTAAAATAACCATATGCCAATAAAGACTGAAATGTATATCAACCTATAATGATGCATGAGGGCGATACACTATAATGTATACGCTACTAAAAATGCGACGTAAATATCTATTAGTGGAAATCAATATCCTTCATCTAAAAGTAAGGAAATGCAACAAAATATTTACTTGAACGATATCTCGATTTAATATTCACAGAAATCAAAATAATTTCCATGGATTACACCACAGAGTACATTATATATATGGGTGATTACACATTACAGTGACTACTTGATGATGACATCTGTTAGAGTGACATTACGACACGTCAATTACAATTTTGTAACTTATAATAAAATAATTAATAGTTATCAAAAATATTCTGGTTATAAGTCCAACATATTACAACGGTTTTGCTGGAACCAGAAAGTAGCAAAATAATTCAGCTTTTTATTCATTTATTTGTTTTTTATTTGACTTACTTTTATATCAGATGATTTTCAAAGATTATAAATGGAGATTAATGTTTCAGAAAGAAAGCTTGTCTTCGTTAGTGAGATTCCATTTTTATATTATGATCGTACGCATCATATAAACCATAAAAAAGTATGCTTAAAACAATAAATGTTTGTTAAAAATATATATATTAAAACGGTGTTCCCGGCGTAGTAGAATAAACTTAAAGGTTTTCTTTGTATTTTAAGGTCCCACACCTAATAGTGAAACATAAAAATAAGGTTAAAAGATAAGTGTTATATTACAGTAACGTGAATACTGATACAAAATAAAACTGGCCAAGTGCGAGTCGGACACGTGCAAGAAGAGTTCCGTACCATAATCTATAAAAACAGCAAAAGTTTACGTTAGTTGTATGGGAGCCCCCCTTAAATATTTATTTTATACTGTTTTTAGTATTTGTTGTTATACCCGCAATAAAAAAAGATCATCTGGAAAAATCTCAACTGTCTAGCTATCACGGTTCAACTGATACAGCCTGGTGACAAACAGACGGACAGTGGAATCTTAGTAACAGAGTTACGCTTTTACCCTTTGATTATGGAACTTTAAAAATACACTACTATTATTTAGGATTTTATGTGACTTGGCATAGATATTACTTTTGTCTATGTCTATATGGCGATCGAGCAAGCTGACAGATACAAATATATGGCTATAGTCTGTGCTATACTTTTATTCTTCATTTAATTTTATCTGTGCCTATGTACAAATTGTTCGCTTGCATTCGCGTTATTAGCGAACGTCGTTTGTATAGTACTTTTGTCATCGTAATTATTTGTTAATACAAGAAAAAATAGTCTTAAAATGAGATTATTTGGAGATAAAATATCTTTGCCTTGAGTTTGGTACATAACAAGTCCATCGCAAAGTTTTGCGGTAAGTTTATAAGTTTACTTCGTGCGGACAGATCTACTTGTTCACTATGGCGGTCTGATTACATTACTTTTTGTTTGGAGTTTCATTGTAAACATAATTTTCATCGTATCAATACAATGTGAGTGCGTCTTGTGCATCGGTGGTTTCAATGTTTTAGATGGACGTACCAGACGAGGGCGTTTTGGACGTCGATTTATTAGCTGACGATGGTTCGGAGGAAGAATGTGAGGCCCCGCCGTCTTCAGGTAACTTTTATTATTTAATACAACGCAATGACAGTGATAACTACAATTCCATGCTAAGTAGATTATGATTTTTCAAGGAATACAGAATTCTTAATTTTATACTAATTATTACGAATATGAGGAATAACTTCCTGTAAATGAAAGTACTCATATTACACGGATAAAGATTTCGCTATCAATTATATTCTAAATTTGTCTATATTAGAAATTAAAGTTTACTTATATTAAATAGGCAGCTAGTTCTAAAATGTCATATAAGTAAACATGTAGTATATTGTAATTGCTAGTTTCTATAAATTGTACAAGTAGAAGATACCTTGCAGTCCACCTGATTGTAAGTATCCACTGCCACCCATGGGTATCCATGATCAATCCAAGATAGTATCAGAGCAGTAACTAAGGTTATACAGATGCGGTGTTACTCTAGAGGACTGATTTGGTATACCTCGGATATGTATCTCCCATACCACACCAGTTGTAATTATTTCGATAATTTGATTTAAAAATAAAGATAATGAATATGTTATGTTTGAAAAATCACAATTGGTTTAATTCATCTCAGATGATTTGTTGTTTCATAGTTAATGTTTGATATGTTGGTTAGGTTAGGCATAACTTTTATCATAGGTTAGATGCATGAAAAAAAGAAAAAATGTGTGTGTTTTATACAATGTATAAAAATGGAAATAATGCATTTGTATTTAACAATCATAGCTATAATAAAAAAAATATGATTATATTTTGTATTAGAGCATTGTGATCCTATTACTGCCTTTAATGGAATATAAGTATAAATAGATAAAAGGAATTATATTTTTCTTAAGTAAATTTTTAATTTAAACTGCTAATGAGCTGAAATGGCTTATTGGATTTTTTATAAAATGAGTTATTGTTACATTTTTGTTTACTTGTCGAACATCATTTTTAATGTGTGTATTTTTATGTCTGCGTATCTGTACCTGCGTACGACATTGTAGCTCTCAAATAGGTGGACTGCCCCAAGACTGAGATGGACGCCTCATAATGCAAGAACTGGTTTAAGCTAAAAGTATATGTGGTGGTACCTTCCTGGTAGAACCATACTAATTCTACCACTTTTTAAATCATCCATCTGCATCTTTTAATATAGCTAAAAGGTTGTGACTTCAGGTCAAGGATATGATGAAAATAGTTGGTGACAAATTTTATAATATGTCAGTTTTTGATGGCTTTGTTTTGATTTTATTTGTAGACTTTTACGCAAGGCCTGCATCGACACCCACATCATGTGCTTCATCGCCGCGGGGAGAGGAGCCGGCCTCGCCTCATGGGGCCATTTCTCAACCTGCGTTTTTTCATCACCAACCTTATGCGCGGCCATTTTTTACATCTGGTCGACGAGGACCTGGTAGACCAAGGAAAGAAGGTGCTAAGCTTGCACGAGAGGGAAAGATAGTTAGGAGGTAAAAGTGCTATTGATAGTCCTGTATTGTATGTACTAGATTTTTAAGAAAATCAAAATACTACCTTTTTTCAAAGTAATTGGTCATAATATTGAAATTAGATATAGATTTTTTTAACCCATTTATTTTAATAGTATCGTCCAAAGAATAGTTATCAAACCCTTATAACTTACCTATAGTTTAACATAGGCAGTTTTAGTCAACTTAACTTTTTCACTTTATAATCATGAAAGCATATGCACTGTAATAAATTTTCAATTGTGCAATTAAGAAAAGCTGTATTTTTTTATCAAAATTAAATGTTGCTAAAACAATGATAGGTTCAATGGATAACTTTTCTTCTGCAGGTATAGGAGCAATCCTGGTTCTGTTAGGGGAGCAAAACGACATCGCGTGAGCCGCGACGACGCTCTGGACGATATGATGGATGAAGATGATTTTACTATGCCGGCACCAGAGGAACCACCATACATGCCTGAAAAATGGTATTTTTTGTATCATATACAAATTTGCTTCATTGCGCATAAAGGAAGTAAATTAAAAAACGATTAAACATATGCTACGTAATATGCTTTAATTGATTAATCAATTTTTGTTTTAGGCCTGGAAAAGTCTGTGCTTTATGCAATCTAAGTGAGCGCAGTCAATTAGGACAAGGAGAGATGAGACAGTTCTCCTGCAACATTGAAGGTGATGGGGGCTCAACACCAGTGGTTTCAAACTCGGGTGGCGCTACTCCCACGAGTGTGACCACACCCAGCACACTAACAGTTCCAGTGCCTGCTGGCCTGGCGTCTCCCCCACCCGAACTTGTAGATGTTAATAACCAAGCGAGTCAAACAACTATGCCTTTAAGCAGGCGTCAGAAAGCATTCAACAAATGCAAGTAAGTTATCATTTTTTCTGCCATTTCTTTCTGCTATTTCTTCACTCCAAATATAATTCTCAATTACAAGTTAATACCAAATGTTCTTTCACAGAACTCCTCTCTACAACATGGAACACACTGATGAACTGTCAATCATTGGACATGTGGAACCTGTAGAACTACCCGCAGTTGTAAGCTTAAGGATGTTCTATGTTCATCGCTGCTGCCTTGAGTTTAGTCCCCCATTTCAAGACCAAGTAGCTGCTGTTTCAAGTACAGAGGAAGATAAGGAACAGCTTGAGGAAGCCAGAGTTAGGGGCATTGTAACTATGTCTTTGTCCAGGAAGTGCTCCTTTTGCCAAAGGCATGGTGCAAGCATTCCTTGCAAGGTATAACATTACATATGAACCTATAAAAAAAATATCTTTATTTTAAATTTTTGTATATATTTTTTTCATTATATTTGTCATTTTTGCAGATGAGTTGCAGTAAATATTTTCATCTGCCATGTGTTCTTGCATCTGGTGGCTTTATTGATTTTCATACAAAATCCTCATTCTGTAAAGATCATTTATATCAAGTGCCACTTATATGTAAGTAGAGCATTTTATTTATTGTCATATGTATTATATAGGAAGGACCATGTCTTTAATATTTTTTTTATATCATATGCAGGTGCAGCAGATACTGAATGTCGAACATGTAGAACGATTGGTGACATAGCTAATCTAATGACTTGTGTTATATGTGGTGCTCATTATCACGGCACCTGTGTTGGACTTGCACAGTTGCCAGGTTTGTTGAATATTCAATAATATATGTATAAGCTGATTAATTTTCACAATTATGAATACACTTATAATACGCAAATAGCAATTAGCTATGCAATCTACCTGATTGTAAGTGGTTACTGACACTCTTAAACATCCATCCCTAGAAAAAAAATGGATTATTATGGTGTTTTGTGGAAATGTATTGACTGAAATTTTGTAGAACCCAAAAACGTGCCCTAAAAATAACTTGTAATATATCATTTTTAATTTCGCACAGAAACACCACCAAACACCCTATTTGATTAGTGGTGCCATTGCGTTAGTAATTATTGTCATTTTGCATAGACACTTCATCCACACAAAGTGACTGCACATTGGCATCAAAAACACTAGTCGCCAATTTGATTCGTCTACTGTATTAAATTCTTTATGTGGTAGGTTTACATGTCTTTAACTTTGTGTACTTAGTTGAAATGGTCTCATGGCAATGGCTCTTAGTTACACCCAGCACAGCAACTTTAATGTTGCCATTGCGGCGTACCTTCACAGCTCGTGTAGATCTGAAATTGATTAATTAATATATCATTGGACGCGATCGAGAGTTACATAGCTGACCGCTTCTGTCTTCTTCACGCACGTCGCATTCAGAGAGCACGTTAAGATGTCCGTTGTATTAATTGAATAGCAATAATTAAACTTTGTACAGGCCTTATGTGCGGATTAAAATATTAGACACCCGTCACATTTAACCTCTAACCCATATCACCACCAATCCCTGTTAAAGCACCGTAGTAATGGATATGTTTCAGAGCAGAGCGCAGAAACTGGTTCAAACAATGAGATGTAACAAGTCATTCATTTATATGGTGCCTATTGAATAGTGTTAGAAATATGTGTGGGTGTGTTCAGGGGTCCGTGCGGGCTGGGCGTGTCGCGCGTGCCGCGTGTGCCAGGTGTGCCGCGGGGAGTGCGCGGGCGGCTCGCCGGCGGACGCGCGCGCCGTGGCCTGCGAGCACTGCGACAAGCTCTACCACGCCACCTGCCTGCGCCCCGTCATGGCCACCGTGCCCAAGTACGGCTGGAAGTGCAAGGTGACTGCCATACTTGTGGAGTGTATCAGCATAGGTTATGGATATGTGTATCGTTAGGTTACGATTTAACTGTCTAATGTTTATACATTTTATCATTGTATTGATCTATTGGGTTGGCCCTTGATAAAATGTTTAATGTGGTGAAACTTGCAATGTGTGCAGTAAAAAAGAAATATTCATGCAAAATATTATGGTTTCATGATTATTATTGATAAGGTAATTGCTTTGATTTTTTAGTAAAATTTAATTCACGAACAATCCAAAAGAACTATCTGCTAATTAAAAAATCAGTACTTGTCTACTCTATACAGCAGTTTAAAGTGTTTATTTCACAAAGTAATAACATGTCCACGCTTCATTGAAACTTCAGTTTGTAATCCTCTGGGAACATTATATTAAAAGTAAATTAAAAAAAATATCACGGCAAAGATGATGTGAGAATTTATAGGCAGCAATTATCAACTACTTCAAATTTTGTGAATACAAGCATAAGGAACCAAATTTTTACTATAACTTTACATTCAATATACTGTAAGTTATGCTTATAGGAAAATAATCGTCTACAAAAGTGATGTAATATTACTATACGTGTTGTGTACAGTGCTGTCGCGTGTGCTCGGACTGCGGCGCGCGCTCGCCGGGCGCGGGCCCGTCGTCCCGCTGGCACGCGCACTACACCGTGTGCGACTCGTGCTACCAGCAGCGGAACAAGGGCTCCTGCTGCCCGCTCTGCCGCCGCGCCTACCGCGCCGCCGCCTACCGCGACATGATCCGCTGCATCTCCTGCCGCAGGTCACACACCCTTCTCACACACGCACACCAAACACACACAGACACACTTTATTTAAGATTGTTATAATCATACGAGATTGAGAAAACCTAATTATTCAATTCATATTATATTAGTTTACATTACATAGTGTATATTTGTTTACATATAGAATACATTAGTTTCCATAAAATTCACTTTAAAGTATAATAAATGTCGCACGATTTCGCGTATAATGCAACAATTCCATTTAACATTATAAAATAAGTATAGTTCATTATTTATCCAATATTATTATCAAGTAAGTATTGATTACCAAATCTAACTAGATTTATATTTCTTTATTACGTTTAGGTATGTTCACGGAATGTGCGACCCCGACGCAGATCCTCAGCAGTACAGGCAGAGGAAAGAACAAAATCCATCGTATGAATACAATTGTCCCATGTGCAAAAGTCATATGCAGTTAGCTGGCTCTAAATCTGGATGTAAGATCTAATTTTACTTATACTTATCATGTATTATAATTTTCTTGTTAACAATAACATTAGCTTTTATTTCATGTAGTCAATCTTTCCGAAAGATTCAATAATATATTAACGTAAGTCAAAAATATTAACGCTTCTACGCTCATTACCCCACACTAGGATTTTCTCCGGTGCCGTGCGTTTCATAGACATATAAAAACGTATACACAATGACCTAGACTCAAAACAAATCAAAAGCCATTAATGAGATGTCTTCCAGTTCATAAAAATATTTATGAAAATAAGTGTATGGTACAATTTAGAATGTCTATTTTATAAACATGTTACTTATTGCTCAATTGCAGCGTTATTTAACTAGATGATATCATACAATTTCATACATACATTCTTAAACTGCTCACGCTATTATATCGGTAAGTGCAGTTTGCATGCACTCTTAATTTATATTTCTCTTTGTTATTTACATAAAAAGCTTTTGAGGAGGACAATATGGCGTCAACGTCACAAGATTCGTCATTTGGAGACGAAAACTCGCAACATGAGCAAGATCCTCTTGCAATAGAATCAAAGGTATGTGGTTGCATTTGATCGCAATGAAATTTTTAATAAATACTAGCTATTTTTAATTATTTTTTTCTTACAGCCTGATGTCGGTCTCGGTAAAGGAAAGCCGTTCACGGTGTCGTCAAAAGTTGCCAAGAAGAAAATTGGTGGTTATAAGTTAAAGGGTGGGTTCCCTCCCACGGGTAAGCTGGGTTTCCAAAAGCGGCAACGTTCGGTCTTGGACTTCGGCCGAAAGAGAGGCTCCAAGCCCAAGATGCGAGGGGTGTTTGGAGTTCCAGGATTAGGATTGCAAAGACCACAAGCTCCTGATAATAAAACTTCTGAGGATGATCCAGGTACTTTTGTAATTAAAACATTTTTTTTTTCACAAGTATTTATTTATCTATACATACAATAATTTATTTAAAATTTGAATTTAAAAATATATATTTCAGGTACAATGTTTGTAATGGTTTTTTTTTGCAGGCATGGAAAATAAGCTTGTTCTCTGTTCGAGCAAGGACAAGTTCGTTCTAACCCAAGATCTGTGTGTGATGTGTGGAGCTGTTGGGACAGATTCTGAAGGATGCTTGATAGCGTGCGCCCAGTGTGGCCAGACTTACCATCCCTATTGTGTTAACATAAAGGTAAAATACTGTTATAAATTTTATATATTGTACTTTTTATGTAAGTAGCAATTGGATTTAAAATTCATTCATAAATAGTTGAAGATATAAAATGACATTTTAGGTTGAAAATGTAATATGTTTTGTATGTTTATAATTTATTTGTTTGTTTTGTATGTATGTTTATTATATACCCAATAGCTGCAACACTCTTTACATTACATTGTTTCATGTTAAATTAGAAGATGCAACATTTCTGTATAAAAACGATACACGCTGATATCAGAATGAAATCTGGCGCTAGACCATCGAACAACGGTCGTTGTCGTTGATCGGACGGTGTTGCATGACATTCTCGCCACATAGATCAATGTTTCTCATCTAGTCTCAGCGAGAGTGAAACGAATCTTATGCCGTCGTGCAGGTATCAGCGGTGATAGTGTCGCTCGGCTGGCGGTGTCTCGAGTGCACGGTGTGCGAGGGGTGCGGGTCGCGCGGGGACGAGCCGCTGCTGGTGCTGTGCGACGATTGCGATACGGCGTGGCACACGTACTGCGCGCGGCCCGCGCTGCCCGACGTGCCGCGCGGGGCGTGGCGCTGCGAGCGATGCCGCCGGTGCCTCGTCTGCGGGACCACGGATACCACGCTGTGGTGTGACAACTATACGGGTATGTGCACGTTGCCAACGCTGATACACTATAATGATTGAAATTGAAAAGAATGAAATTAACTGGAAATATAATATTAATCATATTTGTAAAACTAAATAAATATTCATTTCTCTTCCAAAAATAAAAAATGTAGTTGATTTAGCAGCTCTAATGACAGCATATCACAGCTATATTGTTGCAAAATTATGGTATAGTATAATATTTTTGGGTAACTCTACAGATAGAGAAATTGTATTCCGGTCCAAAAAAAGTGCATACACGCAATGTGCAATCTCAAACAAACTGATTCATGTAGGCCACACTTCAAGAAACTAAACATACCAACTTTACCAGCCCTTTACATACTTGAATATTCAATTTTTGTGAAAACAAATAGTCATATATTTACGTTTAAAAGAAGAGCACAACATACAGACAAGCTCACAAGTATAATGGCAAACACTTGTTTATTTAGGAAGAGTTTCTTTGGAATGGTTTCAAATGCGTACATTAGTAGACATTAATTTATTTAAACAAAAATCCAGTACGTACCTAACAGAAAAATGTCCCTATACTATTCATCACATCACATTACATATCTTAATGACAGTAATGCATATAACACGGCTATCTGATTTGCTAATAAGTCCAAATGAAATGTGATAACATGTATAATTTTTTAATTAATGAATTAATATAATAATTATATAAAATTAATGTAGATATAAGCACCTTGACATTTACCCCAACATTAGGCAACAGCAAGCATTCTTCCGATCACTGTAAATACCTATATATAATGTTCCTTTGTGACAAATAAATGATTCTGATTGGTTTAATTATTATTTTTTTCTATTCAATATAATCAAGGAAAAAGGGCGTGTGTGCCAGTGACACACGGTATAAATTAATCATGAATTATAAAAATAAATAAAATCATGGATTGAGTAATCACTGCAACACAACACACATCTTATTTCGCGTATATTCAATTTGAGCTCTTATACAAGCTTCAAAGTAAAATCGTTAGCGTGATTCATAAAGGGGTACAGCGCCATCTAATTGTAGCGCCGACAACTGCTTTCTGAACGCATTTTCGTTTCATCGCGTTTCAAATTACAAGGATTCTAAAGAAGTTTTGCTTAACAATCATTTAATAATCGAAGTGATTGTGTCGAGCAGAATGCGCGCCGTGTGCCTCGCTAGTGATGTGCTGCGTGTGCTCGGAGCCGTATTCCGACGGAGAGCTCATCATCCAGTGCTTCGGCTGCCGGCGCTGGCTGCACGCTGCCTGCGACAACATCCGCAGCGAAAACGACGCTGAGCTTTGCTGCCGCGCTGGGTATGTCATATATTTTATTAGTCAATATTATAGTGCACCGATCGCTTGGTCAGTCATTAGTTGCATGTGATCGCACTTCCCAATTTTACTTGAAATACTGTCATTTTTTCTTTTCTCGGGGATATATGATATGAAGTTTCTCAAGATAGGTGCATAATAATATTTTAATGAGCGATGTTGACTTTCCATTAGGGTAGCCCTTCTATTTTAATGTTAGGAGCTGCTATGAAAGAAAAAAACTTCAGAAAAAATAAGAAAAAAGAAAACTTGAATCTTAACTATGCCAACAAGCTTTATTATGGAAAGTCACCCTCGCTAATAGATGGAAGAGTCACAAGGAATAACTAATTCTGTACTCTACTATAACTACTAACTGCTTCGCATTGACCCTTATTTTAAAATATTTTTTTTTATCACACATTATAAAATAGTGATGTCTCGGATTCGAGTGCCATCCACGATTCGATAAATAACAACAAAAGTAACATTCTAACAACTCGAGTAATAAAGTTGTGACATCAAAAACTTTGGCGCTATTTACGACTTCATAAACAATACAGAAGAAACGGATAGTTGTTTGGCCATACCGGATACCGGATATTCGGCCAACCATATGGCCGCATAGCCGGATATCCGGCGGAAGAGGAGAGCAAGGAGACAGAGTCAGCTGCATCTCGCAGGGTTTCTTTTTTTTTCGACACGTTTTGGGATTGCTTTGATGAGGTAGTAAATGAACTAGGTAGTAATGAATGAATATACAATGCCAGGTTCAACGTGAAGAAAGAAATGCGATAACCTGTGAGCTGGATTTTTATATCAAGTCAGTGCGAATTGATCGTAATCGTGACCCTTATTCTTGGTGGGCAGCTAATGCCAAACAATACCCAAATTTAACAAAAAAACAAAGCAAATAATTACTTAAAAATATATTTTTTTATATGGATTTCGTTATAATTCGACCAGATGCTTATCCGGCCGAATGGTAGTTATCCGGTATTCGGCCGTATTAAGGCCGGATACCGGATAGTTACCGGATTTCCGTTATAACTAACAAAACTAAGGTTCCACCACCCCCAGGTACAAGTGCTCGCTGTGCCGCGGCCGCGACGTCCCCCCGCCGCACGTGGCCCGCGCCGCGTCCCCCGCGGCCGCGCCCCGCGCCGCGCCCCGCCTCACGCCGCACGCGCTCGGCCTGGCCGGCGAGTACTACGTCGACGACGTGTGCCTCTCGCAACGGGGCGCGCATCACATGAAGCAGCTCGAGGCCGAGATGGGGATCACGCACACGAGACGCAAGCGCCGCTTCAAGAACGACAACGTGGAAAAGGACGCCGGTGAGACGATCATTTATTGTTGTGGCGGGTGGATGGGAGCGTTCGCGTGTTGTCATGTTACACATCGCACTCGGTACGAGTTTAATACGTTTCTTTAAACTAGCCATTGTTTACGTTATCGCATATCATTGCAAAGTACATTGCTGAGTATGTCCGACAGCGGAAACGAAAACGTGAAATATAATTGCAATGTATGATTGTTTTGAGGAAACGTAATAAACTCGTACTAAGGGTACAGATACTCGGTAACGGATGTAACCTGTCTAGTCAAACATTGCACTATGCATAGATTTTAGTACAACGCTTTTGTATCGCTCATTTTTATATAAATATTGCCTTACACGTCAAGTCAATGCCAATGCATTCATTTGATGTGTTAAAGGGAATGTTCCACTAATCATTTATTGTTATTAAAATCGAAGTTTTATTTGTTTTACATTGCATGTGAATCGCTCCCGCCAATACCCTCTTTTAATTATAGCTAATATGTTTGAAGATAATCTAAATAAATTTGCAACAGTTCCAAAATAAAATCGTTGCTCTTAAATAAATATGCAGCAAGATTTTATTTCTTCTGACATTTTTGACAAACAGAATGCATGATTGTAGCCTTTAAAAATAAAATATATACAGAAACAAAATCAAATCATAAACTAATAAAACACATTTATATTAACACAAAACTAGATACATATTAGAATAACAGATACAATACTAATACTAAACTGTAGATACAGAAACGATTGTCATCTTGAGTTCTACCATGTATCTAATGACAATTTTTAAATTTTTGACGCTGGCATTATGGATTAGAAATAATGGCATCTATTGAAACAGTGGTTCAGAACGCAGAACCAGATGCTGGGGACGACTCGAAGCCAGACAGCACCGCGGAAGTTAAGGAGGAACCAGGTATGCACACTTTATATTCCTTTTTTATTTTAAGGTTTAAAAAATTAACACCAATACGAGAACGAACTATTGTTCTGGTAGTAGCTACTGATATTTTAATTTACAATGTAAAATTTGAAGTATCTGATGGATTATTATTAAGTATTATTAAAATTAATTAAAACCTGTTAAATACTTTTGAAGATCTCTACGAGATTCAAATTTATTAAAATTAACACTATCTATAGAAGGGTTATAGTACTTACAAATATATTACTTAATCATGTAAAATGAAAGCATTTGGTTGATTTATCTATTATGAAATGACGGTCTATTAACAATATTCATTGATTATAGCCACAAGATTGAAATAAAAATCTATATTCATGCCTCTGAAGTACACATAAGACAATATTGAAACAGGTATTCAAGCGAACACGAATCTGAAGGAGGGCATCCTATGGAACGTTGCCAACGACGGGCCGGCTCCCGAAGGCTTCACCATCTACACGACGGACTCTGGGCTGACGGTGCTGCGGCGGAAGCGGCAGCGGAATCTCAACAAGCTCGGCATCGGTGGGTTTGTGGTGCGACAGCGGCAGACCACCATCAAGGCGCAGGAGAATGATGAGAAAGATGCAGAAGGGAATGCCGCCTCGGGAGGTGAGTTGATATGGTCCAATTAGATTTTTAATAAAACTAGTTTTGATATTTCATTATATTTTATGCTTGAAACTGAGAGCATATATGCGTGCATACTAATAAAAAGTGATCGATTACATTTTTCTTACGAAACTTTACACTTTGTTTTTTTTTTCTCTAAATCAAATCCATCTGCCCCTCCTTAAAGTTTATCATAATTTATATATATTATGTTGATTTTTAATAATTAAACTATCAACAGTTAAAAGTTATATATATTATTAAAAAGGAGTAGCAGTCAATTAAATTTTTTTTTAATTAATTTTGATTGTGGATCTCTTTACACTTTTTTTTTTACCAAAATTTTGTCTTGTTACTAGAATCGCCGGGCTACAAGCGCAAACCTCGCCGCAAACCACGGTCGAAGCTTATGGAACAGTTTCCTTCATACATGCAGGAGGCGTTTTTTGGTAAAGATCTACTGGAACCTGCGAAATCTGTTGTAAGCTCAACAGGTATGTAATATTGTACTTAAGTTAGATTATGGTCTGGGGATAATTGAACAAGTTTAAAAGTCTTCTAAAATCGGCTCGACGATATACAAAATCAAAATATAATAAACCAATTTTGAAAACGAAAATTTTAATTTGTTAATTTAATCACTTTATTTTTTTTTACGGTCACAATACGGTACGGTCACAATATTGTGATACACTTTTCATTAATTTATCTCGGTTTTTTATAGGTAATCCCCTGGAGAGCCCTGGCACGCCGGAGGGCTACCGCGAGCTGCGCGACCTCCCCGAGCACTCCGACAGCGACGGCGAGGACGTGCTGCCCGCTCTAACGCCCTTCCCTGTTGATAACTCCGTCACCATCTGTCTCAACACGGTAACGTTTATTTTTATCTTTATATCCGACCTTCAAGGCAGTGAATATCTTGGGAGAACAATGTATTCACTGAGGGAATTGTCTGTGTAAAGATCGTTGTGTTTTAAATGCATTAAAAAGGCAATGCATTAATATAATGGTCTTCATATTACGACATATAAGGCCTCCCTATTGTGTGACATCTTGATGTTATTCATATATTGATGAAAATAATATGATTTGTACACTTTTCATTGTGTTCACTGTGTTCATATTTTCCTTGTTAATAAAATCCAGGAAGAAATAGAAGTCCTTCAGTCACTGAAACCGAAAGACGAGAAGGACGATTCCTACAACGGTATCGGTTTAGACGGAACCAAGATCAAAACGGAAGTGATGGACGACGGTCAGCTGAAACATACGGAGGACTCTACGGCGCTTAAGAATGCGATACTGGGCCCGCAGCCCAGCGAAACTGAGCCGCCGCCCACCATCGCCACCGAGAGCATTCCTACCGTGCATAGCACTAAAACTGAGACTAGTGGTAATTATTTAATCTTATTTTACTACTAGTACTTACCTTACCGTACTTAGTGTAATAGTATTATTTGTATAATAAAATCATACTTTTTCCTATCCTGTATCTTTTTTACATTTATCTATCTAGCTTCATACTAGCCATATTAACCTTAAATGTTCTAAATATGTAAGGTTTGACATTTTAAGTTTGATTCGTAAGGAAGGACAACTTTTTTTTTATGAATAACAATTGTAAAAGAGTGTACTTGACCGTTTGAAAGACGTGCACAACGGACACATGCTCACAACTTTTTTTTATACAAACTGTATTTTTACACGAATGGAAATTGAATTTGCTTCTCTTTTTACAACCAGACCAACACTATCATTGTATCACCTATGGGCGTGGCTTGTGAATGCCTTATTTTATAAGAGGGAGTACAAAAGCGATGGTTGGCGAAAAAAAAATCGGCGAGTCTAATTTGTTTAATCCTATTATTAAAGCTAACGGGGATCCGACCATAAATGGACTCTGAAATTTGTCGACGAAAAAAAATACCTCCTGTTCAAATAATTTGTCGAATGACCGAAAGTACCCATCCTTTATACATCATGTATCATACGTATATTCGCGTACAGAAACCGGGGGGTCGTCGCAAGCGTCGACGATATCGCCGAAGGACGATCTATCGCTGCTGGGCGTCAACCTGGACGCCATGGTGCGCGACTCGCTGCCGGACATGGACAGCAACGACGTCGATGAGATATTCAAGGGTGTTTTAACTGATGATTCGCAGGTATGATGTGGTGATAATGATTATAATATGTTGCCTTTAAAATAATAAAAAAACTCTTATACAAAAACTTGGAAATAAAGTTGAATAAACGTTGGTTTCCAATACCGATTATTACCAATTTAACCAATTTTATTAATAATTATCATGATCATGAGTTGTTTTATTTTATGTGAAGATATTTTACCTCCACTGCACTCTATTTAACATTAAATCTACTATAATTATACTTATTCATGTTACTCAATGTAGTTCTAAATGTCACTTAATTTATTATTAGTAAATAAATGTAAGTAATAACAATTATACTTTGTAAAGGAGTGAGGTTATAGTGAAATAATGGTGATTTCTTGTTACACAGGAATCTCAAGAATCATCAGTATCGTACGTGAACTCGATGGCGAGCACGCCGTACTCGCAGCAGCGGCAACAACTGCAGAGTCCAATGGATTATGCGTCGCCGTACCACACGGAGTTTGGTAGCAGGTATTGTTAATTATATTTTATTAGTGGTCTGCAGATTACATGTCTAGACTGGTGATCTCACGAATTAACACGCTTTCTAACACACGCTTTCTACACTCATAGCCCCACAGTAGGATTTTCTCCTGTGTCGTGGGTGCCATGGACACACAAAGACGAATACACAAACACCCAGACCCAGAACAGAAACCTAAACTCATTGTCTGTATATTGTGTAGAATTTGGCTAATTCGGTCATTTTTATAAAGTATTCGACTTAATAGTGAATACCAAGTTACGGACATATTTCTCTGTATGTGTATTATTGTTAACTACAAAATATTGCAGTGTGTTGCTAAAATGCTGGAAATCAGCATTTTAGCAACAAACTATTACATTTTACCTTAAAATAAATTGTAAATACCTACTTTTGAAACTTCTAAAACTATCAAGTATTTATTTAATTGTAGGAAATCGTAAATTTGATTAATTTTGATGTTACAAAGTTTACGTAACATATCCTACTCACAAATGTAACAAAACTACACTCGCATGCGTCGTCGTTGTCGCAGATATTACAATGAGACAAGTCGTCATCTACCACCAGTCGGTCAGTATCCGGTTTTTGGCTGACAGCGACGACGCGTATTCGGTATTCGGCAAAATAATTATTGATGCCATCTCTTATTTAGTTACATTGATATCTATGCTTACTTATACTAGCTTACTCATATTATAAAGCAGAAGAATTGGTTTGTTTAGTTGAACGCGCTAATCTCAAAAACTACTGGTTCGAATTGAAATAATATTTTACTGTTGAATAGTCCATTACTGAGGAAGGCTATAGGCTTTATAATATCACGCCATGATTGTTTGTTTTTATTTAATAGCGGGTGAAACCGGGGGCTAGTATCAGTATGGTATAGCACGACAATATACGGTACATTGAGCGATGTTGTCGTGCTGACGTTCGTCTCTGTGTTGCAGCAGCCCGCTGTTCCCGGAGTGCGGCGCGGCGTGGGCCGACGCGGGCGCGGCGCCGCCGCCCTCCTACAACCAGCGCAGCGCCGACAAGATGCGCGCCGACGAGAGTCAGTACTCGACACCTACATACATCGCACTATACGAGACACGAATCACTAACTTACGCACATATATTCAATACATATCACTAGCTTTGTCGTAATTCTGATTTGTTCATATCTTACTTACATATTTTAATGGATTAAGTGAGTGAGTTAGACATGATGCGCGCCAACGAAAGTCAGTACTCGACATATACACGCCATGCGTATGAGACATGACCACTAACATACACATTGTAATTTTTTACAATTCACTTACTTTGACTTGAATCCAAACATTTGATTTTGTATGTTACCGATTTAATAGGTTAATGGGTTTCTTTACATTTAACACATAAATCTTAAAAAAAATGACAATGACATTCGCATAAACACTATATTATACATCAATTTCAATATTAAAATTATTATAGGCCTGGGCTCAGCGGCCACAATATCGGCGGTACTGTACGCCAACACGAACCATCCCGAATGGAAGACGGAGTTCCCCAATTGGGTGGATCGGTGCAAGCAAATATTAAAGAAATGGCGAGCGTTGCCCTCCGAGCAAAAAGCGCCGTATCTCCAACGCGCGAGGGACAACCGCAGCGCCATTCGCATGAAAAAAGCCCAGCAGGTATGTCCGCTTGTCGTATGCTCACTGTGGCGTGTGCTAACCCAACTCACTTACCACTGTGTTGACAATGTGTGCCTCACACGACCCTCCGCTGACTCCCCACACTGAGATACGTTTGCTAACAAATATAATACAGCTTCACCCGCGTCGACAGCCTCACAGCCGCGACGATGTGTGCATGCAACATTGCGAGCTCCTCGAGCTGATATTTGAATCAATATTTGCGTGCAAATGTACTTAGTGTGTGTAAGTCTAAGTTTGCTTAAGTACATACTGTCGAGATATATTATGGAGAGTTTAGACTTGTTAAATGTTGAGGGATAGTAATGTGTGCTCTAAAATGGGATTAAAACCGAAGACACACGAAACTAATGATTTCATATTTTTATTATAAATATTATGTGTGTCTCTGGTTTGAACAACGCAATGCTGTAGATTCTGTCGCTTGTCAGAGAGCTAGCACAGCTGTACATACCGAAAATTAGATTTTACACTTAGAATTCACAGACATGATGTAATATTTCGTCCTTGTTTCATATAATTATGTATCTGTTAATTTATCATTGGATAGATGTTGAAAGTTTGTGTAAGTTTAGTTTTAGAGCGAATGGATCTACAGTACATTAGTTTTATTAACAAGTGTATTTTCATGAAGAAAATATCACTTGAATACAAGATATATTATACAGGATACGATACTATACTCAATGACGACAGCATCGAGGTCACAGTCTTAGTAGTTAAAGCTTTTTTTTGTTAATATTGAATTTAGGACAGTTTTCATATAATTCAAGGTCAAGTTTGATTTGAGGTGATGTATTTTTTACAACTATTTGTGAGTCTATGCGCTTAGTTTCGCCGAAACATACCGGTTTTATTAAATGAAGACGCTGTAAATTCCAAAAACTTAATCACTGGAATTGATATGGCCCTTAGGAAGTCATAAGTCTGTATGTAGTATATACATGCATCAGGTACACATTTGCTATTTGTTTATGGAAACATAGTGCAGAGGTCGCTTTATTGTAAAATCTGTAAAAAATAAGTAATGTTTAAAATGTATGTGACGAAAGTATATCGATATAATATAATAACTATTCTACACAAATATAGCATGACAACATTCATAAGGTTTTAGGAAAGAATAACTTTAAAATAAATGTTGCAAGGACTTAAAATTTAAAGTTTATATTGCGTACTTATCTAAATGAAAGACCAATGGAAAACAAAGAGAGAAAGAGAAAAAAGTTATGGTAATAACTTTGTGACTATGTATAGTCATAGAATCAGAACATTGTACTCGTGCTATTACCTTAAAATAATTGGAGTTTTTGTCTACATTTTGGGTACACGTTTTATGTAAAATGGATTATTTTACTATATCAAAATCTTCAGAATTTTATTTTGTTCCGAATTCATAACATTTATGAATTTATATCATTGATATTCCTTGTATGTTTACGATAATTGGTCTGTAATATAATCGTATCGG
>MOOZ01000062.1:210135-235817 GCA_002930495.1 Cecropterus lyciades | reverse complement strand
ACAAAAAGATGAAGCGGCGATCGAGTGGCGGAACATGCCCTGCAGGCGGCGTCATGCCCATCGTTACCTCCAACAGATTTTTATTGAAGTGGCAAACGAGCATGCAGTTCAAATGGTGAGTGGTCATTGCCACGCCATATAATTATGATTAAGACTTAACCTGAAGGCGATCAGGTGTGTTGCAATTGTTGAAAAGTAAGATGGTCTTTTTATTATCATATTGAAGTAGCAAACGAGCTTGCAGTTTACCTGATGGTAAGTGGTCACTGCCGCCCATGACCACCTGTTAGCAACTTCATATAGAACAGGGGTTCTATCTGAAGTCAACGACAAACGCGTTGCTACTCTCGAGGACTAAGATGATTGCCTCTTATATAAGTGAGCCGGCATCCACACCGTTTCAAGGATACGCAAGAACTGCTTCACGCTAGAAATAGGTGTGCCGGTGGTACTTCCCCAATCGAACTACACTGGTTCTATTACCTATCCAATCGCATCATATGTAAGTTAAGTGCGCTCGATTCTATCCGCCGGCGCAGCAGCTGCCTCGCGTGACATCGAAGAACTCAATACAAAAAAGCTTAAGCTTGAGTGCCGGAAAAACAACTCCGTAAGTTACCTTCGATACACACGCACACACTTCAATGAAACGAAAACATACAGTTACTTACTTCGTCCTTTCCTCTTTACAATCTTTCAAAATCAAAATTTGATTAACGTGAATTAAAAATTTAATTATGGGGTTCTACCACACAACCATAGAACCTAGAAGATCTCGTCAGACCTTAATCAAAAATAAATTCAAGGTAAAATCCAAAATTTTGGAGAAAGTCTAATTTAAATAAATAAAGTAAATTAAAACGGGACCTAACAGAACATTTTTTCTTTTCCAGCAACAAGTTGCGATGTTAGATAGTTAACATAAATATAAACATACATAGATATTATAACAACATAAATTTGCTATCAGTGAAAACTTGTAATTGGCTTTCTTATATTATTTTTTTCTACTTAAAATATGTTAAAATGTAGATGTAAGTTTTTGTAAAACATAAATAAATAAATAAATTCTAATATCAAATTTGGTCACATCAGTTATTTATTAGGAATATTATTTCAGATCCAAAATACAAGGTTTAGGCTTATACGCGGCACGGGACTTGGAGAAACACACCATGGTCATTGAGTACATCGGGGAGATTATACGCTCCGAATTATCAGAATTACGTGAAAAGAAATATGAAGCTAAGGTAAATATAGATTACTGTTTAATAGATCACGAAATAATAAATTGCTATATCTAGATATTCATATTTTGAAGATTGTAATTTAAATAGTGTCATTTGTTATATGCTGAGTTTTAAAAGAAAGCAACTGAAGAATCATAAATAAATTTATACAAACTTTGTCTATAGATAGCCAAATCTTCGATTTTTACGAGTATATAATTCACCGGATGGTAAATAGTGATGCACATCTGTAATAAGCTCCTGATAAGATTTGACTCTTACTTGACGTCGGTCACAAATGGGTTTGTCACTCCTGAGGTCTTAATTTGAACAACTAATATTCCCTTCAAACCAGAATACCGACATGCGCTTATCAGTATAGCATCCCTGCAGTCGAACCACAATTTTCTTACGTGTTTCTAGCATGTTTAAAATTATATTGATAGGAATATTCAGTGTGGCGACTTTCCACAACTCATTTAGAAATGGAGCACGGCAACTCCCCGAGCATGATCCTATCGTCTGGCTGGACATCTCCCTTAGCCAATCAAGTAAATATGTATTAATAATGTTATACTACAGAACCGCGGCATCTACATGTTCCGTCTGGACGAGCGGCGGGTGGTGGACGCGACGCTGAGCGGCGGGCTGGCGCGCTACATCAACCACTCGTGCCAGCCCAACTGCGTGGCCGAGGCCGTCGAAGTCGACCGGCATCTGAGGATCATCATATTCGCCAAGCGACGCATCGCGCGCGGGGAAGAGGTACACTTCTTTGCAATTTTTTTGGTATAGAGTTAGTTATATGGAAGCATAATTGAAAAAAATTGAGCCACGGTTGTTAGGCAGGAAGTCGATTGAAAATAATGGTTATTAGTTAACAGAAGTCTCCCGTCACTCAAAATTATCTAATTACCGCAGCATAAATTCTGCAATCACTAATTTGGCGAGCAAACTTCATCAGCGAACATTAAAATTAGGTCAGTTCAAGTGACGTTAACGAGCATCACGTCATTGCCAAATTTGCAAGTTACCGTGGCAATATGAGGCAATTTTCCGGCGTATGCACGTAGCATATTTGTTCAGGTAGACGTAGAGTAACGAACGAAGTGTTAGGCTTAAATTTTAAGCACAAGTTAGTATTCACAATTCTCTATCCACTGAATTTAATTTTGTTCAGAAACAGTTGGAGAGAGGTATGCAAAGTGAAGGTTTCATATTTCTTATATAATTGATGAATGTATCTTTCCAGCTGGCTTACGACTACAAGTTTGACATAGAAGACGACGCACACAAAATAATGTGCATGTGCGGCGCGCCCAACTGCCGCAAGTGGATGAACTAGTTGGCTACCACAACCTCCTAATAATTATAGTAGTAAAGGCTATGAATGTTAGTTTTGTGTACCAAAGTGATTTTAAAACCTGTAACTTTAAGCAAATATTATTTTAATACTGTAATGGAATTCACTTTTATAAGCTAACGTGTGATCTAAAGTATCGATAAGACAATATCAAAAGTTTTACATAACAATCTCTGATTAACTGTTATTTTGTAATTCAATTTAGAAATCGAATATTAGACGGGATTCGGACGTTCTTTGTATATAATATTAGATTGGGAAATCATTGTTGTTATTAAATTTTAATGTTCTAGATGTGAATGTTTTGACATAAATATATTATTGTAGATTAAGTTTTAATTTAATTTTTTGATGTATTTTATGGATATCTGTGTCGCTGTTCTTTTCTATAAAAAAATATTATAATTTACTTTGTTATGCGCGGAAGCTCGTTTAGTTTGTATAGAAATGTTCTGATTTATGATTTTGACCAGTTCATAGAGAACAAGAAATATTGACCGGATATTATGTCATATTTCTTTTTATTTTCCGCATACAATCGAATTGAATATAGTATTTTATTATACTTTTTGATAATCTCATCTAAGGTGAGATGTAGGTTAAGTTACCAAATACACGAGTCTGCATTTAGTATCGCGTAGCAAGAGTCATTAGCGATATAGATACATGCCACATTGTGCCTGACCCGTTTTGTATGTAATGTATTCATATGTAGGTTTAGAACTACGGAACACCACAGGGCTCCTTTGGTCGACTAAATGTATACTAAATTTTATTTTCTGTAGAAAGAGCGCACGACTTCACATTAGGTTTTTTTTGTTTATACAGCATCTCAGATGACGATCAATCATATAGGTCGGGGACCAATAGTAGGTATATTTTTCTACTCTTATAGGTAATATTTTGTTGCAAAATTTAATAATCCAATCTCATTTGGTCATTTACTTAATACGTTTGTTGGTTGCTTTGGTGGTAGTTTGAATACCACTAATTTATTTAGTCTTGTTTATCAGTGACCTACATTTTTCTAACAGACCTTATTTTACAGTAGCCTAGTTGAATTAGTGCGCGGTTAGTAGGTAGCGTAATTTATATAAAAAAATACATTAGACGGTTTAGAAGTGGCCATCTTCACGATAAGGGTAGGCTGGACTAAATAGAATGTGGTCGAGTCGACTGATGTAGCAAAAATATTTTTAGATTTATGAAGTTGAAGCGCTGTGTGATATGGTGTCACACCATTGAAGACTTCAATTCTACCCGTAGCTTAACGTACCGACATATTATAAATTTATGTTGTTTCTTACATTATTATAGATAATTATCACCAAAATTGAATATTTTAACAGACATTTGAGTAGTATTTGATGAAATATGGAGTGGAGTGCGTTACTTATTTATAAGTATAAAGTACCATAGTTATTTTATGAATCAGGTTTCCATTTATGACCGTTATATAATGCAATGTAATTTTAAGTGTTAAATGTGCAATATCATGTCAGACAGATTGTAAATAGTGTTTAGATCGCAGCTGAGAACAGGTGTTTTAATAATAATCATGTATTAGTTTTTATCTTTGATGCATTGTTCAGATTCAAGTGATATTACGTTGCTTTTCCATCGAATTATTTATTAAAAGCATTCCCATTCATTTATGATAAAATAAAGCTCTTTGTAAAAAATATTTCTTTACAAATATTCTATTCTTAATATTTTATCGCATTATTTTCCTTTCATTAAAATTTATAATAAGCAAACGGTTTTTTATTTATTTCGTAAAATAACAGTAACATTATTACATGGGATAAAAATAATAAAACACTGAATTGTTTTGTATAAATTTTATTACAAACATTGTTTTTGGGCTTATACTGCAAATAATATATCAAAGAAAAATTTTAAGTAAAGCTGTAGTCAGCTTACATTGAGTGCGGGCACTGAATAACGGCTGTCTAAGGAAGACAATAACTTTCTTATTTTTATCAAAGATGTGTTATTATGAGTAAATTATAAAGAGAAAAGAGAATGATTTTTCTAAGAAAAACACTGTATTTGAAATCTTTAGTATTTGTGCATGAATTTGATTAAAGTTAACATTACCAATTCCTTGAATTGAAAATAAGGATGTTAACTATCTTCATCCCAGACCACCCGTTATAATTTTATATTGATTTTTTATATGGAAAACAAATGATAGAGAAATTAAAAAAATATATTTATATTATCATCCCTTTTACAAATTTACAACACAATGAGCACTATTTGTATTTATAATCGAGTCAAAGTAATTACTCAATAGAGTTGGAATGAAAAACAGAACAAAATAAATAGAAATTATAATTCAATCTGTTACATTACCCTCGTTATTTATTATTGGAACAATTATATAGAAAAATAATATTAACTACAAAAGAATAATTATAGAAGACATGAAACTCGGGATATCAATAAAATAAATAACTTTGTATATGTCGGCCATATAAATTGCACCATAACCTCAGTTTACACTTTACATGGTATCACAAACCCAAAGGAGACGACAGAGGGGTCGTGTAACTACAGCGGCATATAACTTTCCCTCCCTATTTTATTTACTATATTCTTCGCCCTTTGACCATTCAAGTAAGTACTTATTTTGAACGTTTATTTCTGTAGTTTTCATTTATATCATCATCAATGGTCAGGGTTAAAGAATGAAAAAATTGCTTTATACATAATGATTACATACATAAAGAATAGTAACAAAATCTCACAAACATGCCCGATTTATAACGGTAGGTAAGTTAGGTTATTTTACTTTTAAAATGCGATTAAGTTCGCAAATACTGACTTATAAATGGACATTAATGTAAACACAAGGGCATGTAAGCTCATTGATTTGAAGTAATAATGATGTCCATAAAATTTCTAAGCTAAAGAAAAGAATAAATGTTTATAGTGCTTAATTACGGTCTTAAAAGACACGAGTCCATGTGAAAATCATAGACCAAGTCAAATTAGAGCTCCACCACAAGGACCACACCCGGGCCAAACCTGGCACTGAACAGAACAGCAAAAAGCTATTTGTAGAAGAAACATTTAGAACTATATCATTATTTTTACTTCGCTAACTAGTAACGCTTGGCTCATAACCAGATGTTAAATCATTAAAATTATTTTTGTACTCTTAAAATGTGTTGTAAGTACTCAGCAAGAATTCAACTCTATCACACATTGACAAAGTTCAGATTTACATTCATGTTTACGTTATTATAACATTTTACTAAAATAACAATGTTGAATATATAATACAGTCATACATAAAATTGTTGTTATTCGAAAATAAATAAAACACTAGATGTCTGATAGTTTCAATATATTAATACATCTTAAGAAAGCTACGCATTACTAGTGAGCAAGTATAAGGCTGCTTACAAACGGGAGCATTTCCACTTACACCTGAAAAACGTAGCCACTTTTATTCGACTAACGATAGCGAACACCGCGTTAGGTTATAACACTAGTTTATTGTCACCTTAAACATTCTGCTTATTTCAATAATATCAATCTGTTCTATTTTCCTTTCAATATTATAGTACAACCCAAACCATTCACAACAGAAAGAAAGTTTAACAGGAATCTGGTCTAAGTGAAATTTCCACTGAGTTACATGAGTTCATTCCTGATTCGTTACGTTTGTATACAACACTCATAAAATAAAGGTATTATTTAAACAGGCTACGTTCAGATATTATAATAATGAAAAGCAAACGGTTATAAGCGAGCCCTCGCGGTAGGTGTCGCGTAGATTTAATCGATGTACTGGGCCAACCAGCGGAAGCCCTCACCGTAGCCCTGGCGCTTCAGCACCGAGCACATGAACAGCTCCAGCGGTCGCCCGGGGAGCTCTGATCGCGAAACTTTACCCTGAAAAATGTGTAGACATCATTATTTATGGTTTCATCTCTAGTTTTTTACATTTCTAGTCAGTATTACATCTACATTTCTAGTTATTATATCTAATAATGAAATCCAAGTGATTGCGATTTTAATAATGATGCTTTGGAATAAAAATGCAGTTTTCAAAATCCACTGTTTTATTATAATATACTACTATCATGTTATATTTTTATAATTACTGCATAAAAAATAGAAACAATAGATACACTTCGGCGACGTGGCGCATAGCCGCTGATTGAACATTATATTCTTATTATGTATATCTTTTTTCTGTTATAATCAATTAACAGCTTCTGTGGCGACAGACAAATAAATCATATAAAATAAACCTTTACAAACCTTGCCAGTAGTCTGCTGGTAGAGGTTGAAGAACTGTCTGAGCTCGTCCTCGCTGGCGGCGCCTGGCTTGTCGATCTTGTTGCCTAGGATGAGCACGGGGCAGTTGCTGAGCGTCTCGTCGGTGAGCAGCGAGTCCAGCTCCGTCTTGGACTCGTGCAGACGCGGGCGGTCGCACGCGTCGACCAGGAACACGATGGCGTCGACCGCGGGGAAGTAGTCGCGCCACACGCGCCGCGCCTGCTGATGCCCGCCCAGGTCGAACGTCGTGAAACGCATACTGCCTATCGACAACTCCTCCGACGCTGGAACACGTTACAATATTGCTCATTTGTATAAAACTTTATCTTAGTACATCATGAACTTATTATACATATTCTACCATAGACTTTAGGTCACTTATATATTACATTACTATTTTTTTTTATCAGATGACCTAGCAATCGCGCAACATGTTAAGTATTTACTGCCGCTCATGAACATCATATAGTAACTTCATATAGAACAGGATTAAGATGGTTGCAAATCAAATAAGTGAGACATTATTATTGTCATATTGACATTGCACCAAATGGACATCATCTTTTAATACAATTATATTAAGCAGTATATTTAAAGTCTGCAACTGTAATTATATACTTATAGATTCAAGAAGTGTGATAAGAAATAGGTAATTTTGAAATATATATTAAAGTAGGTTTCCGGGAACTTTCATACAATTTCAAGAGCATTATTTACATTTGAAATTAATGTGGAGTTCCAGAACCGTTTTATTATTATTGTACTGTATACTCGTTTTATTTATAAAGAAAAGTGCCACAAAAAACATTTTATTATTTTATATTCAGAAAACTACACTCAATTTGAGGGAAAAGGTCCAAAATTATTCAACATTTTATTTGAGGTATATATACCAAAAAACAACAAACTTATGTCTTGCAAATTTATATATTAACTGTACAAAGAAGCATTTGAAGTGCACAAATATACCAAGGTGAGGTGAAATATTCAAGGTGACAATAAAAATAATTTATGCACATTAGCATCATAAATAAAGAATTAATTCATGGTAATACATCTATAAAGCACTTTATCAGCATATAATAAATGCAGACCGAACTATCTTCCTCTGACTGATATATAATACAGAAATATTGTTCTTTGTCTTTGGACACAAACAAGAATGTACAATAATATATCTTAATAACCAGTGTACAATAAAAATAGGCCTTGTTATATGGTTGTGATAGTAGAAAATTTAAAAAAAAAAACACTAAAGTTTATTTAATAGATAACCTCTTTCCTTCGGGAAGTAGGTTAAAAATAGCCCTTGTATATCAGGCACCACAGTCCAGGCATAAGAGAATTCTGTTAGTGTCAAATACATTGTCACATTGTTTTGGGTGTTGAATTGCTACATATGTGTCTTTTTTATTTGTATTAATTTACTAATTTGTTCAAAAGTAAAGGTTTTTAGTATGTCTAAAATATTTTAATAAAAACTGACAGGTGTCTAAAAATATATGAATTTACCACTACATATATTCTAGGGGGTTCTATTTCTGAAAATTTGCCTGCTCTTTCAAAGGTCTTGTAGTTAAATTGGGCTTGAGCTCTTTAGTTTCCTCCCACTCTGAATCCAGTAGTAGCTGGTAAGATAAACAATAAAATGGCATCACACTTACTGGGGTGCAATGTTGGTACATGCTGTGCCAGTCTGTCATCTTTCAGCATGTGTAGTAATGTGGTTTTGCCAGCATTGTCCAAGCCCAGGAATAGCAGCTTTCCAGATTTCTTGTATAGACCTGGAGAAAAATCAACATAACATTGAGGTTGAGTGACATAAACCCATTAATTATTTAGTTGAATATAGTAGAATCCTCCGTGGTTTAGCTCTGAGGCACCTGGGAAATACCTATTACAGCCTTATAACAGAATTGTTTTACTGTTGTGTTTAGTCTTTGTGTAGCCAGGTAGAACCCTAATCCTACCTGAACTTAATTACACTTTTTCTCTTACCATCAGGTGGCCTGCATGTACATTGCTATATTATAAAAAACAAATAAACATTTGTATATTCATGGCTGAAACTGTATTAAGTTGACAGTGTAGACACTCATCTCTCTCACTCACGAGCATTGAGTGTGTTGTTTCCCTTGATGAATCAATAGGTCCACCTCATCTCAACACATACCAACATATGTTTCAAAACAGCAGCTTTAATAATATAACCCTGCTTGTTCAAGAAGTAATGCAATGATAATACATTAGAAATTCTATATTCATCATTTATTTCTAACTGGTTACAAATTAAAAAGACAATGAAGGTATTAATTACAGTACATTCTGTCTAAATTGTCATAATGATTCCGCAATTTTATTAATTGTACTGATTACATTGCAGTACATTGTATCAAAATTAGATTAATAAATAGATATGATATATTTTTTAAAACATGTGCATATGCCTGGTCAGACATGAAAACAATATTATAAATTATCTTCCTTAATTTTAAAGAGATACTGCCATTAGTCTCGTACTTAAGCCTGTACAAAATTAACACTAATCCACTTTATTAACTATTACTTTACAAGTGTATCAACTCTGATGCCTAATTTTATTCAGATCCTCTCATAAATGTCCTATTAAGTCTTATTGTCCTTGTTGTATTAATACTGGTTTACATTATATATTATATATAATATATATGCAGTGTCTTCAGAATGTGTTGACTATACAAAAACAATTATGGGAAAATAATGTAACCTTCATATAACTATTTAATACCAAAGTGAAGTATTTACTCACCCAAAAATCCTAAGACACCAGTGACCCAATCCCAGATAAACATTTTGAATCTGGAATATACAAAACTTATTACTTTAACACATCGCCACCTATTTCACAAAGAAAACAAACGTTAATGACTTGCACATACTATTTTTAATCAATTATGTANNNTCATCTGCTAACAAAAGATAACAAAGTTCAAGTCTCAAGACGCTCCTGTGCCATCACACAGTCAAAAAGAACATCGGAAATTATAGTATTGCGATAATGAATTGAGTAACGTGAATGACAAAACGTCATATGCGTAGTTGGAACTTCAAGCACACACTACACTAAATTACAGAGATAAATACTCACTTATTATAATTGAACTAGATTAACTAATGCTAAAGGAAGTTTATCACAATTTCGCACTTATTTGCAATACTATACGTCGCTAAAACCGACGATTTTCTAAAAAGTTGGAAATATACGATGGAATATCAATCTGTTGGCAATGACGTGCGCTACTTCCGGAAGTTGTCACATCACATTGCCTTGTGAAATAAGTAGAATTGCAATAATGAAATACGAGATGGCAGGGCAATCGTTGGGCTTTTAACATAGTCTGGATGTGGCACAATACTTAATAATACTATTGATAAAGAGCTTTATAAAAATCGTTTTATTAATAATTTTTTTAATACTTATAAATTGTTTACGAACCGGGGATAAAAACATTAAAATAATTCGTCAAGATTTCTGTTCTGAATGTTAGCGGATGTGCACGGATTTTTTGTGAACCCCATATATATATAAAGAATAATAGAATCAAATTAGGATTAGAGCGAGTGAGATATTAAAGATAAAAATTGCTAGTTAACCACTTCTTAAATATTATTACTATTAAAGGACCTATTTGAGGCATTTTATGTAATACATTAACATGGTCTAGGAATGTGACCCAAGAAATTTGGCGCTTTATTACTTTGATTAAATTAAGGATTTTGTTTGGATTGTTTTTAAAATGTATTATGGACAAGTAGTTCTGAAAAGGCACTTATACAAGAGAATAAACTTTTTAAACCTCTAAAGCTTCAAAAACTCCCAGGTACCCATTTCGTCGTACAACTTCCTGTTATTATTATTAAGGTCACACATAAACTATTCAAAATAACGGGCGTTAGAAAAATTGAAAATTATTGATTTCAATAAAATTATTCAATGCATATGTTTAAGACACGAAATATGATTACTAACAATAAAATATTATTTATTAATCTTATACATTTTTTGATTTATTGTAAATATTTTCTTTCTAGTCTATATTTATAATCTATGATTATATTTCTTGTTACAGACAGATGCTGGAAACACTTAAGTCCGGAACTCTTTTTGATATTTGACAGCTTTCAAAGCTAAAGGTAGTTTCATGATTCTTACGAATTAATTTGTTAAATGAATGAATATACAAATAATATTATGGACATTCGTTAAAATAATTTCTAATCTATGTTTCTCCTTTATTGTGTGAAATTCTGTATAAGGATTACTGAGATATTTGAAGGTTAGAAAAGTGTACTCCAATAGTGTTGTCATTTTCTAGGCTAAGCCATGGCTCCAAGAAAAAACAAAGTTGCTAAAGAGGAGGTCCAGGTAACTCTGGGCCCACAGCACTTGGCGGGCGAGACAGTGTTTGGCGTTGCGCACATCTTCGCTTCATTCAATGACACATTCGTGCACGTTACTGACTTGTCCGGCCGGGAAACCATCGCCAGGGTAACTGGAGGCATGAAAGTCAAAGCCGATCGTGATGAGGCTTCGCCTTACGCCGCTATGTTGGCCGCTCAGGTATGTTATTGTTATTTTATTTACACTAAGCAACATATACCAAGTATGATAACATTAGCAAATGTTGACTTATGTAGTATTAGCTGGTAACCTGTTACATTTGCCAAGGGCTAGTTAAGAAAGTGGAATAACCAATCACTAGTGCTGCACATATATTTAATTCTCTTCTTCAAAATCTTTATAAACATAACCTTACATGTGTGAATAACTAAATTGAAATGTCTTTCAAATAATATGGATTAATTTTAATTTAGTAGTGATAACTGCAATTACTGTACATGTTAAAAAGGTTAGCAGTTAATATAAAGTTGTTACAAGTCAATAGATTTTATTCAAAACTTCATTGCCTAATTCTTTGAAGTATATGTCGTGGGTTAGTAGTGGTAATTATTATGTGGTTTAATTCTTCAAAATGTGGTTTAATTCTTATTTTAAAACTTATATGATTTAATTCCAATGTCGCTCTCCTCACACACATTATTATGGATCCAATATTTTCATACATTTGTGTTTATGTTTTGATGTATTTTGTTTTGAAAATATATCTTAAGACTCATTACATACTTTGTATATTGAGTTATTGTGATGTTATATTTAAGAAGATTATATATGAACTAGTATTAAACTTGAATTATTCAAAATTTAATTTATTATCTAAAATCTATATGATTTATAAAATATGTGCGTGTAGTAAGTTGTTATTCTCAATTTGTAGGATGTTGCTGAGAAATGCAAAACACTGGGTATCACAGCCCTACACATCAAGCTCCGTGCTACTGGTGGCAACAAGACAAAGACTCCAGGACCCGGAGCCCAGTCTGCCCTTCGTGCTCTCGCGCGTTCCAGCATGAAGATTGGCCGCATTGAGGATGTGACTCCTGTGCCATCAGACTCTACCCGCAGGAAGGGTGGTAGACGAGGACGCAGGCTGTAATCTTATAGTATAAGTGCACTGTGGACTAAAATAAAAGGTTTACGGTATACATTTGTTTTATTTTAATTCCTCTGTTGCATCTTACAAACAACTGTTTTTAAATAAGTTTTAAAATGATGTCAATCACTTTAATGTATATAATTATTGTACAAAACTTATGTTTTTCCAATATGATATATTTTTTTGAATAATATTTCAGTGACTGGGTTGTATATTCAAACCTTCAGAAAGAAATAAAACTTTACACTTATGAAATACAATTAATTTTACTGAACCTGAAACTATTTTAGTGTACAGTTCACACCATACACCAAGTAATAAGTTTAAATGAAAGTAAATGTTGTGTAGTTAAAACTGATTTGATGAAAACTGATAATGATTGACTGTGAATATTAGTTGATTATTGAGCACACGTTATACGATGTCGCGATATTTTTGTGAACTGTCTCGATGGCGGAATTGCGCTGATGGCGCAATAAAATAAAATGAAAATAAAACCGTACATGCTCCCGTTACCGAGAAGAGATGCAGGATGATGTGATAAAAGCAATTTTACAAATAAGCTGAACTGAAACGATTTCAAAATACATTGTTAATGCTAATGATACATGGATTAATGAAGATAATAAGTAAAAACAATAAGTGAAACATTAAGTACACAATAAAATAAGTAAAAAACAAATGTAAAATATAGTAAATAAAATAATGATAATGTCTCTAGGTAACAAAAAGTCTCTAAATTTTATTTATATTACTTAAAAACAGGCGATGACGCCTGGTTAACGAAACGCGCGCTATTATTTATGAACTGTACATCCACAACACTATCACTGACACTACCACTAGCACATTCACTACCGCGGCGAGACGCGGTCGGCGCCGGCGCCGCCCGCGCCCCCCGCGCCACCCGCTGCAGCGCCGCCACGCGTGCACCGCCCCGAAGACGATCACGACTCCTCCGACTAAGTAAATGGCTGCATAGTGGTGTATGTCGAGGTGGGAGATCCGGTCTGCCACGATGTTTTGCTCCGCTTCAGATTTCATTCGATCTATTTGCCCTTTAAGTTTCTCTAATTCTGACTGCTCTTCTGTGCTATTATTTTCTAAATCCCATTGATGTGTAGGAATCGTCACATTAATTACGTGATTAATGGGAGCGATTACGGGAACGTAAACTTCCGGTTTAGATTTTATGGTGGTTGATAGTTTTCGGTGTGAGTAGATCGTAAAACTGTCGCTCTTTAAAATACATCCTCTAATGAGACTGATAATGCCTACTTTGTTTATATGTTGTGCTGATATTTGATCTTCACATATGATTCGCACAGAGCATGCATTACAACAGAAGTATAAATATGTATTGGAGGTTTCTAACTGTCTCCATATGTTTTTGCAGGGTGTTGTTTTCTGCACACAGGTACCTTGCTTTTGGTGTAAACAGACTCGAATCGGATTTCAAGAGATAAATTGGGCCTTGATTGTGACATAGGTAAGTAAGTGGGTCAGAGTTAAAATAAGTCTTTTTGTCCGGCGATGGTAAGTAAGTGTCGTTCTGTATATTAATAGCTAGGGTGTCTGATATGGGAGTTACGTTAATAGAATTGTTGCCAACCTGTTGCGGGATCGGGATAACATTGTAAATTTCAAAACCTTCTATAACGACGGGAAGGACATGCGATAAATAAAATACACTTTTTAGGAATATTTGACTATTAAATTATATTGTTCTCCTTCTTATCTATACTAATATATAAAGCTGAAGAGTTTGTTTGTTTGTTTGAACGCGCTAATCTCAGGAACTACTGGTCTGATTTGAAAAATTTTTTCGGTGTTAGATAGCTCATTTATGGAGGAAGTCTATAGGCTATATATCATCACGCTAAGACCAGCAGGAGCGGAGCACCAATGAAGAATGTTTCAAAATCGGGGGGTTTTTTTTCTAATGAGAGCTTCCACTGCNNNNGTCAACCACCACACCTCTCCTCTCCTCACCCCCTCGCCTCATCTCACCGCTCTCGTCACCGCACCTCTCCACATAAGAGCATCTCACCACCGCTACGTTACACTTCTCTACTAATGAAGGGGATTTTGATTTCAAATATGAGGTATGTCTTTGTCATCCTTGCTCTTACTCGTAGAAGATTGTAAATTTGTAGTAAATCCGTTTGTACATTATTTATAGGTAGGGAGAGGTCTATTTCTTAACTGAAATTTTACAACATCATGTACTTGTCCTTGTTTTTGTTAATAAATAATCAATCTATCCCATTTTTGTCTACCAAAGATCAATATTTACCTATTTCTATGCATGAGAAGTTATCTAATTGCTTTGGTAAGTTAACGGATGTTAGTCTTGTCTTTCCACCAAATATAGTTAAGTTGTGGGTTTATCAAAATTAGCAAAAGGATAACTTGATATTAAAAAAAAACCAAGCCCTTTAACCTTGACTATTGAGTATAAAAATAAAACAAATTTTAATGAGAACATTGTTATTTAATTATATATTATTTCAGATAAATAAATAGACTTTTAAAATATACATGCTATGTACGTCTATGTAATAAACGCTTCATATTATACACGAAACATGAAAATTTTTCAAAGTACATACATAGGTACCTAATTTATATCTAGCGTACCTACAGTTAAAAACCTGATTTATAAATCCTATATATTGCACGGTAATGGTTTTGAATGTAGTTTACGCTTTTTTCGAAATGTACGTAGTGTTAAAATCCCATATGAATCCTAACTGAACTTACAAAATGGTAAATATATTGACAATATTGCCAAAACATCATAGGAGCAGTTGTCATGATAACATGGTACTTGTACACTATTCAGCGTAGAAAATTATATTATCTTTACCATAGTTATTTTGATTCTAGTTCATTCACTACATGCACATTTCAAAATCTGCGTAAAATAATCAAAATTTACATAATTAACATAGGGAATCTATACATTTTTATGAATACATACACGTAATTTAGCAGCCGCTAAGTTGATCTCGTAAGTATATATATGAACAGTACCACAAAACTTGTAAATATGTTCAACATCACTTCTGCGCAAAAATTTTACAAATGAGATCAAAAGGTAGGTATAGTATTTTTAAAACAATGCTCCCTGAGCATACTACTCTAGATGTCTGATTACACTTTACAATTTACATTGACGTATTTTCTTTAATTTTTTCAATGTTTTTGTCTTTTACAATATATATTTTTTTATAATTTATATATTCCATATCTAAATAACAGTTAAATCACATAGACAATAATGAATAAAAAACAGACGAATTTTACAAATCATATTAAAAACGTCGAGTCAGTCAGCATTCAAGTATTTATCTTTCAACTAAATTTAACTGGGCATCTAAAGTATACTTTGTCGAAGATTTAAAGCTACAATTTTATTTTACAAATAAATTCGGTTCGGCTACGAAGAACACGTTATAGATATCTAATTAGACCAGATTTCTTAATTTAGCATATAAATAAGGGTAAGGTTACCAAACGACCTTATTTAAAAGCGAACTGCTCATATAATTATGATATACTGTTATTTTTTATTAATAACGAAACCAAAGCGCTAAATAGAAGAATCAATTAGATTATTAATAACATAATATTATAGTAAAAATTAAATATAACAGCCCTCAACACAATCCATAATTGAAACTTAGCACTTTTAAATTATGGCAAGTACTTAAAAAGACAGTAAACATTAAATTTTAACAAACTAAAACATCGACAAAACAATAATAATAGAAAAAAAACTATAAGCAGCACTCATGATTTTAATTTTATATGCAGTAAATGTTGATATTTTCTCATTAATATAACTATAAAAATACAAATTAACTTTTCATTTACGTAAACTTTCAATTTTGACTGTAGAAAAAAATATCAAACTTTCACGTTAATTATATTAAAATTGCACAAAAGTTATATAATAATATAGTGACGTTCCGACTGTACTGACACGTGTCGATGAGGTCTCCGCGTCATGTTTTAGTTCCTAACGTCGAAGGAACCGCATTTAGTTAAAATATCTTAATCGATACAACGCGGACTAGGTTCCATTTCATGTTACTTATCAAAGTAAAAAAAAAAATGTGTAGGTCAGTCACATAACAGGGTCGCTACAGGTTTAGATCTCAATTCCGCGTCGACGAATACAATTACAAACACGTATTAGCTACATTTAAATAGATTCATAAAAATTGTGTGGCAGCACGCCGTACATTAAGACGAACGACGAGAGGGGCGCGGCCGTCGGCGGCTCGCGGATCGGTCGTCAACACGTAAATTTGAACATCACTCGGTTTTGTAAGTTCGCGGTCGGGCGGCGCTAGCGGCCGTGCGCGGCGGCGGCGGCGGCCGCGGCGGCCGCGGCGGGGCGCGCGCGGGGCTTGCGCTACAAGGCGGTCTTCAGGCGGATCTTCTTGAGGTGCGAGGGCGACGGGTGCGGGAAGGAGCGGCGCTTGCCCGCGCCGGCCGCCGCGCCCGCGTCCTCCCACGAGGGCGCGCCGCCCGCCGCGCCGGCGCCCGCCTCCGACGACGACGAGGACGCCAGCGCGCGGCCGCGGGTCAGCGCGCCCCGCACGGACCGCGAGAAGCTGCGCTTGCTGAGCTTGGTGGACAGCAGCGAGGCCCGCGGGCTGTCGTCGTCGGCCGACCTCCGGCTCAGCTTCGCCTTCACCGCGCCCGCGAGCTGCGTCTTGCTCGCGTTGGGCTTGCGGATGGCCAGGATGTTCCTTCGCTTCGTCGACAGCGTCTTCGGTTTCGGCTCGTTCTCCGCGAGGTATCTCGTCCGGGAGGACGTCTTGACCGGCTCGTTCTTTTTCCCGAATTTCATGTTCATGTTCATGATGTCGTGTCCGGAGCGCTGCGCCAGCACGGGCGGGCTGCGCTTGCGCTCCGAGTCTGTTTTGGCGCCGACGTACGTGTTTTCCTTGCGTTCGTCTGTCATTTTGCCCTTGGATCGGGCGTACAGCGGAAGACGAGTGGGGGATGTCGTCTTCGGCCGCAATCGAGACATGGTCAGCTGAAAGAAAAGTTTTTAATTTTAATCGGTCAATCATTGAAGCCATCTAACGGTAACGAAAAATAAAATACAATGCCAAAATCCACTTTACACCTTACACCCATTCGTTTTAGTGCATAACATGTATGGAGTTAATCAATTCGGAACAACACAATTCACTCTGACATTAGCTTTCTTACCCCGATTGAATTAAAAGGCTGGTGTTTTTATAGAAGTTTAGGGTGATTTAGCACTGAAAATTAAAGAGGAATGTTACACACAAAAAGAAAATCAATCTTTAAAGCAAAATAGTCAGTTTTGTTAGAATAAAACATCACTTAATTCTCAAAAACATTTAATGTATTAACTATATCAATAATTTAGTGAAATCATTATGTACTTACTGTATACATAGTTTAAAGTAGAAACATAACTAAGGTGTTTAAAATAATTATTCAAGTGAAATATTTGTTAGCCTGTTAGGTTATACATCTAAATCACGGAAGACCGGTAAAAATATGTCCCTCACAGTAATATTTCCAAATAAAGTAATTTAACCTTTTCACAGCTCACTATATTATCTAAAGTTACTTTATGCTCAAATGTCCTTTATTAAAAATTATCTATATGACAAGAGCAGTTTACTAGAAATGATTTGTGATAAAAATAATAAAATATTCCAGTGTTGGTATAAATAGAAATCAACATAATTTTTCATAGTTTACCTAGTTAAAATTATTGCTTGTGCTAAAATGTCGAGGATACAAATATTTCATATACATGGGTAACCATGTAAAGATATACTCGTACATATGTATATGCAGTGTCACCTTTTGAGATGTATGTTGCTGTTTAACTATTCTTACAACAAATTATGCCATAATGCAAATAATATCGATCCTTGTGCGTAACACGTAATATTGTTAATAGAATTATTGTTTTGTGCACGTAATGCATGTGTACATGCTTGTATTTAAGTGCGTGCGTGCTTGTTGTGCGCCCGAAGTAAATAAGCCTGAGTGTGTGCAATTGTATACGTGCATGCGTGTGTGTACCTGTGGGCGCAGCGTGCGTGTGCGTGCGTCTCTCTCCGTCTGTATGTATATGTGAGTGCGTACCTGTGTGCGCAGTGTGTGCGTGTTGTTGCTCTCTCTCTGTGTATGTGTGTGTGTGTACGTGTGTGCGTACCTGTGGGCGCAGCGTGCGTCTCCCTCCAACTTATATATATGTGTGTGCGTATCTGTCGGCGCACCGAGCGCGTGTGAGTGCGTCTCTTTCCATCTGTATGTATATGTGAGTGCGTATCTGCGTGTGCAGTGTGTGCGTGTTGTTGCTCTCTCTCTATCTGTGTGTATGTATGTGTGTGCACGTGTGTGCGTACCTGTGGGCGCAGCGTGCGCGTGTGAGTGCGCAGCCAGTCGCGTAGGGCGGCGAGGTTTCGGTGTTCGGAGCCGGGGATGCGGGAGTTTGGGTGTTGACCCGTCAGGTCCAGGATCGACGCGCCCAAAGACCGACCCACCTGTGGAATATGCATTGTGATATTGTAGAAATAAATGTGTGCTATAATGTATTCTTGCTTATGATGGGAAGATGTCTCAGTTTTGACTTCAGAGATAAAGTACCAGGCGGTCTCTGAAAGTGATACAGTAAGTTGTTTTAGTGATATATCAGCATCCCAAACAAAATATAATAGTTATAGTAGCATTGTTATAGTATTATATCACTTGATGGTATATACATATATTGTAGACTTTGGGCGTTCAGATATGTTTCTTAGATTTAATCCAGAGCTATACATATAATCTCACACACACACACATTTTGGTAAGTATCAACATATATGTTCCTGTAATCTATTTTATTTAAATTACATTGTGATGTTAAAGCAGCAGTGACTTATAAGAATTTTGGGAGATTTTTGAAGAGATTTCGGATATTAAGCATATACTAAAAGCATTTTGAATTCAACACTACTTGGAAGGATGGAAAAGCATTAACATTTGCTCTTACATCACTTATAATAATACTGTACAAAATGTGTTACGTAATGGGAAGTACATTAACAAACCTTCATAGGGTCTATCTCTTCGAAAAACTCCGAATTCTTAGCGCGACAGTGTCTTACCTGAAACCGTGTTAATGGATCTAAAACTTGAGATTCTCTGATAGCAAAAAAAAAAATTATAACTGGTCTACCGTTATTTAACAAGATGGTCACAAAAATTATATGCTGACAAAGCATGCGATATATAAAATCTTAACGAATATTTTGCCTAGTTCTACTTTAGTGCTATTGCGGCACAAAGACTGTACATAATTATATATTAATGGCGTCTATTGTATGATTGTGTTAGCATACAATATTTCATTCTTATGAATGCTAAATGATTGACGATGTTTAAAGACCTATATTTTACGAATATTCAAATAATTGTATCTTACTTAGACTTTATTCAAAGTATGTATACAATTTTTTTAACATATTGGCGATTTTTGGAAGAGGGGAAATCTATGTTTGCGGTTCAGACATGCCCATGTTGATTGCATATCTGCAGATATAAGTATGTATGTCGCAACCCATCATATATTTGACTAATAAATAAGAGTAATAAAATGTATGTAATTGTTACTCCATTACCGTGTCCATTACGGTCGTACCGTACCAGCATCGTCGCCTCCTTTACGACGATGAACGAAAGAACTCTTAGTTCGTTTACACCGTGTAGTGTGCCGTGGTCGGGAAACAACTTTATAATGTTAAATAAACTACTGTTTGTTTACATTAAGTAGTCCCCTAAGATGTACAAATTCGGCTTGCGTTGGAAAATGTCACATGGAAAACGATGTGATTAGTGCCTAAAGCGTTAACAGTTTACCTACTTGAAGATCAACAGTGTGAACTTGGGCGGCGCGCCACAGCGGCGGGCTGGCGCAAGTATCTACTGAATTTTTGGTAAGATTCGACCAAATTTCAATATTAATATATTGAAAATATAATAATTTAGGTAATATTTTTCTAATGCTGTACGGTCCAAGTTAGGACCGTAGCACTTGTTATGTTGAGTGCAATAAAAGAGTAGTAGTAGGTGTAGTTTGTTTATTTACGCGCGTCCGTCTTGCGCGGTAATTATTTATGCACTAATTACAAAAGCATCAATGTACGTAACCGTACAGATGCAAAAAAGCTTGTACGAGGTTAGGTGCCTAAAGCGTCGTGTATTTAAGGAGTAACGTAGCAGCAACAACGCGACCTATTTAAATCGGTTGCATAGTAGACGGTTAAGCTGAAAGATAGGTCGTGTGTCAGTTGCACTTCAGCGTGCACGAGCGTCGGTTTACCTCCTCGAAGATGTGCGGCGTGTACTTGGGCGGCGCGGGCGCGGCGGCGGGCGGCGGCGCGGGCGCGTCGCGCGCGGGCGGCAGCACGTTCACCAGCCGGCCCGTGTTGTAGTTGCACTCCAGCGTGTACGAGCGCACCAGCCCCGTCGCCTTCAGCACCGCCACGCGCCCGGAGCCCTCGCGCGACATGCCGTCGCGACGGTCCCTGCGGACGTATGTGACCGTTATGACACGTTTGCGCCGTCGCTAACGATTCGCCGAGTTACTTGACGAATAATGCCGAATATGTAAAAGGGCGTCGCCAGCCATTGACTTAGACGGTCAGATGACACACGAAACAGTTATTTTGAACGGTCACGCTAAACTGTAGAAATCCAATGAATAAAACACTTTTCTAATCTCTTAGGACAGGAGCATCTGCCTCCCCCCACATGAAATATTCATTAAAATATTAAAGAATTTACAATAAATATCTATTTTTAATCCTAAAATCCTTTTTACATTATGACCTAAATTAAAGTAAACACAAACATGTGTACAGAAAATGTATTTTCATCCCCTCACTTGAGATACATGTTCCGCTCGGTGAAGTTGCACGAGGAGAAGTGGAAGTGCAGGTTGTTGAGCGACATGATCCGCGGCAGCAGCATGCACTCCACGCAGCGCTCCACGTCCTCGAAGTGATTACCGTACATGAATATACCTGTGAAACACAAACATACTGTATTATTGCTTTATTCAGTGTTATCGTCTTTATGGATCTAATTTTGTGAAATAATTATTAATGGGACCGACGGAAACTGAATTTTAAGCTCAAACCGAAATCGAAGGTTCCAAGCTTATAATAAAATTATACTCTTGTTTAATTGCACACACTTATACACTTGTACATGCTCTTTGTGGAATTACCTCGAGTAAAGTATGTCTTTCAATTTAATTTTGTTAAGATTTATTTATCTGATTTTTCCGACGTATGCGATGCAAATTCCTGAGAACAGCCGAACGCAACTCGTCAATTCACGAGCGTATATAAGGTTTCGGCCGATTTTGGTGGAAACCGAAACTTTGACCTTAATATCCTTTTATGGACGAAACTTGGCTAAAACCAATACCGAAATTTCAATATTCATTAACAATTTTTTCATACATTTACATATTCAGCCTTTTAATATTATGCTTATAGCATCAACTGAAAGCTATCCTCGATGTCTTAATAATTGAACACCCACTACCAGTGAATCAGTGAACATCAGTGTGAGCCAGTTTTCGTAAGTAACATATAGAACTTTAATATTGACGACTCGCGTAGCGGACCGGTCACCATAACGGTCTAACACGCAGTGGGTCACGGGTTTGATACCCGACCAGACAGACATTTGAATGATGAGTTTAGATTCTATTCTGGGTCTGGGTGTTTGTGTGTCCATGGCACCCACGACACAGGAGAATATCCTAATGTGGGCCTATAAGTGTAGAAGCTAACCTTTCTTGGAGGCGTGTCCGTGTAAGTCTATATAAAGGTAGAGGCCGGAGTCGGGCTCGCGCGGCGGGCGCGGCGCGGGCGGGGGGGCCGCCGCTTTCTTCTTGCCCAGCTTGCTTGGCGGCTTCGGCTTCTCCTCCTTTATTGGGGATGTTTGCTGCAAGATGTAATGTACTTGGTTAATTGGTTTGCGTGCTTTAAATGGCAATGTCTTTTGCGTTAATGTTATATGCATTATGTTTTAGTTGGTTGAGGATATTGGAGCTATCAAAGGTACAGTTGTTGATTTACTGATTATTATTATTTAATATATAATGTTGTTTACATCATGTCTGATGATACATATTAAAGGACACGATTGATGTTAAATAAATTTAAATAATTTTATCTTAAATATCATATCTTTTAGATAAGTATTTTCTACATAGGGCAGCCTAATTGAAAAAAAATTTAAAAGACATTGTATTTTTAAAAATATAACCTATTATATATTAATAATTCCTATATTACTCGCCTGATTTTATTAACAATTATCGGTGAAATGTTAACCACGATAGAAAATTCAAACGAAATCAAACGAAATAATTAAACGAAAAAAATCCGTACTGAAACAAAACGCAAATCTAATTAAATCAAACGATCGAAGAAAGCTATTGAAGAATAAAATCAAATAATAAGTTTAAAAATAAGACGAGTAAAGGAAAATGTATGTTAGGTATGATGTAGTGGTGCGTCAGACCCGGTCGGCGCGCGCGGGCGCGTCCCCGCTGTCGCCGCCCGCGCTCAGCGCCGACGTCGTCTCCACCACGTTCTGTGGACGATTATATTACTTGGTTTAAAGCTTGCACACACGCGCACACAAACACACACATCCGCTCGCAAATAAATGGAAACATAAACATATCCACACACACGCACACACACACACACACACACTCAGATGCGCATACTCACCCACCCACAGACACATAAACCCAGACACACACACACAAGTACCCAGACACGCACACAAACAAACACCCCGACAGACACAGATACCCATCATAGACACAAACTTACACACACATATAAGACTGTAGATAACCCCCTTCCTTTGGGAAGTCGATTGAAATTGCGATTTTTAAGGTAGAACGAGTATGGTTCAACTGGGGAGGTACCACGGCCATACATAGTTCTATCGTGAAGCATTTTTTGCGTTTCGGTGGAAGCTGTCATTGCCAGCTCACTCTTATCTTAGTCGACCATATTAGCCCTCAGAAATAGGAACGTATCTGTGATTGGTTTCACCAGACGTCAATCACAGAACAGCGGTTCCATCTAAAAACACTGTTCCGTTGAAGTTGCTTACAAATATCCATGACTTTGTTACTTCAATCTTATAAAAAAACGACTTGTATGTCTACTTAGCATGTTTTAGAGAACAAGCGGGAACCGATAAGATTCACAGCAACTTGGTTATAGATGCTATTTCCTTATTCGTTTTAAATTTTAGAGGCATTAAATTATATCCGACGGAAAGACAAATGCCAAATTGTTGACTAACTCAGCAAAATTTTTAGGTCATTTAGATTAAAAACCTTCAGGAAAGAAAGCTATTGAAAGATTTCAAAAAGGGTTCTACTACAATACTTAGTGTTAACAAGACAAAATAAAATATTATAAAACTTACGCTAACAATTTCTTCATTGAGTTCTGATATTAAGTATCTCTTGAAACAGTTAGTACAAAAATAAACTTCTTCGCCTTCTGGAGATGTTTCAGTGTCTTGAAGCTGTAACAAATAAAATACCTATATAAAAGAGTGGAGACTAAGTTGTTTAGGAGAGGCGCACTAGGAAGAAGAATAGTAGATTTGCTTTTACCCGCGGCTCCGCCCGCTTCGGTCACGCCTTTCCCGGCAATGAGTATCCTATTTTTCAATCTAGGTCATAAACTACTTGTGAGCCAAATTTCAGCGAAAGCCGACTAGTATTTTTTGCGTAAAAAAGTAGGACACATACATTCTCAAAAACTTTCGCATGTATAATATTAAGTATGATTGGGGATAAGTTATAGCCACGTGGCTATTTCAGACCCCACAAGCATTTAAGGGTAAAGCCAGAGACTATTAGAGTATGCTCCAGTGATATTCATTTTTATAATTGTTACGAGTTTTCTTTCGTGTGATCATTGCTTCTATAAATATTACAATTATTACCCCAGTCACTGAATCATATGATTGTGTCATGAATTCGTCTTCGTTTTAAGAAGTGATGACAAACTATAGTTTTCGTTTCGATGCTATTAATTAGGGTTGTAACGGAACTCCGCCTCCGCCTCAGTTACTGCGGACCTGCTGCAAAAAATCTAACCTCCGCGGCCGCAAAATTATTGCGGAGTTATGACGGAGGTTTAAGTTGATCTTGATGTACAACGTGGAGTGACGCTAGGTATCGCGTCCGCTCGGCTACACGTCGCAATTAGAAGAATATCTTTATTATGACAGAGATATAACATCAAATATAAAGTTTTTTCTCGCTTCTTCTTTTTTTAAAGTTCTTAAGACTTTTTATAAGAAATGTACTATGTAAAGTTCATTTCCGTCTCCATTAACCTCCGCATCCACGGAGGTGAACCCCTTAACTTCTGCATCCGCCTCTGCTAAGATGGCTTCCGTTTCAACCCTACTATTAATAGTTCAATTTGTTGTTTAACAATGATGCAATTGATATTATTGAACTCTTTCAAAAGTATTCCATGTTGTGTTACAGACAATATCACAAAAATCGATAATATTAGCTGAAAATCGATATCAGTGCTATTGATCGATGGTGTATCGATAAACTACCGACAGTCGGGTATCGACTAGCAGTCGACGGCAACACTAGTTGTAGATTGTCAATTGCGAGGAGTACAATCAATTTAGTCACAATTCACTTAATTTTCATCTTCCTGATCGTTCAGTGATAAAGTTCAATAATTTTATCAAACTTTGATGTAAAGTTTGGTGTAATTCATTAAATACCTTTCGTTCCTGGTCGTCAACTTGCTGCCTTTGATGTTCTCGATATTCTTCGATCGAACTGTAGGTTGGAGAGTCGGAGCGTACCTACGTGGTAATAAATATATTCATTAATTTTAATTAAATTAAGACTTATCATTAATCGTGTTTGTTTTCTAAATCCAACTATCTTACTAAGACTGCTTGAGTCGTTGTAATTAACATTTAATAAACAGTAATTTAATTGATTTTATCCTAAAATATTTGCGGATAATATTATAAAGATTAAAAATATAGGTAAGCAAATGAACTAAATTTGAATTTAGTGGCGCTGTAGCCGGTCAGCATGGCGGCGACGCCGGGCATGGAGCGCTCGAGGCGGCGCGCGGCGCGCCGGCACGACCCGCACCAGCCCATGCGCACCGCCGC
>MOOZ01000062.1:199727-210101 GCA_002930495.1 Cecropterus lyciades | reverse complement strand
AGCATGGCGGCGACGCCGGGCATGGAGCGCTCGAGGCGGCGCGCGGCGCGCCGGCACGACCCGCACCAGCCCATGCGCACCGCCGCGCGTCCCGTCTGGCTGTCCCTGACAAACACACACCCACCATTGTATTGTCAACGCTATAGAGATTATGATTGTGGTCTCTTAAATATTAGGACAGTCATGTACGGCCATGGCCGACCCTATTATAGGGCGAATGGAACGGCCGCTCTAGGCAAAAATTCCTAGAGGGGTCGTAGTGGTAAAAAAATCGACTAATCGGACATAAACTTAAGATGTTGTCGAGATTTTTCCAGTCCCTTGCTTGCACGTGTACGAACAACTGTGACTATAAGAACAAGCAAAGGGGCGTCATAATTAAATCTAGATCCATTTTAAAACTTGCTTCGGTCCGGCACTGTATTCGACGCCGCAATGAAGATATCGCAAGATGAGAATAAAAAAGGGACCTCATGTGAAATTTGCAGTTTGTGAAATAACAAAATTGTGTTCGAATTTTTAAATTTCTTAAAGCGTGCGGTTACTATTAAGACATAACATTTATGTATGCCTTTGACCATGAAAACGCAAAATTTTAATCGGCTAGGTGATTTACTAAATTATTTAGAGTAATTTTAAGTGTTTCACTCAATTTGCCGAAATTTTGACGTTCATTACATCATTTCTTTCTCATTGTGCGATATATAAAATATCATATTCCTAACCCATATGAATTAGATTAATTGAATAACTATTTTAAATATTGTACAGTTAAAATAATTAAATAAACGGTCACCCGATACGAGTGCAGGTTTCATATATTTAATCCATTGACCCATTGTTTGAAGTATATGGCAATTCAAACACACTAAACTGAAAGTGTTAATCGAATTCTCGAAGACCTAAGAAATATTTTTCAGTTGTACATGTTTCAAACCTCAATATTGAGTACTGATATCAAGCCTAATTTCAATTGGATATTGTAGAAACGCTCTCAATTACAACATATGAATATAACAATAACTTATTATGATTATTGTCTTACCCTGCAAGTGATGAGCTGGACTCCATGAGCAAACTAATGCTATTCTTCAAAGTTTCCCTCAAGGGTTTCAACGGGTTGCCCCCGTGTACGTTCAGCTCTTCGCTGGTGCTCAAGTGTACGTTGGAACCGAGACAGGAGCGCAAAACGTTCTCGTTCAACAGGGAATTAGTTTCAGCGATATTCGTGTTGGTGTCTACTGATATGTCGCTCGTTTGGGACGGCATCTCTTGCAGCTTCATGTCGTACACCTAGCGACAAGTATGTCGTTAATAAATAATTTAATAATACATTATTAAAATATGTATATTATTAAAAACGAGATACCGTAACAAATAAAATAAACACACATGTTATATGTTTGTAATCAATTATATCTGAAGCAGTTGTACCGATTTTAAATATATGCTATGATTTATTTATTTATTAATGTACAACTTTCATATTAAAAGTTACTTCTTAACACGATATATAGTTAAACTCGTTTTTTTTTGCATACGCAAATAGTTTACCGCAACTTAAAGGTCCGGGATAATATTTTATACGCATTGAGTTTTTATAAAATATAACTAAAATGTCTCTCAAAATAAAATAATAGGAATTTTCTAGAATAAACCTAATTAGGAATTTTCTAGAAAAAAAAAAAACATATTATTTGTACATCGCAGTTCGTAATATTAATTAAGCGCGAGATTTAACGAAGCTTTAGATAAAGCTCTAGTGAAAAGCTGATAACACCTCAGTGATTATATTACGAATTGAAATTGTAATTATAATCAAGTACCGACAACTTATCGTTATATGTTAGTGCTTCATTTGATTTGCAATTTTACCATAACCATGATATGTACATGTTTTAATTTCAGTTGTATATATGTATGTTTATTCCGTCGATGTTATGTATAAAGTAGAGATGCACAGAATAGTTATAACGGCCGAATACCGAATACCGATATTCGGCGAGACTCGTGGCCGAAGCGCAGAATATTCGGCAACTGCTTGCTTTATTCTCTTTATGCTTTTGAAAAATGCTGAAAAATTTGTTTTCATCAATCATAATTTACCACTGATAGATTTTAAAAATTAATATATTCATTTATCAGTTGAATAATCATCTTTGTGAGTTATATTTTGATTTCGTTCTTTTTTATGATAGCTATTCGGTACTCGGCCGAATAGTTGCCGAATATTCGTGGCATCTATAGTATAAAGAATTATTCAAACGCATTTTTATTGTCTTTTTGCCAAAGAGCCTACAATACACGTTTGTACGTTTATATCACATAATATAATACATAATTATAAAACCAATTTAAAATGCGTTCAAAAGTATTTCTTATTTCAACACGCTATACTATTAAAAATATTTAAATAAAACTGCTGTACCCAATATCAAATATAATTGCTTTCTCTACAAAACATAAAAACATCAATTCGTCTGCAGACAAAACTACAGGCGATGATTTTATTTAACGAGCTTATTTCAGTTATGATATTTTTTATCATGGTAAAGGGTATTTCATGTGTTAATCTAGGTCATAAACTATTCGTGTGCCAAATTTTATTCCAATTGGATCAGTGGTTTTACGTGTAATAGTGACTAACATCCTTCCATCCTCACAAAAATTCCTGTAATATGAGCAAGAAGTACCTACATCTGAATTATAATACTTTTTTACATGAATTTGTTGTCAGTCGTCAATATAAGTATTATCTCACCTGTTCCGCCAAGTTAGCCGCTTCCCCACTTAACGTTTTTACGTCCTTTTTCGTGCTTTCTGTCGACGGTTGTTTGATGGTCGCTGACGACTTATCTACGGTTATTGCCTTAGCTGACTTCTCACGTTTGTACGGTGATGTCGTGGCACTCTTTTTTCTTGTGTCAATCATCTAGGAAGTCGTATTTTCAAATTTTAAATTTCTTTGTCTCACATAAAACGGCAGTGGCGACATTCCGCAAGGTTAAAATAAAAGGGATCTAATGTGAAATTTTGCATTTTATGAAAATAACAAAATTGTGTTCACAATTTGGAAAGTTTCTTAAAGCGCCCGGTTTATAATGGAATGTAATACGCATGTTATTATAAAGGCACGAAATCGTCACTTTTCAATTTGTTAGACGATAGACTACGTTATTAGGAATAGCTTCCAGAATTTAACATAATTTCGGTCTCTTTCGTTCTCACCGTACGATATAAAGTTACACGTATACTTTCCAAATTCCAGTTAAATATCCCAGACATTCCGAATGACTTCCTCGGGACAATCCTGTAGTGTCCCGAGGAAGTCATTCGGGAAATCCTTACAAGAATCCTCTATAGAACTTTTTTAATCCCTGACAAAAAAATCTATTGGCAATAGCTCATTTATTATCTCTTTCATAATTACCTCAGTGGCTTCACTAATATTTTGTATACTGCGCGACGTAAAACTCTTGCTATCATCGCATATAGGATCCTCTTCTTTTTCAGCGCCGAAGTGATAGTATCTGAGAAAAAAAATTGAAAGCATATTTTTAAAATTTTCATTCATATATTGCATCAAACGATATATTTAGTCTAGAATTTGACGCATTTAGTTTTACTGTTTGTGTGTTTTAAAATGAACACAGAAACACCTAATTCCAGAACGAAATCTAGATTTATAGTAAAGATATCTGATTGGTCGAGGATCTAGCCTAGAATTGACCAGGTGAAACTAGTGACTGTTCAAAACTCCAGTCGTCCATATAAAATTAGTATTTTTGATGGGTGAGTTTAACAAAAAAAATAAGAAATCACTTGATGAACGATAAATATCATCATACATCATACAATATCGTGTATAAGTATGTAAGGTTAATTTATAAAATATTTGTTTGCATGTCCATGTTTATTATACAATATAATCTGTTTTTTTTTTTGTGGTTAAATTGTGCATTGTTACTTTGTGGTAAAGATTAATGGTTAAGTTTTTAAAAAGTTTTACATATATTTATCTAACATAACGTACCTAATTAACGCTCGCGAAGCATACACTGATGGATGGTACACCAAGGAAGGATTCAGGTACACCCGATTTAAATTGACCCCCCTCGTGTCGGTCCTATAGTGCCCTCTAGCGACGCCGTCCGGGTTCAGAAAAGGTATTAACTTAAACACATAGTTTTTGCGCAGCTGGGTAGCGATGTGGTCGTTTCTCGTCAGTAAAAGGTTTAGGAAACCGTTGAAGACGAAACTTGATGGTGTCTCCCCGGGATGTACTCGTGCAGATATGAAAATTATCTGTAGATAAAAGGACACACTAATTAAGACTACAGTTATGAAGGACTAAAAAAAGGATAGGAAAGGATGTACACGCAACGATATGAAAATTATCTGTACATGGAAATGCATATTTATTAAGATTAGAGTAAAAGAAAGAAACAAAATAGATAGGAATACACAACAATTTATAAGATTTTTTTCATATACACATGTTGAAGTGCCCCACTCAGCTATATGATGATTGAGAAGGCTGAATATGGAAAAATATTTACCTTTTTATTCTGAAACTTGAACGGCCTCTCCTGGTTATCTGGGAATAGGTTTTTTAACCTTTCCTCTCTTTCTGTAGTAATTCCATGATGTGAACTTATCGTTAATAAATCTACTCGTCGACCTGTAATATATTTTGTGAATCAGAATTAGAACTATGAGAAGGTACTATACAAATAAACATTTTTCACTTTTGTAGGCTACTAAATTTGATAATAGAGATGTTTTAGTCTCTTAATTGTAAAAGACGAAGTGTGACAGTTGTCCAGCTAGGGCTAGCTATTATATTTTAATAATAATGAATATAGGAAGACCTATCACCTCAAGCAGGGGGAAGGACCTTTTTCGCCGGCATATTCGTATAGGAGACGATAAATTCAACTGCCACACATTCCATTTAAGTGTCGCTTACATATAATATTACTGCTTTTATCTTAAACTCTTACCTTCAAGTGAATAAATAAGACATTCTCTGCAGTAGTATATGTCATCTGGAGACTGTGGTGGAGGTAATGGAAGCATTTTCAGGTCAATAGAGTTCAGAGCTATTTGCAACTCCGCGAATGAGTATGGATAGGTGAAAGCAAAGAATGTGGTTGCTTTCAGGTTTTCTGATGTCCTGTACTTGAAGCTCAGTGTGAAGGTGTTGTCATCCGTCTGGAAAATAATTATGACTTTGAAATATTTGTCAAGTACACAATTGCAATATTTTCATATTATTGATATAACATTATTGATAACATAAAATAAAATATCATTATGTTAAAAAAAAATTGTTTTAGTTATCGCCATAATCATGCAAATATTTGCAAAATGTATAGTTTATTTAATGTAATATTATTATATACTGGATTATTATTACAAGTGACTCAGTTTTAATAGCATTCTTATTATTTTACCGAATGCACTGGACGATCTCTGATTCTCTCCCACTGAGGCTTCCCGGGTAGTGTTCGAGTTACTGGAGCCATGCCCTGGTTGTACATTTTACCTTGTTTGTTTAAGTTTATGAGATTCAACCGCACCTGCAATACAACACACGTCATTCACAATCCAAAAGATTGAACAAAACAAAGGATTGGAATTTCTTAAGAATTAACAGTAAATGAATGCAATCATCAAAATAATATTGACACAAGTAATAAATAAAATATGTTGTTAATATTACATTTTATACAGTAATAATGATAATATACAAGTTTTATATAGTTTTTTTATAACCAGGTTCTTTGAATTTCACTAATCATGAGTTTATTCATGATTATTGAAATTATAAAATTATAATAACCAAAAGTCTACAAAGACTGATTATTTTTTGTAATTTTTCATGTTTTTACACATAACAAAGCCTTATATGTAGATTTATTTTATAAAATCTATATATTCTTACCAATACATTGGCCTCACTGGCTTGTACCCCAAAATAGAACCAAGTGCGGTTACCATTCTCAAACTCAGTGCCGGCACAATCTGGCCGTGTCCACAGGTTGAACTCATATTCTGGTGTCTCAGCCACATTTGTTTTAGGATTTACCGCAGGAGCTGAAAGTTGTTTACCATTTACAAAAAAGCGCTATTAGATTATCCACTAAAATATAGCAGAGCTTAACAACTGTTAAGGCAGATATAGATGGGACAGTGATGCTATAAGAATTGATGCTATAGGAATCTTCTACGCTGCTTGATTGATGGCAAACATTGTTGAAAAGCCTGCAAAACAGTTTTCTAAAGACGCAGTTCTTTTGAAAATCTGCTCCTTTTATGAAGTTGTTTAAAAAGGTGTATCATGTCTGATAATTATTACACTTGCCATTTTAAAAAGAGATCTGTGCTCATAGTGGGATTGTTGTTGATTTAATACAGCTTACTAGTCATAAATGTGATATTCTGCTTATGATAAATTTCATTCGCTTTATGGTAATGCCAGATTACGTTAGGGACTCAAAATGTAACGCAAAAAAAGAATATTAATTAGTAATTAAAAAATGTAACTTATTGTGGTCATTTTGCTAGTTCTAAAGATAGATTTTTACAAGAATAAATGAAGAAGTTTTTAAGATCCACACAAATAAATATCACATGTAATTCAGTGAGTATTGGCACAAAACATTGTTAAAACGGATTGAGAACATAAAGGAAATCCTCTAAAATCTAAATATATAGATTTAACAAGGTGAAATCCAGGTTACCCGTTTATTCGCTAGTTTCCTGTAATGACTTTGGACTTTGAATTTCCTGAGCGAATATCGGGAAGACTTACCGATGAGCTCCGTGGGCACCCGCTCGACATGTCCGAGGTTTCCCGAATCAAAGTTGTGTATAAAATAAAAACCACCGCACTCTATTATATTGTTGTGATCCATAACTAATTTTATTTCGGCTACATTATATTATACAAAATCCTGAATTATGTGTCACTTTTGTCACCTTTGTGTACACTTCCACTTTACAATTTGACTGATAAAACCTTCGCTAATATCTGCATGCTTGCCAATTTTTGAATGACGCTCAAAAATAAAAACTTCACTGTTTTTCTAAACAAAATTATGTAATTTTGTTGACATCGATTGACGGATAACAGCTGATTTGTTTTATTGGTGATCTCTTTAAATTTAAAATTGTCTTCAAATGTACCAAAATAAGGTAAAACGCAGTCTTTAAACATACGATAAATTTATATCCAATGATATTTAATAACTCGCTTAGAATTATTGCATTCACTTTTTATTTGGAACAACACTTTTTGCCATGATGAAATTATATTCAAGATGGCTGCCGTGTAATATGTAAAGATGTCAGCGAACTGCCAGTGCTAAAATTATCAAGCTTTTTATACCAATGCACAGATATATTAAAAAATATTTGACAATTTCAAATTCAACATCAAGCTTTGCAGAATTTAACTGCTTCACTCTGCATTATCCTACATGCCTCTGACAAAGCGTATACTTTTGTTGTTTTATAATACATTATCGCTAATCGATATTTAGTTATTGTGAAGTTTTCAATATCGATAATGAAATGTGAGAAAAAATATCTTATCTCGCGGTTTTCGTAGTTTGATTATGATAAATAAAAAATAATATATGGTAAAGAAATATGAAAAATTGTACATTTAATTACTGTATATAAATATATTGAAATATTTATTCAGTTCTAATTTATATTAAAAACAAAAAGCTGTAGAAGCTGTAGAAGTAGCTGTAACCAAATCCAAATTGCCTAGACTTTATAACTATTTTTTAATACTGAAATTTTACTTTTATTCCGAAAAGGATATAATATAGTTATAAAGATTAACCATCAGCTTTTTGAGATCGACGGCTTAACGGCCGGAGGTCTATGTTAAGCAGTTAAGCAGTCGCATTTAATAGAGCTTTCTATCAATCACTTTCTATTAGTCACCACGTCTGGCATGCAAGTTGGGGAACGCCGTGGGCGTTGATGTTACACAGTAAAACGCTGCTGCCCATCTCTTGGATTTTGCTGCTTAGTTGCCTTTTACAACCTACACGAGAAGAGAAGGAGTGGTGTTATTTGAGACCGAAACTACACGCTACCACTTACAAACGACTTTAAAATATTTTTGTTGTTATTTCAATAAATTCCAAATTGTTATATCTCAAAGACGAAGTAAACCAAAGTTAAAGTAAAATAAATGTATTTTGATAAAAGTGGGTAAATTTGGGTAAATTCAACACGATGCTCGAAATAATTTTAGAAACGTAATTTTCTGCTAGTCGTAGTACGCGCGTAGCATACGCCTACTGCAGACACTGAACATTGGAAGTGGCAGCATGTTTTAGCATAAATATGAATTACTTGCACTAATGTAGTTTAACTTGATACTGGTTGATGATTTTCCTAAGTACAGTCAAGAATACCCCAGATAGAGATATACCTATCTCTTGGTATACTGTTAATGTGACAGAGGTAGGTAGTAGGTAGGTACACAAAATTTGATAGGTCTATATTTAATCAGACTTGCTTATGAAAAATTCTGCCTGGCCTGGGGAAACCATCAAACCCCTAACCCGTTGATACGAAGACCGCTCCTTTACACATTTATAATAATAATTACACATTATTGATAAATGCACTTGAAGTGTCCCTTCTATCTAACTTCTATTCGATAGAACGTTCGATCTAACTTTTGTTTTTCCGTAGATTTCTTAAGGTAGTCGTAGCTCGGGTCCATTGAGTCCGATTTATCGGATGTTGTTATCATTTGCGTTACAATCATTTACGTATATTATATAACTAAAAAATAATAAACCCGATAAGGTCCGTTTTCTAATATTAGAATCCTATATACCAGACGAAGTCTAGTCTAGAAAAAAAATCTCAATAGCTAAGCTATTGAGATTTTTTTCTAGCTATTGAGATTGAGACTTATTTAATTAAATAGTTAATTATTTTTTGAGACGATAGGCTGGCGTTAGTTTTGGTAATAAAGATAAATATCTTAAACATATTCGTGTTAAAGATATAAATAGAAAAGCCTGCGTGTCTAAAAACTATTAATAGTTGATAAACTTCTTTTATTTATTTATTCTCTAAGTCAATTCTCTAGGTCAAATATAAAGGTCGTTAATATTTTAACCATTAGTCCTAATCGTTACCAAGTAAGTAGGTGACTTTTTATGAAATTATGTGATTCCACACGCACGTAGGTACACGCTTGTAGGTAGGTACCATTTTGATTACGTAAAATTAAAGGGCATTAAATTGTCTAGAGAAACTTTTGAGTGAAACAATGGAAAAACATTTGGAAGCCCGAAGACCTTTTCTTATACGTGAAAAAAATTGGGAAATTTTTTTTGGTACTTTCTTTAGACCCATACATGGTAAAAAATCATATCTAAAAACTAGACACTGGGAGCTACAATTTACGTTTTTATTCTGTTATATGATAACTTATCGGAGTTACAGGTTAGTTAAAATCACCCACAAAAATTGCTTTTGTTTTCATATCCCTTAATTTTTGTGACGCCTATAGATAGTATAGATAGTAATTATGTTATAACAATACAAATTATTATACGAGAAAAAATCTTGCATTGAAGAAAATGCCTATTTCACAAGTGTATCCTGAAATCAATTTGGACTTAAGGCTACAGTTATATGCGAATAAGTAATATGCGATCCCCCATATTACTCAAATATTAAAATACCTACTGCTAAGGTTCCTATTTAAAGTACTCAGGATAATCATTAATGCCCTAATTCACTAATTTGGAAATAGAACAGTCAAAGATTATCTACTCAACTATACTATGTAGAAACAAATTATATATTATTTATATAATAGTTTTATCATCCAAATATACTAGCTGCAAGGTGAATGAGAAGTTATTGGACATTTAAAAGGTATGATAGAAAATCGCCTTCAGAAAAATAAGGTAAAACTTATAACCATACACATAATACAAATGAAAGTTCAGCTTCTGTACATCAAATATGTCTGCCAAGAATATACTTCGGATTTATAGTATGTAATATTAGTAATTTCTATAACTTTAAGAAAAATTGCAAAGTAATTAAGTGTTTTGTTTAAAAGTATACAACTTCTGAATTGAGAATAAAGACGAACGGTCGATCCCAAGGCATGATCATCTAGATCAGTTCTAGCCTGTCCGAAAAGGTCCTTTTGTAAAGTAATGCTTATATTTTATAAACTATTTTAATAAGGATCCATTAATGTTGTATTGCATGAATTTCTTTCTGTGATGGTAGAAATAATGGGACGAATAGGATGCTTGGGAATGTTGGGACTGCTAGGAATATCTTTTATTCCACAAATTGAAATAAAATAAA
>MOOZ01000062.1:168101-179965 GCA_002930495.1 Cecropterus lyciades | reverse complement strand
ATATCTTTTGACTACTTGTTCCCTGCGGTTTCACCCAAGGTAACGTGGAGATTAAAATGTAACTTATGTATGTTATTTTTTATTGATGTAATTTTCAATGGTAAAACAGTAATTACTAAAATTGTTTGTGCAATTTTAAAATTTCAGAAATCTTTCCTTTTAATATAAATGGTTATTTAAGATAGCCACAGACAATAAAACGATACACTATTGTCGTAAATAATTACCATTTAACTAACACGTTGATGGTCGGACTGGACGGATAGAGAGAATTACCGATTTTTTTTTACTTTTCATCTATTATGTTAATGATTACTTATACAACGTGGTTTAACTGTTTAAAAGTACTTTTAATGAGTTAAAGAGAATACTTTAAAACATCCGCTTATAAAATTCTTATGACAAAATCGTTTATTTTTTCAATATGTGCTATGGCGCCATCTCCACTGGGAATTTAAGCAGATATACCATTTTTTTTAAATAACGAAATATAACGTTTGTAGGTACCCATATATTTGATTCATTATATTTGAAAAGGTCTGTAAATAAAACATTATTTTAAAAATATTTTATTATCAGTTGCCTTTAAGTGTTTTAAGTTAGTAAATTGATTTAATTTATAATAATTACATTTTAACATAATTAACTAACATATAACACGTGTACATAAACTACTTTCTATTTTTTAGTAAAAGGTAATCATCCGTCTCACTCCCATTTGAATGAAATTTATAATCATTATTAAGTCAGTATCAGCAGTATCGAAATATCGAAATAAAATATTATGTATTGCTACGTTATATACATGACTTATCTATTCTGTAGTGTTTAACCACTGAAGACGTAGGTGAAAGACGTCATAGCCTGAAACTTTGTAAGTCTGTGAGTCGGACAATGTCATGACATTCGCCAAATGTTTAAAATTCCGCAGAATTGAATAAGACAACTTTGAGACAACGATATTGACTTTGTCAGTCAGTTTTCTCTCCAACTTTTTTCTGGCAACGTTATGAGCGTTAGAAATATAATTATGCGTATTGTCTTTGCAACAAAATGTATTTATAACTTTGCAGATATGACAGATGTGGTTATAAGTAAATCGAGTGGGCTTTAATCCACAATGCCATAGAAATGTAGGCCGATTAGTGATTCAAACCTGTACAGGCGGTGGAATTGTGTTCGCAGAATTCGATTCCATAATTATTTCCATATGGGCGACACAGACGACGATGCTTTAGTATAGGTACTAGCGAGTATATTCTCGTGTGCTATTTATTAGCTCAGGCGACTTTCCAAGATAATTTTGTTTTTCTAACTCAAGTGCATTTTTATGCGTTTCTCCTTTATATAAAGCTATGATTTTGATCACGTTTTCACTAAATAAATAATCAATATTAATATTATTATTATTATCCATAGTATAAAAGTAGCAAACGATCCTGCAGCCCACCTTATGATAAGTGGATATTGCTCTTCATGGACATCTGTAATCAGGTAAGATCAAAGTCACCTAAGGTTAGCCATAGATGCGTTGCTACCCCTGAGGACTAAGATGGAATGCCTCGGAAAAGTATGTCTCCCTTTTCAGACTAGAACACAACAGCGCATAACACTGCTGTTATTAGGCAGAAGTAAGTGTTGCGGTGGTGATTCCGGAGTCGAAACACAAAGAGTTTTACCACCTTCAAATAATATAACATATTATTTGAAGTGTAAGAGTAATTATTATAAATCTCGTGTCATATTCATGATAGATATAACACGAGATTTTTACGAGTACATCCTTATGTTTGTTTGTATTTTCCATATTTATATTGCGGAATAATCGTCACTAGAAATGTGAGTTAACAATTTACACGTTTAAATTTGGCGTGATAATAAGTACTCTGTTACTGTGGCATAGTAACAAGTTCTTGGCACCACTTTACATTTTTATTAACCCATTTGCCTGTCATTATTTTAGTCGTGAATTTATTTATGCAAGACATAAACAATATTAGTTCTTGCGGAAGGATCAGTAAAGTTTAAATTGAATAATGAAATAGAATTGTTTATGGATGTGCTTGTCAGAAACATCAGTAAGTCCCAAAAACTGCTCATTCCGGTAATGAGTACAGACAGGAAACGTCTTGTAAGACGAAAATATTTAAGAGTTCGCTCGGAGTTCGGGTTGTTAGACAATATCGATGTTTTAGTTAGTAATGTTTTAGTTAGTTAAATGTGAAGTCGATGTAAGAAAGACGGTTAAGTTTAGTGAATTCAAATTCTTATAAAAGAGGGTTGAATTAAATGAAATTAAAGAGTTTTAAATTTATTTTTCATTTCTTTTCCAAATTGGAAAGCTAAAACCCTCCTAATTAAAATAGCTTAAAGTAATAATTTGATGTAAGGTTTAATATCTACATTTCATTGAATACACTTTAAGTGCTTAAATCATATCAATACAGAATAGTAAACGAATAGCATATAACGAACGACAAATTCGTTTAAAATTTGTAATAAGTTAGTTTCGATCGTTAAAACCGCCAGGGAAAGCTAGTAAATTTCCAAGCAATTAAAAACTAAGTACTTAGTTTCATGTTAACATTAGTGTGCGTAAATAGCGTGTCCTGAAATTGTTTTTGTAATATCATACTCCAGGGTAAACCGTTTAATAAAGTCGTGGGTATATTTCTACGTAACTTGTAATGAATGCTCGTTTTCAAAGATTATATACATCATATTTTAAGTATGTCTAAAAATGTGCACGAGGAAACACACGGATAAAGTTTAGCATGAAAAAAGTAAAATACCATATTTTTTTCTTTAAAAATACAAGTTTCATGATGAGTCTAGGGTCAATACGAGTTTTCCTTCTGGATCTGCTGAAAGGAACGAAGGAACTCCTTCGTTCCTTTCAGCGAGTAATTTATCATTCAGCTATAGTTGGTTTGAAAGCCTACAATGATTTTTCTTTTCACTTTAGGTCATTTATAATGGTATAGAATAAATCTTGTATTTTCTAAGCATCCATTTCTAGTATTTCCAGTGAGCTTATGTTACATCATAAACTCATCAATAATATTAAAAAAACGGTACTATTAGAAATCCTGATTGAGAATTTCCGATATTACATATGCTGGTAGGAACCTATCCAGCCCATTGCTACATCTTTTGAAATTCAATTAATTCATCAATGCGAGTACTTTGGTAAAAAAGTCGTACGGATCTAATTGAATGCATAAAAATTGATGAGTACATCACATGATAAGAATCGTCCAGCTGTTTCATTTGTATATATTTTTTGAAGTCCCTATGGTATTGCGGGGTTATCAGATTAAGGATACTTATGAAAACAATGGAAATGATTTGAAAAAAATGTAGATCGTTTTTATTTAATGATAGTTCCTTCAAGAGGTAAATTTAATTACTTTACCTTTGCGAACATGTTTAGGTATAATTTTATTTCTGTATATTATTTTTTTATAAATATAATGCATGTAACTACTCTGTACCAGGTCACGATTTGCCCATGAAACTGAGAAAATCTCGGGTAGGGAAGAGAATATGCTGTTACATTTCGTATAGGAATCCCTATACGAAATATAATGTACTTGGAAATATAATGTTACGGACCCGTTAATGCAACTACGTAGCATATTGTCGCTTTACGATTGACGGATACATCCTGTTGGTTTAAACTTAGTATTGAGTTTGATTTCCGGAAGGAAGTCAAATGATGAATTTAAATGTCTATTTTGGATCTGAATATGTGTGTACTTCTTTTCGTGGATTTATTCTATAGTACTTACGCGGGAATCGTAGTTTGGGGATGTTATATATTTAAAAAATGTATGTAGCTTGAATTAAATGTTGATTAAGGTCTTGTTAACTACATTAAAATTGTCTTCTAGGGCTGTTTTAGATTTTATTAAAGGCTTTTATTTAAAGACAATCGCATCGCATATTGCGCGATTACTTTCCACTCGTTTAAAACATAAATGTTACGAACCTACATGCTAACCATAGCGATTAATATGTGATGTACATATTTCAAATGTACAAGACCAAAGTATATACATAGAGACAATGTCGCTAATACCACCACATGCAATACGTACATACTATTAGAATTGTAGTTATTCAGCTGGCATTATTATCGGTGCATTATTTGCACTATGATTAAAGTTTTCATTAACAAGGCACTGTGTTATCTGGTAACTAAGAATTATTTATATTTCTTGACTTATTTTACTTTTAACTTGTAATTGAAACATTCCGTATCCATGCTTCTGCCGATAAAACAAAATATTTTGTTCATTACAATTAAATAGCCATTAAAAGTAATGTTGTGATAAAATCAAATACTGCCGTAGTTATATCATTAATCATGATTTTTCCAAGAATTTCTATGTTATTTTCGGATAAACTGTTGCGTTCATATATCAGTGTGATGTGTTGCTGTCACTGTCGTGAATCAGGCATTGTCAACACCACACACAGTGCGAGTAAGATTGATGAGGCTTGCGTTCATATTCATTATGTTCCTATTCGTTATCATATATTTATTACATTATCGTAATTTACTTCTGTTATCAAATAGTTGGTTCCGTTTTTTGGGAGAAATACGTTGTTTTTAATCGTTGTTATATTTTTTAACCTTCCCTAAATAAGTAAGAATCAGTTATAAGAGAAAGAAATTGTCAGTAAAGATCTTAAACCATAACCATAATATACTTCTGTTATCAATTTGAAGCCTGCGTCTTAGGAAAAATAAACTATAGGAGTTATACCGATAACAGGTACTTTTGAATTTCAATTATAAATTTATTCACCTTCTTTATAAGATTGAAGTAGGTACAAAAATAGCATGCAGTCCACCGGATAGTAAGTAGTCATTACCGATCATGGACATCTGTAACCAACTTCATATACTTAAAACAGAAATAATAGATAGGTAGGTAGGTATTATAAGAACAACACACTTAATATATATTGCTATTATTAAAATATGCTAGTGCAAAATTTAATATATTTATAGACGTTGAGTGGAGCCATTTGTCATGTTTTGGAGCGAGTCTCGTGTTATTAATCTTGTCTGCGCTGCGATCAACGCTATGGGCTTTGTTTAAGTTCCCCCGCGCACACGATACACTCACTGTACGTACAAAGTTGTTATGTAAACGCTCAAACTTACTTTTGAAGAACATGAAACGAATATCAAGCGGGTTATCCCTCATAACTTATACCACAATATCTTTAAGAATATCTGAGTTATAAATCAGTTTGTAAATTTAAATGCATTGTAAAGAGCACGCGATTTTTAACACAATAATCTGATCGTACTGAAGCGTTCTGAGCACTCATCCTAAGGACAGTAATTTAAAGCAGCAGTTCATATATTTTATATGTAAGGTGGTAGAAGGAGTATGGTTCGATCAGGGAGGTACCACCGCCACACCTATTCTAGCGTGTAGCAGTTCTTTCGTTTCGGTGGAAAAGTGTGGTTGCCGGTTCACTTTTATACGAGGCAATTTATGAGAGAGCAACCCTTATGAGAGAAATGTCATCAAGACTTCCCAAAGTACAGCTCAGAGGCCGCATGCGGTCTGCGTCTATATTTGTATTAGTGCGGCTCGCGGCATGTTATATTATTCTTGAAATCCTTTTTTAGACGTCCTATTCGAAAAGAGGGCGGCAAAAACATTAAGTAGATTTTTGAACGTGCGTATCTTCTAGTGATAATAGACCATCGCGTTTGGCCTGGACATGGATAGCCCTGTACTATGTAATCATTCTTTATTGACATAAATAGGTATTGTCAAGAATATATCGTTGATTCAGTTTGACAACACATGATTTAATAATAATTATTTATTAATTCATATAATTTAAATTACCAAATAAGCCCATTGAAAAGGTTCTTATATTTGTGGTACTGATAGAACTACAAAAGCATATAACTTTAAGTAGATAATACTTAAAACACAAACCTACTTGATTTACGCGACAATAACATACGTCAACTTATTTGGTAATAACCTGTAGGTATTTGCACTGAAACAACATGACATGCATCAGAATAGTTTATGAGTTGCAGCCAATATGATTACACAAGTCTGTACGTTCATATCTGTACGAGAGACACAAATAACAGTTGTGTACAATCAGTATGTTTTGTCATTCCACACAATGGGCATGTAACGGACAGTATTGGACGCATCATTACCGTACAGTTTCCGATCCAGTGACCGCGCAAATCCGACTTCCTTTGTGTGGTGTTCGCGGAAATCTGTATCATAACGAAATCTGTATCAATACTACATTTAGAGATGATATTATTTTATTGTACTGAAACTTGAAGCGTGCTATGACAGTGGAAATAGTATTTACTGGAGTGTTGATTTTCAAAAATAAAATGTAATTATTATTGTCAATTTATACGTATGATATGATACGATACGACATGTGTTTCGTGATAGTTTCATTTCCTGCCGGTTTGTCTCTTTTCTTATCTATTATATATTTAGTGCTTATGTATAACTATATAGTATACTATAACAGAATTGTTTAAAATGTTCCTCAATATTATTACGAGATTTGTGTAAAACACAATATTTAAAATTTCCCTTTATTATTTTGGTACATAAATCTGCTTTGTAATGACCAAAGATGTATCTTAAGTTTCGCGAACTCATTGTTTCTGATTGCAAAGATATTAAAGTGTGTTTAAAAAAACCTAACTATAAAATAATTACTAAAATCATAAGTGTCAATCGTTCATACATACTACCATTCAGTAATGATATTGTAGCTATCATTCAGTAACAAACTTTGATCGATATCATACAAAATATTATGCTAAAAATAGGAATACTAAAAACCATTGTCGTATAATAAAAACTATTAATTTAGAAGATAAAATCTCTTATCTATTCATGTCAACAAAACAATATCAGAGTAAAAATTGTTCATTAATAAACTCTTTAATAGAACATAATGACGATGAACACCGTAGATAGCTAAATAGAAAATCAATTGTAATAAATTAAATCGGTACTGCCAGGTAGATTGGAAAAACGAAACACTCATATTGATTGATACAAAAACGGGCAATTATAAAGTAATAACTTATTCAGTACAATCAACCCGTATACATACGAATAGTAGTTTAGTCACACACGATGTATATTTCTGGTGCTATTCTGGTCGCCGTGGGGCAATTTGCCGTCATTAGCCAGACGCTCAAAAATAGTCTCGTCCCCCACACCAATTGACTGATAGAGGACGCTCTCAACAAGTGTATCCTGTACACGCTACAATGTTGTTTAAGGCCAGCAAACTGTACCAATATGCGAAGTGACACTTTTGCGGTTATTTTTGATTACAGATAGTGAACCAGTCATTTTTACCGAAATTATACAGGTTAATCTTTAAAGAAACGTAAGTAAAAAGAAGAAACGTAAAGTGTAATCGGTAGCTGAAACAAAAATACATTTTACGGAAAGAAAGTGTGTAATAATAATAATATTCTATATAAAATATAGTATAGATAACAAGAAATGTTTAAATTTAAAGAACAATACATAAAGCAGCCTTATCGCTAAACAGTAATTTCTTCCAGGCAACCTTACGATATGAAGTTAAAGTAACTGCAATAATAACGACATCTCGCAATAAATATTCATTGCCTAGGAGTTTAACAACTATTCATTGCCTAGGTTGCAAGTTTAAGTGTCAATAAATTATAGATACATTTATAAGTTAATAGCACGTATAGTTAAACGCTACAAAATTGCACAGGACACCGGCAATGAATGTATCCTGCGGTTATTACGAGGTCATTCGTTAAATGTGTCTTCGAGTGTGTTTAGGTTAATTTCAAAATTCTTCATATCGGGTCGTGTCTTCTGTTATATTCTTAAGAAAGTATAAATATCTATTGGTATTTTACTGAAAGTTATTTATATATTTGTAAATTTAGCTTAAACTTGTTAACTTGTTATATAAGTTATTACTTGGTTGACTGTTGAGTTTGTATAAATATGAAACAAAAAAGTATAAGAGGTTCTTAGGGTCTGTATAGTTGTAGCGTTCGCTTTGAAAATAACTTCAGACAGAAATAAAACAGATATATTGTGCGGTTTCATTGCGACTGATTTTATTTTATTACAGACGGGCTCTCGTGAAACGATGTATTACTCCACTGGGATTAGGAAAATCCCAGGAGTTACACAACAAACTGATGTTGTAGTTGCGTAAGATAGCTGTAGAATAAAAGGAATATAATTTGTATAAACCAAGAGCTGACAATGAAAAATGCGCCGAGAAACGTATTAAAAGTTGCTGCTGGTGATATAAGAAAAGATTTTCTAATCTAATTCTAATTCAATGATATATATAAAGATTAGAAAAAGTATGCTAGGAATACGTAGGATAAGTTCTGATTGTAAGTGTATGTCTATCTCCTACTTGAATTGTTTAGGTGTTTATCATATCATAGTGTAAACGTGAATATCCTAGTGAGAAATCGTGAGAATCCTAGTGAGAAGCGGACATTTTTAATTTTAGATTATACTTTCATATTCCCAAGTCCTATTCCATGTATATATTAACTGTCCTTATTTTTATAATACTTATGAATCTACTAACAAACAATTACGAGTTAATTAATCCCATTCGATGTATTAATCGTGGTTTTAACAACAGCTATAAAGATAACGAAAATATTTTTTCAGACTTTAGTAAATGTTTTTTTTTTTTTAAATAAGGAAGCAAACGAGCATGCAGCCCACCTGATGGCTACTGCCGCCCATGGACATCTGTAATCAACTCTAGGTAAGATCAAATCTCACCTATGGTTAGCCACAGATGCGTTGCTACTCCTGAAGACTGAGATGGAATGCCTCGGAAAAGTATGTCTCCCTTACCACATCCTTCAGACCAGAACACAACAGCGCATAACACTGCTGTTATGAGGCAGAAATAGGTGTGGCGGTGGTGCTTCCGGAGTCGAACCACAATGAGTTCTACCAACAAATGTTATAACAATATGTATCACAATACGATTATAATATTAATTTTTATTAATAACGTAAGTAGTAAACAACCCCGTGTAGGTCACACGAGGAGTGATTAGAATAATATCGTGTCACGGATGGAACTAGTTAAACTTCCCACTTAACAATCCACGTGGTTATCATGGGCGCTTCCTCATTGCGGCGTTCTCACTTTATTTACTGAATAGTATTATTGCCGTAATAATCTCATAGTTGAATTGAAGATAACACCTAATGAATTCAAAGAGCCGCAGGTTGGAAATAGACTCATGTGCTACTGTTAGTTATCTTATATATAAAATTCTCGAGTCACAATGTTAGTTACTTTACTCCTCCGAAACGGCTTTACCGATTTTTACCAAATTTTATATGCATATTCAGTAGGTGTGAGAATCGGCTACTATCTATTTTTCATACCCATAAGTGATAAGGGTTGTTCACCCTTAATTTTTTTTTTAATTTCGAACAATTTTTTTTTATAATGTGTCATTTAAAAGTACATAAAACTCTAAATTTTTACCCTTTTATAACCAACCCCTATTTTTTAATAGCCATTTTAGTAACTTAATCATTTATATGCCAAAACAACGTTTGCCGGGTCAGCTAGTTCTTGTATAAAAACGTGACTGAAGTTGATCGAAAAGTATCAGCTGAGTCTAAAAAGACCTTAAAATTCAATAATAGACAATTGTAATTTTTTATCAGATTGATGTAAGATTGAAGTCGACCTGATGTTATGTTACAGCCACCCATGGACATCTGTAAGCATTTTCATATACGTTCGTTGTACTAGCTATAGGTACGGCTGACGGAACAGTATCAAAAAAGTCTTACAAGCGGTCTATCTATTCAGCCACCCTCGTCTACTAAACTACGCAAATGAATTTATTCGATTTTCACTAATGGAACGCGCAAAGTACGGGCGGGTTGCTATTATTAGTATTATACAAAATACATATATTATATCGTTTGAAAAAGCCACCGCTGTGTCACAGGTTCGTAAACGTTTTCATGTTTTGTTTCATCGTATGAACTAATCCGTCCTCGTGTCAGTTTAAAGGTATTCAAATCTTGTGGGCGATTGTTACAAAATTGAAGTAGTTGCAACCCACTGCTACGAGACTAGAAAACGATGACGATAACTACAAAAAGAAAACATAGAAATTTTTGCGAACTATTAATAGTTTAACAGAAATAATACGCGAATTTTTTTATGGTAAATTTTGGCATATGAACACGTCACCTTATTTTAACGGGATAGGTAAACGGTTTAGTTAAAAGATTGATCTAGAAACATGCGATAAAACAATGGTTTCAAGATGATGATAATAGAAAAACATAAATTGAACGTCTTTTTTCTAAGACGTCATTTATTTTCCACGCTTCGTTTTAAAACAGAAACATGTTCTATCTACTAGATGTAGGGAGTCTTCTTAAGACGGTAGACGGGAAGGGCCTATGGCGCAGACAGGGTGTGCAAGCTTACACCTACTTTTTTACATTTTTTTAATTATATAAGTGGCAAACCAGCATATAGTTTACCTGTGTAAGTAGAAACTGTGGCACATGGACACCAATTCAATTAAATCTAGACAAGATTAAAGTTTAACTGAGGTTGACCACAGTTACGGTGGTAATCCTAAGGATTTAGTGGAATCTCGTAATTGCGGTCTTCTACTGGTGTTAATTACCGGTGACTACTGAACATCAGCTAAGCTACATGCTTGTTTGCTAATTCCACTATATTAAAAAATGTATATGAAGAAAGCTTATATATCCGCACCTTGTACACGCCCGCCCGTCTTTCTTTTGCGACTTGTGCCCAAGATAGATTGCGCACCTCTAGTCTGCCGCCGTTTCCTGCTGTTACCGGAAAACTACACTTTGTATGCGATGCACGCGCACTGTTGCTTGGCAACGGAAGCAGGGTAGGGTATTAAAGAAATGAACAATGTTTCTTTCTTCTCTATAGGTACCTATATTATTTAACAAATCATAATAAATTTTAGATAGGGAAATTCTAACCTGTATATACATATAACCTTGTAAAATTTGTATGTCCCTCAACATTTGATCTACGTGTGCGAAAAGATACCTAACCTCTATTATATCGATTGAAGTGCGCTCAATTTGGTTAAATATTATTATTTTCGTTCAAATTTCTATACTGTTCCAGAATTCTATGAGTGCTATGTTATATGCACGTCTTTATAACATAACATTAAATCCTGCTTGTTGTATAAATACGTACGTATTTATACAACATTTTCAATTTACCTTGCAGTTATCAAGCTCTAGTGGCATACAAGAAGTTGTACAATGGCGGAATCACAGCGAGCATTGATGCTTACAAGTATATAATGAGATCCCGAAAAGTCAGAGTTTCGAGCCAAGAACTTCTTAAATTTGCCAAGTTTTGATCGTTCTTTCGCTAGGTAGTTTGCATTGCAATAAGATATTTTAAATTATTTTATTGTGTCTATATTTTTCATGGTATTACTGCCTATTAAGTTTTGATATACCGTGTAACGTGGGCGGGCTTTAGTAACCACTTACCATCAGTACTATGCTACTTCATTAATGCATTTATCAGCCTTTAGATCTTTTAGATCCACTACTGGCCATAGACCTCCTTTAATAAGGTTTTTTTCCTAATAATAACCGCGGCTGGCATATATGTTGGTAACTGGAATAGGCGTTGATGGTACACAGGAGGACATTGCTGCCCATTTTCTGGATATTGTCTCTTAGTAGCCGCTTACGACATTCACGGGAATAGTGTGTAACCTCTTCGAGATCGACACCACGAGGCATATGCTATTGCTT
>MOOZ01000062.1:143117-164506 GCA_002930495.1 Cecropterus lyciades | reverse complement strand
TATCTGTATTTTATTGCAATAAATACAGATACATTTGATTATTGACAATGAATTACTGCTTCTATTTGCTTTGTTTATACGTGAGAATTAAAGATTACCACCAAGAACAGTTCAATCGAGCTTGTGGTAAGACCCGCTGCGTTATCGCCACATCTATTCCATTTTATGTCAGTGGTGTAAAGCTTCTATGTTTTTGCTGCTTCTATGTTTTTGCTAGTAATTCCAAAATGCACTGTATCAATATGAGTCTGCAGGGACAGTAACGCATTTAACACTAAACTCAGATTGGAATTCTGGTACATTGGGGGTGATTACAATTCATGAATGCAAGTGGTACTGTAGAGCAGTGATAGCCTATTGGTTCAAACTCGGCTTCTTCATCGAGGGTTCAAGGTTCGAATCCCAGGCACACACCACCATTTACAACAATTATGTGCGTATTAGAAATTAATTATCACTACTTTACGGCGATGGAAAACATCATGAGAAAACCTAAAAGGTTTCATGGGTGTGTGATGTCCACCAATTCACACTTGGCCAGCGCGGAGGACTATGGCCCAAAAAATCTCATTCTGGTATTTGGTAGACCTGTGTTCAGCAGTGGGACAATAATGGGTTGGGGATGAAGTGATACTGACATTAAGTGCACTATAAGCTCGGGCTTCTACTAAAATGTAACAAGTGAATATAATGATCCAACAAAAGGAGAAGCACGCGGAACGAGTGGAAGCGATGGCGTGGAAACGGGACCGGGTTCAACGACCCCGGGCGTCTCGTTTGCGCAGATAACGAACTGCTGTAATTACGTTACCCACAGGTTAATTGCAGATCAAAAATTATTGTCAATTTACCAGCAGTACAATTTTACGCTCGAATTTAACACTGGCAAAGTTTTTAATTAAATTGAGAAAGAAGAGAAATACACATATAAAACGTAGAGTATATAGTGTGAAGTAATATTAACATACTACATAAGTAATATAAACATTGGTTTTTAGAAGAAATTTAAAATCTACACTTAAAAGAAATATTTTCATTATACTGGAGCTTTAGTACTTAACAATTCTAACCAAATATCATTTTTATTTTATTTAATCGACCCTTGCCAATTCGATTGAAGAATGCTACCCGAAGTCATGTTTTATGTTGATAGACAAATTCGAAGCATTTGGTAACGTGACGTTAAGAGCATATTGCTATTTTCAAAATCTATTAAGGTTTAGAAAAAAAGCGGTTTGCGAATATAATGAACTACTGTAATTACATTACCCACAAATTAATTGCAAATCAATTTTTTTGTGGAAAACAATGCAGTGTTTCGCATGAATTTAACACTGAAATAATTCATAATTAAAAAGACGTGCTCACGTGTAGACTATACATTTTTTATGTAAATATAGACACTCAATTTTTATATAAAAAATGTAAATACTTGTGAAGTAATATATAATACTTGTGCATGTGCATGATTGTGCATACGGTACGGTACATACTAGAGAAGCGCCGAATATTAGGTTGGTATTATTCGGCGTATTGGCATTTTTTTCACTATTTGTATTCGGCAGTATTATTCGGTTATGGTGCCGAATATATTCGGTTCGAGTAATTCTCTTTTCTTGACTACACTACTACTACTATAAGGCACGATACGAGTACGTTTACATAAATCACTGGAACTGATATGAAACCTTTCAGATACCTCTATAATGGGTTAATTAAGCTGTTTTCCAGTAAACCTGTATTTATTGTATATATCATGTGATTGTTTCATATTGCCAATGTTATCGACTGCCCACATATTCGATTACCATTATGTAAATTATGACAATGAGTGAAAGGAGGTTAAACCCAGATGCATGGGGCTTTATAATAATTGTGTGGCTTTGGCTCGATGGCACTCCACAATGGGTTCGCGAACAATGCGTCCGTCTCGGTAGTTTCACCAGGATGGAGTTACGTAATGCAAAGTGTAAACAGATTACTTGTTTACAATGCAAAATGTAAACTATTGTGATTTGAATTGAAAATGAAAATTACGCTTTCTCTGTTTATAGCATACCGAGATTTTCCCTGCTAAGGGTGCTACGGAGGATAAAAACTGCGATAAATAAACATTGAGAACATAAATCTAATTTTATGACATTGCCTAGTCGGGATTTAAACCCTGAACCATAGGTTTCTATGAGTTTTATTAGATACAATATTACTAATTTTGGTGGAAGAAAAGGAAAAAAATAGATGGTTCAACGGGGCTACAATTTAGCTTTACATTATAAAATATTCGACTACGATTCATAAAATAACCAATAAACTGTGCACCCTAATGCAGTAAATTGAGCTCATGATTATTCGTATCTAGTAATGAATATAATACGATCGTCTAGTAGGTATCTAATTTCGCCAGGATGACGTTGCGTAACCGAGATATAAAAGAATAAACAGATAACGCTTGTGTAATAACCATTCAGAGACAAAGCCTGTTTACAATTTAGCTAAGAGTTGGATGTCTTGGCTAACAGATGTTTGCCAGGAGTAAATTACGTTTCACAAGTACTGACTTTTGGATGCCTTTAATTACTTAGGCAACGAAAGTATGTATATTTTTTCTACTATACATTCTTGTTATATTGGTCAAAAATGTAAATTATTTATAATAGATTAGGTAACTAAATTCGATTAAATAATCGATTCGCGACTATTCATGGGGACATCAAGAAGGGACACTAGTAAATTGGTAAATGAATCATAAACTGTCGTCATTAAGTCAAATTACAATTTTTGTACTTGTACGACACATGTACAAAAGTTGTAATTTGATCCATATAAGAATTGTATGTATGCTATGCTATGCTAGCTATGTAAGGCTGATAGTAGGTATTTATGGCCGACGTTATCGCTACAGCATACCCCGACTGTTCTGTGTTTGAAAACCATTTCGTTTCCCAAAAAGTTTTTTAAATTCAGAATAAATTGTCAATATTTATTTTTATTGTACCCACTAATTAACATTTATGAAGTTCAGTAAACAAATTTTATTAAGTTGTTTCAGGGCTTTTGTGATTTGATTAAGGTCGTGGCCGTGGCCTTTAAGAATTATCGGAAAATCAAACTGCTAACGGCAGTTTATGTATACATAAATAATAGCTCATTCCCGCGGGTCCGCCTGCTTCGGTCACGTTTACCACGGTAATGAGTAGCATATTATGTGTTGATCCAGGTCATAAGCTATGTGTGTACGAAATTTTCACGAAATCCGAACAGTAGTTTTGCATTAAAGGATGATGTATGTATTGAGGATGTATGTATGTAACAAACATACATACATCCTCAAAAACTGTTACTTTTATAATATTAGTGAGATAAAATCACACTTTACAGACTTGGACGAGGTTATAGTTTCATAACGGAAGGAATCCAACAGCCGCGTTCGACGAAAAAAGTCCACTAGTCTCAGAATCTGATATTTTTCTTTTCTTGCCTTTGTTTGGGAGGGTCAGAACACCATACCTCTTACCTTATATACGCCCATGATAACATTACAGATAATAAGTTACTGAATGCAAATTTTACGACCTCCTTCTACGATATCATTCGTAGAACTCATTACTGCTTTTATGTATATATTTGATCGGGGAGTAAAACACGCTTAAGTTTTTTAGAGCAGGAAATGATACAAAGAAAGTATTCGAATAAAAAATAATTAAATATTGTAATAAATATTGAATGTCATATAATCGAAAAAAAAAACTTCTCACTTTCTTAAAGTTTTCGTAATGCAATTAAATTCTAAGCAAGAAATTAAAAAAATAATAAATATAATCATGATGTTATTAAGAAACATGATGTTATTTTATTGTTATAATAGTTAGTTAATGTTTTGTTACTTCCAATTTAATAATAAATTAGAAGCACACATATAGCTTATTCAAATCAATTCAAATGAAGCAATTTTCATATTAATTCTAACGGAAAGGTATGTGTCTTAAAGCATGTACATAACATGCCCTCATATGAATTAATATTCAGTGCGTATAATGAGACCTTAATAATGAAGTTGAATGACTCTACTAGGTGTCATGACGTCTATGGCTATCCATGTTTGATTCATGGCCCGTTGCGCAGGAATCGCTGCATAATTTTCTACCTTGTGTACGTATGTGACGTATAGACAATAGTCGTCCATTTCCTAAGTATATTCACAGGGGAACTATAATATTAATATCCAGAGTATCTTACATAGTTGCATTATCCTGTTTTCTTCATAGACCACACGATTATCTTTAATTAGGAATAATATGTACTCTATGAATAAATTTAAAACAAATCTAACATTTATAGTAAACATTAGTATAATAGATACAAAATATTTTTTCTTCTTTGTAAATTAGACAAAAATACGCTTGCTATACTCATAGCACCACACTAGGCCCTACTTTTCTCCTGTGTCGTGGTTTCCATGGACACATAAAGACGAATATACAAACGCCCAGAATAGAATCTAAGCTCATCATACAGATTCTAGCCGAGGATTGAACCTGGCACCACTGCGCTCGGCCACGTTGGTCGCCAAAAACATACAACATTAAACTTCTAAACAACAGATCTTGCACCCAGATCTAAAGCCCACGGTCATTTATTACAAGTGTTCCCAAATATTAGATATATACCAACACAGATACCACAACGCTAATGCTATTTGCTATTACATTCAGTTTTATCAAGCCAAATAAAGATCGCGTAATGTAACTAGTGGATAAAATAAAATTATATGACCGTGGAAAATCCCTTTGTTTTGACTGCGTGAGCACCATCGCCACGTATGTAATATGAGCGAAATCTATACTACTTTGATGTTTTCTCATTATCTATACCAATAAATAAAATTGGAATGTCTATTTGTAATATCAAAATAACATTTTTTTACAAAATACATATGAAAATATACATGGTACTAATATAATTAAGTTTTATGTCCGTCTGTCTGTTTATCCTGGGTAATCGCCGAATCCGCTGGTCTGATATTTCATTGACAGATAGCCTACGTTGTAAGGAGTTACTTCGGTTACTTTTCTTTTAGAAAAAAATAGGGTTCTGCGCGATAAAGCATAAGCATAATACTCACGCGATCCGCGCGCACTCAGCCACACTCAATTACAACCATTCCTCTTTAAAAAAAATCTATTTTGTTAAAATTGTCAAATGTATAAGTAATGACAACAAACATTTTTAAATGCTAGTGAAACTGCGGGGCACAACTAGTATTAATATATCTTAAATACTATTATGAAAAAATACCAAAAAGTCGGGAATTATTACGGTGTGCCCACTCACCTACAACCACGTGTATTTAAAGTTTATTTGCTACTTTCTTGAAAATAAAGATATATATAACAAATAGATTACACGTAGAATGCTGAAGAGACATTTCATAATGAAGATCCGCAATCAATAAAAGTGAGAAAGTAAGTCGATTCATTAGTAACGAATTGCAGTCGAGAAGCAAGCTAGACACTTTCTATCGCCTCAAATGGGATTAAATACTAAAGAGGTTTGATTTCGCTTATTGCTGCAATGCTAATCGTATTATGCAGCGTCATTTTTGGGTTCCACACAGACAGAAACCCTATAAATAGGTTAAGTATCTTAAAAGCAAAATATAGTATTAATTGGTATGTATTCAATGCAAATATATTCCATGATGGCATGGTTCTGTCTACAGTCTCTACTATTAATTGATATTCTCTATTTTGAACATATTTGGATATTCCTCAGTTTCCAGTTACCTTTAATTGGATTACTCTTTTAGTCTCTGTCCCACTGCTGGGCACGGATCTTTTCTCAGAGTATCAGAGTGTCTAAGTGAACCCATCTTGGGCTTATCACACACCTTTGACAACTTTTCTTAACAAATTCTAAGACGTGTAAGTTTTTTTCATGTTGTTTTTTCTCCTTTAAAGTAAGTGATAAATAATTACTAACACGTACGTTATTTAAACTTGAGGAGTCTAAGATTCATAGCTCCGCCCAGACTGTGAGATAGTTATTCTTAATCGTACAAAAGTGAATTAGAATTATCTTTGAAAAACAGCACATATCAATATATTACAGTGATTCACGATTAGACTGGGAAGAAATCCCATAGACGTACCGGATGCAGATCACTTGATAAATTCTTAAAGCCAGTAATATATTGCTATCCTATAAGTACTAATCCCAAAAGCTTTATATAAATTACTACACACCTAGAATTAAAACTAATCCGATAATATATGTATTACTCCAGTAGCTGGAACCAACGTGGTATGACGTAGCAGTTACACTACAGATATTAATTATATATTTTTAATTCTATGTAATTTTGTAGTGTCATTTTATATTTGTGTAACAATGTATGACCGAATTCCTTAATTTCTTCCGGCGAATTCCTTAGAATGTCGCAGCAATGTGACGGGATAAATTTATAAATCAGACATCTGGAAATATTTTTAAGATAAACTGTAAGTGGGTGTAGAGGTTGTAAAGCTGTCTGAGGACAAGCGTTACAAGGTAAATAATACCTAATATTAGGTACCAATTAGATAATACCAACTAAAACTCGATATACATTTTAGGTGTGCTATAGTGTTCACAACGAATAACTTCATATTCAATAGAGGTTGTATTTGTGCCCTTAGTACCAGTTAATTGCATTTCCTCAAAACGACCATCGTTTACGTTTTTGCCTATACACTGCGAGGTACGGCCGAAAACGAAAACGTCAACGCACCCTGTACATTGTCACTTACGGGCCGAAACGTAAACGGTCATCGTTTTGAAGAAATGTAAAAAATTCTCATTAAGGGCATTGAAGTTATTTACATATGCGTTGCTTCTGTCGCGGTCTAAAATGGTTGCCAGAAATAGGGCGTAGATACCTCCCCGATATGACCATACACGTTCTTCCAACTGTCGATTTATTAACCTGCCGGTCTTATGACAAATTAAAAATCCCTTGAGATATTACCAGGATGTTCAGTGCATGAGAACGACATAATTGTTAATTTAATTATTATATTCACACAGGAATTATAATTATATGATTCACTGACATACCGTTGTACCAATTATTTTTATTGAAACATTTTTACGATGTGGTATGAAATGAGCACGTAATTTACTGGTAGGTTAATGACATATAAACATATGCGACCTATATTTGTACCACGTTTAATATACCTAATAATGATAAACACCTTCAAACTTTGTGAGGTGTTAAAGGAAAATTTTCACGGCGTATCTACCAATCTTGTTTAATAAAAAAAAGTATTTCAAAGACGTTTTTAAACATCTTATACACTTTTTAATTTAGATTCTTCCATAATATACAAGTATTACCACAAGCTTGCTACATTTAATATATTTTTTTGATGTAGCGTAACCTTACCTCAATAAATTTCGTGTCTGAAACTATCTGTTCCTAGAAAAAACAGAGACAATATAATAAAAAGCATCGTGAACGCTGTGATTTGCGACGCTATAATTCTTTTCTCGGTCGTTAAGTCTAGCTACCAAATAATTAAATAGAATTTGCTCGCTGATTAAATTTGAATCTATAAATAAGATTATCGGTAGTTCAGAATGAAAGCGTCTATCACACCAATCGACACGAAATTCACAAGGTCTTTGAACTCGGAAAAGCAGATTTCATTTGATGGAAAATTCGCGTAGGAACCTCGTTGACACTTCGAGCACGGAACGTTCGTGGTACTTGAATTTATTGGAAAATCACATGATATATTGAACTTGGCTCGGTCGTATAGCGCAATCGCGAGATTTCCTTGGGTTACTAAAAATATGAGGACTATCTCCATACATTCACTTTGACTTGACTTAATTTTCAAATATTTACTTTTTAGATTTGAAAATATTTTTGGGTTATCAAATGTATATCATGTAAAGTAAGTATGTGGACGACTCTCTGTGTCGATGATATTGACGACATTACGTAACTGAGAGTAATATAAAAAATTAAATGTAAATATTAAAAACGTGTTTGTGATCAAAATTGAAAGTTGTGAATAAATTGACAATAATACCAATATGTAGATATGCATCTTTAATTAGAAGTTTTGAGCATGAGTAAAGCTAAATATTAACTTGTTATATTTCTAAATATTGTTTCTATCAAACGAACGACCTTATCGTGTCAGTAAATAAATCTTAGAGACAATATTTGTTAAGCTTTTTGGGCGATGAGTGAAATATAAGATATTGGACACAATATGGGATATAAAAATGACAATGTAGCTTTTATGTCTCGTTTCGTTTGCCTATATATTCGGATGCCTATGCCTTATACAGCATTATATATTTTTCTTTACATTATAGAAGTAGTAAACAAGCACGCAGTCCATCTAATAGTAAGTTGGATTATAATCTTATCTGAGGTTGGGCATAGTTGCGGAGCTGCTTCTGAGGAATAAGTTGGCACGCCTCCTATGCGTGTCCATAACCACACTCTTTAAACCAAATCGAAGTAGCGTTTATTACTTGCTGTTAATACGCAAAAATATGTGTGGCAAAGTCAAACCACAAAGCATTCTACCGTATAGAAAAATGTTTTCATGCTAACATTTTTTTATAGTATGGAAGTAGCAAACAAGCTCGCAGCCCACCTGATGGTAAGTGGCTACTTCTGCCCATGGACATTTGCAATCAACCCTAGGTAAGATCAAAGTCTCACCTAAGGTTAGCCACAGATGCGTTGCAACCCCTGAGGACTAAGATGGAATGCCTCGGAAAAGTATGTCTCCCTACTCTACCACACCCTTCAGACCAGAACACAATAGCGCATAACACTGCTATTATTAGGCAGAAATAGGTGTGGCGGTGGTGGTTCCGGAGTCGAACCATAAAAAGTCCTACCACCTTCAAAAAACAGAAATAATTATATGTCTACTCACAGAGGCTTTTCTCAGAAGTACCAAGTGGTGCACTGCTGCTCGTATAAAGAATTGTCGTAGCACCTCGTTTTTTCATGTAATTTATTCTTTAGTTATTATCATCTATTATGATGACACGTTTTTCGCACTAACACATTTATCGACATCACTACACTATCTAAATTATTTGCAAATAGCTTGTAAGTTGTGTTATCACTTGTGAAATGTTCAAGATTATGTAATTTAGTATTCTTTTTAATCATACTATGTAACAGTATAATCACTAACCCGTTAAAGTGTAATGAATATATACCAGTTGTATATGTAAGATATGATCTAGGAATAAAAATATCACAATAAAGACACACAGATAATACCACTTTGGTGAAGGTTATCGCCAACAAGGCGTCACAAGACAAACAAGTACGACACCCGAAAACGTCTGCTTTCCATTTCATCTTAAATTGTCATTAGTCGCCAAGTCTTTCATTTGGTAGGCAAAACTGGCGCAAGTGACAACTTAAGTTTCAATGACATCCGACTAAATTTCCGCGAGCTAAAAATAAATCGAGCAGTAGTAGAAATCTGGGAATGGTTTTGAGGTGATCTCTTTGTAATTTTTGTCTTGAAAGAATTAAATAAGACAAGAGTTGTTTCTGAAGTGGGTCACAGTTGCGTTGGAACCTTGAGACCAATTTAGTCAGCTCTATGGAAAATATGTGTTACAGAGGTGCTATCTTAGCCTACTATGAAAAATTCCGTCTTCAATACGAATAATTTGGTCTTGACTGGCTGATTTTGATTAAAATAAAAAAAGTTGACCCTAAATAAAAATATTTTCGGGTCATCGCCCGTACTAGTTTATCAATTCCCATGTTGGTTCCATTGTTGTTAACCATCGAAATCGTCAGGTCATCGCACTACTTTTTATGACTGCTGTAACTTACTTAGTATTAATATTAATTAAATAAAAACTTTTTATGCTTCAAACTTCAAGTTTTAACGTCTTCTATGCAAGAAAATAAACAATGTCCATAATAAAATAAAAATTAACGAATCGCGTGTCTGTACATCGTATTTGCAAAATAAGTACTTTGGGAACTGAGAATAAATTAAAATAGAAATGTTTATTTCTCAAGTCTTTTGATTATATGTTTTTCTGTGTGTTCGAATCACCTCAAACCAATACTACTGACATCTAAAGAACTGAAAAAAGAAACTGATGAAAAACTTATATTGTATCCATACAAAAGGTTCTGCCAAGCCAAATCCGCGAATGCTTATTCATATCGTGTTACCTTGTAATGGAGATTTATATTCAAGGGCGTGATTCTGAATACATATTTGGCCGTCGAAATTATTCGATGTCACTGACAGCTCCATCAATATAAATGAATCGTAAAGTATTTAGTGGCAATTGGCGAGCTTAAAAAATATACGGTTTTTAAGGTGGTAGAACACTTTGTGGTTCGACACCGGAAGCACCACCGCCACACCTATTTCTGCTTAATAACAGCAGTGTTATGCGCTGTTGTGTTCTGGCCTGAAGGGAGACATACTTTTTCGGGTCATTCTATCTTAGTTCTCAGAGGTAGCAACGTATTTGTGTTCAACCTTAGGTGGGACTTTGATCTTACCTAGGGTTGATTACAAATGTTCATGGAAATTGTTGCCAATTTTAATTATCATTATTAATGCTTATTTGGGTGTCACCATAACTTAATTGTTATGAAACTAAGAAGGTTTAATTAAATAGAAATATTTATAAAGTTGATTCTTCACGGAATTTCTTTTGAATGTGAATAGTCTACAAAAGCTTTGAGAAACGTTTGGTTCATAAATATAAGAGTTTTAAGAAACTAAATAATAATATTATGTATCGTTTTAAATTACAAAATATATTCTATATATTTTCAGGTAAGCTTTTTAAAGCGTTTCTCATGACCTATTTTAAAAGTCTTAGATTCGGATTTTAAAATACCTTGCGCTATATACATATATTTGACTTTGTGTACTTGTGACTTTGTGTGTGTGCTAATCTTGGAAAGTAACTCAATTTTGGCGCTCAGATACCACAAAGACTCGTTTCACAGTTTTTAAAATTTGAGGATGTTGAAAAAATATATGGGTATACAGGCAGATCAATTTTTTTACACCACTATGACCTGTAATCAACTTTAGATAAGATTAGAGTTTTACCTGAAGTCGGCCACAGATGCGTTGCTTTTTCTCAAGATAAAGTTGGAACGTTCTATGTACACTACTTCTACCTAACACCCATCAAATCAGAGCCCAACAACGCTTAACAATGACTTTATAATAAGTGTCGTGGTGATACTTTCAGAGTCGAATTGTTGTATTAAAAAAGAAATTATTTTCTGTGTAAGTTTCGAATTTCTTCATTTTATTGAATTTCCATCGCAGCGGACGTTAACGTTTACAGGCAGTGGGTGTAAATGGGCGTAATATGAATTAATGTAGTCTTGAGGGGTGACGAGGTAAGTGAAGGCTCTATTTATAGACGAGCATTCTTGACACGGTTGTGGAGAGCCACTCGGCACTCAACTATATCAAGTCACGACTATTGTTTTTGGCTTTCGTAAGTTTTTATTGTATTGTCTTCCCGCATTCTATTATTGTACCTTTGTGTCTGTGGGTTAAAAATCTCGGCACGCATCTCTATGGAAGTCATAGGATAGTTTAGTATTTTGAGACAAAAGTCGAATGATCTTCTAGAAAAATTATATTTATGATTTTGTTTGATAGATATTATATAATTAAAAGGTGTTTACAGAGAAAAAAAAAGGAAAATTTTATCATAAGCGAATGAAATAACTAAATATAATATTCGCATTGTTTTAGTATTTTTTTTGTTTTTTACGCGGAGAAATCCTCATGGATCCCCTTCTACCCGGGGGTGCAGAAAGGGTATGTCAGACTCCTACCGACTAAAAGGTGTTTACAGAGAAAAAAAAAGGAAAATTTTATCATAAGCGAATGAAATAAGTAAATATAATATTCGCATTGTTTTAGTATGGCTGAACATTTATTCTTCCATTTATTTATGTGAACATAAACTCAAGATAGGAGGTATAATAATAATCTTCCTTACCTAAATAAGTCTTCCTATTTATACAAGCTACAACAAAAACTTTAACTAGATATTGCAAACGTATTGTTTCCCGAGGGAATAAGACAAAACAGGTTTTGCAGGAGCAATTTACCTAGAGACTATGTATCTTTTATCTATTGTTACTATCTGGTAAAAGTAAAGTTTGATCAAATACGTATGACTTCACAATATTTATTGATTTATTAGTTCATCCTTTTAGTTTCGTGTTCGTGTAATGTATTTAATTCATTTTTTTAATCAAAGTAATTATTAGCTTAGTAAGGTTTACCACCGGGCCTAATTATTAAAATCTATTTATTGTTGTGTGTAAAAAAAACGCAGTATACGTACTTGGTTTAGAAATACATACTATTATTAAAAATTAGTATTTAGTTTCAAATGGCAGGCAGATAGACATTTCTCTCCATTTTACAGACGTCGATAAGGTTTTACTACACAACTGCGCGATAGTCTTGGATGTGTACACAAGGAGTCGTAACTGTTTATAACAAATCCGATATGAGGAACTACTAAAAATAAAGGTCATAGTGGGTGGCGATTGGCTATGTTTTATTGCCTTTCTGAATAATGAATTCGCTATTCTTTGCATTAATAAGTAAGTGTTTTAAGATGTCTGAGTGTAAGTCTCAAAAGGTCTCATATTCCTTTCTCGCTAGAACTAATGCGGTTGGACCACAGAGGTACTACAATAACTATTTCTGCCGTGAAATAGTTCTTGCATTTCAGTGGAATAGTATTACATATATCTACAATAGCACATACAGTAGCAGTAGGATGTATCACGACCCCTTCAATAAACTTATTATTAACATAATACATCACAAAAAGTGATAGAAATTAGAAGATGGCATTATAATGTACGAAAGTTATCTACGGTTTCCATAATAATTGAAAAGAAATGCTATATAGTCATATAGCTTTCGAATCGACCCAAACCTATCGCGTGGCAGATCGTCAGATTCAGGCCTTATTCTACGTGCGTCATCGCATAAGATTTCAGTTATTCACCCTTAGCCGAGGGTGAGCGTTAATAACATATCAACGCCGAAAAGGGAACTTGTCCTATTTCAAAAAAAATAGAATAGAATTAGAATGTAAGTTATATATATAATCAATTAAACTAATCGTAGAATGGAATAATACATTAAATACAGAAGTTTTTAGTCTAAAATTAAATATCAACAAAATAAGATACAAGTAGATCGTCTAACCATCTACCCATTATTGTCCCACTGCTGGGCACGGGTCTTCAGATTGAGAGAGTTTCAGGTCATAGTTCAACGCGCTGGCCAAGTGCGTATTGGTAGACTTTACACACCTTTGAGAACTTGCTAAAAAACTCTCAGGTGCGTAGGTTTTTTCACGATGTTTTCCTTTACTGTAAAGCAGTGATAATCCTCAGATTTTAAATTCTACTACGCACATAATTTTAGAAATATCAGTGGTGCGTGCCTGGGATTCGAACTTCGGACCCCCGATTGAGAGGCCGAGTTTCAACAATTTATTATCACTGCTCCACTGTATGTGCCGGTTCTTATGTAAAGCCTAGAAATTCCGCCGCAGATTTTAGCGAAATGTGATGAACTATCACGAAATATTGCTGACGCTTGTAGCGCCAAAAGAATATTACGTGGCTTTCAGGTAAGTGTAGCCGTTTAGCCATTGTAAGGGTAATGCCGATCAAAGTCAAGGATGGCAGTAAACGACAAAGCACGCAAAACTTGTATAGAGGCGTTTATCGGATTTTAATAGTGGAGGTTTTATTGATATGTAAACAAGAAATTTATTAAAAAAAAAGAAATATATTATACAAACAAAAAAGACAAACCAGCTGAGTTTCTTGCCGGATCTTCTTAGTAAAAGTTGAGTTCCAATCCGGTGTTAGTGTTGTTGATGGCAATGTGTAAGTCACCCCGTAGGCCTATTCAAAATAAAGACATTTCATTTTATTTCATTATTAGTTTCCAGCGATCCATCATGACGGTCGTGATGTAGAGTGACCGCTCATCAGACTTGATAATAACTTCCGGTCCATTGTACGTTATAATATGACAGGTGACGAATGCCAATTATAAATTTGTTGTTTATAAATTTGTTTTAGTAGACGTGCCGTTTTCATCCTCGTTATATAACAATATCCACTTTTTTTCATCCTCTTCTACTATCCTTACTCCTACTCTTCCCATGTAAAAAACCACATTAACCAGTCTCATGGACCTCCGGAGTATATTACAAGAGATCAAGCTGTAATTCGAGTTCTAGTTTTTTTTTAATTTAAATAACTTTTCTTTAACCTTTAGAAAAGGAGGTTACATAAATGTAAACAGATAATGATAAATAGGGCATTTATTATTTGTCTTTATCTGCTAGTTAGGCAACCCGATTATAAAGAATATCGTATTAAGTATTCTTCAACATCTCATATATTATGCCGTATGAACAATAGAAAAATTATGTAAATGTAACGAATAACTTGAATTACTCAATTAAAATTCCTACTCTTGCGGGTTTATTGCGCGATGTAATTAGTTAACTACGCAGGAGGTTTGTTTACTTCACTTAAAATATACAAGGGACCCTCCCTTGTATATTTTAAGTGAAGTAAACAAACAGTTTCACTGCTGAAACCTATATTTCACACATAAATCGTGATAAAATACGTGTAGTGCTTACAATAATGTATTTTCATAACTAAGTACATGATAAATTCAATCAGTATGATCCGATTTCTATGTTTTGGAATTGATCCGCTCGAAAATGGAACGGCTCTGAATCGATTTAAATTGCATTCGCATCACTAACTCGTCAGATTTTATGAATATAACGATGTTTTTACAAACTGTCGATTGGCTTCCTAAACGACCTACCGTGACATTTATTGTTTTTCAAATGTTAAATATTGAATAATAACAAGATTTATCCGTGGTCCGCTTCTTGAATGACATGATTTTCTTTAAATGATAGCGTAATTCGTCGTTAATCTAATTTGTGCCTATCAGGTAAATAAACAGTATTTTATATGCCCCGAAAAGTTGTTCAAGGGGCTGGTCTTCATCAATCAACAGAGGCGCTTATTGATCATCGGCTCATTTATATATAAAAGGATCCTTCTTACCTGTTTCACAGAACCCAATGATTTGATTTTTTTTGTTTTTAAATATTTCATTTGATTTGGGGGTTATTGCTTTTTCAATTTATTTTGGTGTAAGATTATAATGATCACGCAGATAATTCAATACATTTAATATTTTAATCACTAAGTAACTAAGTTAACATATATTTATATACAGTTAGTATATTTTATTATTTGAAAGTATTTTGAAAGTTAGTACGTTTGTTCTGATCACAGACAACATTGCGCAGTCATAAATTGTACTGCTATCGTGAATTTAATGTTATATGATCGCCGTATTCATGTGTTATTTACTCTATATAAAAGTCATACATATTGCTTCTAAAATAATATCAATAAAACATTCACACTCATGCAATCACACACACAAATACACAAACAGACAAACTAATATATACACGCACGCTGTAATATGTGTACCTAAATAGAAAAATCCAAAAAAGTTTGCAAAAATGATGCCATTCAAGTTTATACAAGAAATATTGCAGTCATTGCATTCTCTTACATTTTAAAGCGTAAAAATACTGGTTGTAGAGGCTTAAGATTTATTCGTGCGCACCGCGAATTTTTGCGCCGAATAAGCCAGAATTTTTCTCTCGGGATTAGAGAGAAACGGTATCTCGCAAATTGTCTCCGGGGACCTAGGATTTACAGGATTTACAATTTTTAGATTAAACTATTTACGTAATACTATTATTAAACGCGATTAGGTAATGTTGAGGTAGCGACAGGTACCATTTCGTGTCACATGAGTGTAATAATTAGAATAAATTGTTAGTTATAAAATTGAAAGTGTTCTTAGAAAAGACGATGAATATCGTAGGTTTTATTGTATTTTTATGTGAAAGTCACATGTGATATGGTAATTGCAAAATGACGCACATAATTAACATGCGTGTTAATTGAATCCTATCGTTTCTATAGACACTTCACCAGTCATGTATACTTATTCATGTCTCCACACGAATGTGGTATGCGTAGAGACTGTTGCTAGTTAATTCATATATGCGGGCAAGAGACAGCCTCATAGCGGCAGCCTAGACATACGTTCGTGTGATAAGAAAAACGTCCTACACCATATTCTACATCACGTTTGTTGTATCTTACTTCTCAGTAATATATTAAAGGCGAAAGTTTGTGGCGATGTCACATACATACTCACAAACTTTTGTTTGTTACCTTATCGTTAATGACCTGAATTAACGCACAGGATAATACATTGCTGTGTCAGACGTGACCGGAGCGGGCGAAACCATGGAAATATCCTAGTACCTCATATGTACAATGTAACGTATGAAGTGTCAGGGTAGCCTTTAAGTTATTAAATAGCTTACTCTAGCAAATCCTATTTAGCACGTTGACTAAATACTTAGTGATGTTATTAAGTATCGTGTAAGCCGTTCATTACGATAGTCAAGCCGCACAAATGCAGGGTCTCGGCCGCTCACAAGGCCACTGCGACAACGAGGGAGCAAGATTTAAATCGCTTACGTTGTGATACTACCGTTGATGATGAAATAAATGTTGAAATAAAACAAATCAGTCTATTAGTGTCCAGTATTGAGTATTAAATGAGAAGGGTTAAGGTCTTAGTTCATCACGCATGCTAAGTGCGTGACTTTATATATTTTTGTAGTCATATTTTTTTAGATATGTAGGTTTTTATGATGTTTTTTGTTACCGTTAAAATATACTATTTGCATATCAATGATCTAATAATAACTTTTTCAAAGTATAAATTGTCACACATCAAACGTCAAAGTTTTACATAAAGTTTGTATACGTATGTTACATATTGTACTAGAGTTTAAAATTTAATTATTTCGTGAGGTTTTCGGTCTTTTCCATTAATTTCTAGATGAATGAATGATCAATATTAAAAAAACTCAATCGAATCCCTAGAAACGAAACCTTTGATTGTATTTTTGCTGGAATTGAAAAAAAAGAAAGAAATGTTATCACAAAAGAAAATATCGAGCGCGGGAAAAATGAGTTGGGAATGCCCGAGGCGGTCCTTTCAGTCCGGTTCGTATTGTGTTCTGAATGTTCTGAAAATACTTGTTTGGGATCACTGCCTTCTGTGGGCAGAGCAGTTTATGATTCTTTGAGTGCTGTTACTGAAAACTGCGTGGTAGCTGCTTGACCTACATGCGGGTAAAAGATTCTTTTACGACAAAGCGAAATGGCCGGAATAAATACACAAGTTGATGGCTTCTATTTCTTTTAGTGAACGCATAACGATTGCGTGCCGGTTTGCGTTCAGCTGGTAATATTCGATTTTCTGTTGAGCAAAAGTTTTATTGGATGAGATGTCTGATTACTTCCGTATATTTGTCTCATATAGATTTCACGACATTTCATGAATTAAAACAATTATTTCACATTTGATGATGCGCGTGGCGGAGCGGTCACCATACCGGTCTGACACGCAGAGGGTTCTGGGTTCGATCCCCGGCCAGACAGACATCTGAATGATGAACTTAGATTCCTTTTCTGGGTCAGGGTGTTTGTGTATGTTTGAGTAATTCTAATGTTGGGCTATGAGTGTAGACAGAGATATGATAATTTATTAATAAAACAACGAAGAGCCGATAAAGATGTACAAGTTAGCTATTTCAAAGGGCAAGCTTGACAAGTGACTAATAACAGAAAGTTTAGTCAATCCGGAAAATTTAATTCAGGGTCAGGCCTGCCGTGATAAGATCTTATTATAGCCAGCTACTGCCTTATAAATCACGAAGCTTTGGGCTTACTAATGGAACGGGAAAAGTAAATTCGCGCCTGGAATTTGTCAGACGAATAAAATTTTATTTGAGTGGGTATGTCATTCTTGGCCAATGAATCGTGCTAGCATTTTGTTTGTAGTAAAATAAAATATTGTCACGATTATTTCACTTATACGCTAAACTAGTAGTTCTCAGCAGTTTCACCCGCATTTAAAAGAATGTTAATAACTGTAATTGCTATAAGTTATGTACTTTACATGGAATTTAATGAAATAGATACTAAGTGTTACCCGAAGTAACGGTAATATATTTTCAATCCTCTGAAATCATTTACTTGTATTGTGAAATGCGATTTGATGACACACAGACAGACAGACAAATTTCTAAAAAATATAAAAAATCCTATTATTACCGATTTTCAGTTGTACATTTTTTTTGCAATGTATATTATATGCATATGCTATTTAACATCCCACGGTTATTTTTATTATACATATGTATGGAATAGATAATTGCGGTAATAACTTTGACAATTAAACAAGGACGCACTGTTGTATCGAGACACGTGAAACAAACACGTTTACATTTATCGCGCACGATCGTCGCGTTCGAGTTCATCTCGAGATAGCCTTGATCTTCGAAACGTGTAACCTCATACAAATATGCATTAGAAATCGACAATGACTCACCGCGATCTCACCGCCTAATCGAATTAGTTTCCAGTAGTTAAGCTTTAGACGTTTTTCGTGTAGCGCAGAATATCGTGCCGATTTATGAAGTTGTGGCGTGCAAAAGAAACAGTTTAAATGGTGTTCCTTTTGAAATTAACGGTTTTGCGTGGAAGCAGTGACTTTAAACAGGCGAAGGTCGAGACTGTGGTAGCGATGCCTATATCGTTCAAACCCCTTGGGGCTGGAACTAACGTTCATTTTGATAACTTAAAACTTAGTTCACAGCTTAATAACGAATGCAAAGTGAACTGTTTAACTATAAAATATTTAATGCTTTACACAACTACTTAAATTAAAGATTGAACCTGTCCTTCAGTTTAGTCGCGACATAATAATTTTATTTCATTTCGTTTTCACAAGCTTATGTATATATCAGTCATGTTTGTGAGAACAATAGACTAACTGTCTATGTGAATATTTGATCAGATGGTGCAGTTTGTCTCATATTTGGACACACTTTATATTCTAATGTTTTCGTCATACGTCAGTGTTTGGACGCGATATCACTCGATAGAAAGTGATGAAGTAGCGAACAACAATTGATAGATTATTCACCGTTTGCTTAATGTTTATACTATTCGCGTTAGGCTTAAAATTCACACTTCTTTGTCCGCTTTCAACCTTTTGACCGTGGGCCTTTCGTTATCTATACTAATATTATAAAGCTGAAGAGTTTGTTTGAACGCGCTAATCTCAGGAACTACTGGTCCGATTTGAAAAATTCTTTCGGTGTTAGATAGCCCATTTATCGAGGAAGGCTATAGGCTCATCATAGTATCATCATGCTAAGACCAACAGGAGCGGAGCACGAATGAAGAATGTTTCAAAATCGGGGTTTTTTTAATGAGATATAAAATTTCGGTTAATGTATGTCACGTTACATTTCTTTTAAACGCGGGTGAAACCGCGAGCTCAGCTAGTCATATATATGTATACTATCGATTACTACCAATTTCTAGTATTTTTTTGGTTTGGTCCAAAGTTATATCCCTTAGGGTAAAACTACGTACTTCAAATCGTACACATTTATGATAAAATTAATCAATCTATGTAAATACATATATTATGTTAATAAATTATGACATAGTGAACTTCATTGTTTATCTAAATTATACTCAGTGTTAGCTCAGAGGCAGTGCGATTGAAGTTAAAAATAAAATAGAGCTTAGGTATAGAAATAGCTTTCATGTAATTGTATGCTATTAATTTCGGAATGATGTTAATGTCGCGTTAAAATATACAATATAGGGCACATCTATGTTTTTGCTGTTTTAAATATTTTTAGTGTCAGGACGTGTCGTATCACACAGCAATCGTGATTGTGAGATGATAATTAATTATGAATTGAAGTGCAATATTTTTTATTATTTTTATGTACAAACCGATTGTCGAAAGCATGTTGACGAATAAGTCAAATGTCAAATTACGGAGAGTTCTATAGCCAAGCTAAGTTTTTGTTTATTTTATTTATGAACAGTGTTAAGAGCTGCTGTATTATGATGGTATGGATGGTATGAGGGTGTTTGAATAGAGAAATACTTATCCAAGGCGATCTATCATGCTATGGGATAACAACGCTGTGGTGACCTCAGGTAGAAAACTTATCCGGGGTCAATTAAAGATGTTAATGGGCAGTAACTTACCATCACGAGGAGTATGCTCGTTTGCTACTTCTATATTATAAAAAAAAAACTATAGTTTTTATGCGCATAGTGAGACAAATGGACCGAAGCATGAATTTGAGAATTAAAACATAGAAACATTAAATATAGAAACGTATCACGATACAATTCGCGTAGAAGTGTCCGTATTCCAGGTCACAATAATATTCTGGCTTAGATCCAGATCATCAGTGTTTAATTATACATCTAGATACATCTAGATCTACCTTTGAGCCATTTTACTTCGAACAAACATATACATTACTTATTCCCATATTCGTGGAAGTCATTTCGTCTAACAGATTCGTTTTTCATTACTTCAGGTGACGTATTTAACAAATTTAGGTTTATCTTGCGTACCTGTACATGATAACGAGCTTACGACATCAATGAGATTTATTACAGTAATAAGCTTCTTATATACGTTATATATTATGACCCAATGAGTTTGAGAAGAGTTTTGGTCATAGCCCACTTCGTTGACCAAGTCCGGATTGGCCGACTTCTACTCTTAAAAAAAAATACAGAGCGTAACTTGTTATTCGCATATACGTTTAAAATGCATGGAGATTAAATATATATATTAAAAACTTAAATATCTTAGGAAACATCACGGGTTTGAGATTCTGAACCCTTAGTAGCAGAATTTAACACACTCAGCTATCATTGCATACAATCGTAATGAGATAATGTCTAACTGACATAGAAAACAATAAAAGTGTTATGAAAAAACTTCTTATATTTTCAGTAACGTGCCACATCGCCATAACCGGTGCTTACGGTACAATTTACATTTAACCGTTACAGTAATGGCCTAAGACCAGACGCGAGACTACTTTGCAATCGTGTACAGAATATTTCCTATTATGTAATTGAATACAAAATTGTATGTTGCGAAATAGACCACATGATTTTTATACAAAATCATAGATTGAATTTATGTAAAATGTCTCTTTATTTTTTACAGGCCTACGGGAAGCACGAATTACAGCAAATTGTAACCATTTTTGAAATTATACGTTTTAGACACATTCGGAAAAACAGATCATTTTATTATTTGTGCGTAACAGAAGTTGTGCGTCGA
>MOOZ01000062.1:119835-136782 GCA_002930495.1 Cecropterus lyciades | reverse complement strand
GCATGCTCGTTTACCACTGCTGTATTATAAAAAATATAATAGTACTTGCATTAATATACGGAAATTACCTATACTTCAGCGCTATATAAGCGCTATATTGGCTTTTTATCGATTAGGTTTAAAGTTCACAGCTGTGTTTACGCTGAATTCTTTAAGTTCAGTTTAAATAGGCTAATCTCACTTTGCAAAGTTCTTATGCAATGTTGCCGAACGATAATTTGACTTCTCTTAGCTTTCTATTGTGACATGTCTGATTTATTAACAGTGGAAAAGGTTCATTGTAGAGTTTGTGTTATACAATAGTCTGGGGCAAAACGTTTAACAACTTTTTGGTACCAGAAATAAGCAATGGAGCAATAATAATTATAATATATACTTATAATACATTACTCTTTCTGTTGCGTTTAGTAATTGAAATTATAGTTGACAAATAATAATTGATTTGAATCCAAAATAAAATAAGATAATGACATGACATGGGGCTGTTTCAAAAAGATGTAGAAAAAGAGCTCTCCTTCAAAGCCGGCAATACATTGGCGCCTCTTGTAGGTATTGCAAATGTCCATAGGCGACAGTGACTACTTTCCATCAGAGCCCCTCTGCCGTATCGTTAGGTAAAAAAATCATAACAGGTATATACCTAACCTAACCTAATATACGATAATAATTTAAAACATGCTTAACAATTAACAATTGCAACTTATTAAAAATATTCATTGCTCGGTTTCACTCAACCTCATAAAACGATATTATAGACTCATAACACTCATATCAGTTAGTTTGATCAACATATGTAAATATCTAATTTCACTTATTTGTATCATAAATAAATAAACTCTTGAAATGATAGATTAAAACCGGTTTTACAACAACTATTAATTTGACCTTTAAACAAGTTATTGACTCCTAAAGTAATTAAAATATATTGCTTATATCCGTAAACTTCGGAAGCATTTGGAATAGCATAGATATAATACCTATATAAATAATGTATTTGGTCATATGATTATGTATACATTTGAGTATGCGTTTTTCGTTACTCTTTGGAGTAAAGAAAAACGCATACTCAAATGTATACATAATCATATGACCAAGACAGTAGCTAAAAATCTGTTGACAAACAAAAAAGAACGTTTGTCTATTATTAATACACAGAATTAAAGTATAATCATTTTATTATCAGGTCTTGTTTGTTTAACAATAATATTTGTACGGACATTTCTATTGCATAGATATTTGTTTGTTCACTATGAAATAAAAATAAATATTTCCATTTCATAATACGTCTTGCAGTATATACAATGAATAACAAGCAGTTCATTATACTATCAGTTGTTTTATAAGTTTGTTTACACACGTTTTGATTTTATTTCTTTTGTGGAGCCGAGACTGATTTCTACAACCTTCAAAATTAATCGGATTGTTATTAGCGGAGTGCAAACGGATAGGGAAGTCTGTATTTTCGATGTATTTTTTAATTCTACGTAATATTTCCATTAGTTAGTATTAATGAATGATGTTGTTACAATATAAATTTAAAAATATTTTTTTTGTTTGTAGTGGTAGTACAATAGTAATTTTTTTCAAAAATGGTTTTTAATATTACAGACAGAAACGTAATATAATGAAATTCAGTAAACAGTATAAATTGATGACAACTTTTGGAAATTAAAATTTTTTTCGGGGTTCAATTTGGAAAAGGGAGGTTAAAAAATTCTAACTTTACCTTAAAAGTCTTATTTTCTTTCGTGCCATCAATAATTTTTCCACATCTTATCTTATATTATTTGTCTGAATTTAGCTTAAATAAGCATTCCATTAAATTATAATGATCTCAAAAGTTATGTAAACGTATACCTTATAGACGTACAGACAGAGTTTCTGGGCGACTTTAATCAGTGACGAGAAGAGAGTCTACACAATGCATTGTTTCTGGACGGTGGCAGTAAATTGTTGCATTGTGAGACTGCAGCTTTTTGCTACTAAACGATTCATTTACGGTCCGCTGGGTACAAAAATAGGTCTATTTTTAAAAGCTTTTCGTGCTCTACATTTTCGAAGTTACTCTAGGTCGTTGTGATTCATGGTTTATCCTATGGTATTTGAGATTTGTGATATATTGTGAGTAAAAAAAAGAAGAGAAAACTTCTAAGTTTTCCCTTCGTTCGTATTTTAGGGAATTTCTTTATCTGCGCGGTTATTAAGGGAACGTAAAATATATATATATTTGTTCTATCACGAAATCGTCAACTTTAATACGCTGGACGACAGATTACGTTATTAAGAGTAGTTTCAAGTATTTAATTCAATTTCCGAAATTTTGAGGTTGCGCCCTTCCGTTCTCACTGTGCTATATGTCTTGTGATAAGGGTGTCACAGGATAGATAATTTATGTACCTTTAGATGCACGGAAGCGTGACATTTAGCTACTAGCACATTTCCGACCGCACCCGACATTGCTTAACTTTGTGGATCGGTCACGATCTAAAAGGCCGCGGGGCTATTCGCGCTGCGGTATTTGGATACCTTACAGTTATTATCGGAATTTCAGGAAACAGCTCGTCATGATACTTTGTAATATTATAATTACTACACAATACCAGTATTGTGTAGTAATTATATTTCTAATAGGTAGAACCCGTTGTGGTTAGCCGTCAGAGGCACGAACGTTGTATCTATTGCTGCTTTTCGAGGTATCACAACTTAGTCTCCAAAGGCAGAACGTATCTGCGGCCGACCTCAGTCTGTTACATCTGAACTTAATTATAGGTGTTTATGGGCGGCAGTGATGTTAGCTTGACAGTATGCTCGTTTGTTAGTTCCTTGACATAAAAATATGAAAGTCAATAAAGATGTTTTATAATATGACGTATGATGCCCTGCGTGATAGAGTGGTAAACATACCAGCTTGACCTGCAGTGCGCACCGGGTTTGATACCTGCCAGACAAATACCTAACTAATGAATTTATATTTCTATTCTGGGTTGGTGTTTGTGTATTCATCCTTATGTGTGTGTCCATGGTACACACGGAACAATAGAAAATCTTAGTGTTGGGCTATGCCTAAATGTAAAGGGTCTTATTATTGATATCTTTCTAATATTATAAATGCGAAAGTTTGTGACGATGGTGGTTGTTACTAAAACTTCTTAAACTAAAACTTCTGGTCGGATTTTTATACATATAGTTAACCTAGATTAACACAGTAGACGTGACTGAAGCGGGTGGAGCCACAAGAATGACCTTTTTTTTTTTTGTAACGAGGGGGAAACCTTCAAAAGGTACCCGACGCCGTGGGAGCAACGCCGGGTTATGTGGGATTTTTACCGCACTAAAACCCCCCCGGTGGCCGTCCTCAGCGCTACGTGGGGAACTCCGGGATCTCCAACGCAACGCAACCGGAGTACAAGAATGACCTAGTATAATATAAAGTCTTCTTCATTAATTTCATGGTGAATAATTTAACGCACTTAATACGTGTTTCCTGAAATGGGTCACACGAATGCTGAAACATTTTGATTACAATATTTCGATCGTACACAATTATTACTTGATTGACGATTGCTATTTTTAACACAATTTAAGTGGACGTTTTTCTGTACAGTGACATTAATTTAGTTCATAAGCCGTGTGAACTAGGTTTCTTGCAAGAAAGCGATGACAGCAAGTGTTAGTTATTCATTCTACTTTGCAATTTGTTGCTCTTATAAGTTTAAATTTGGGTGTTACGCACCCAACGTACTTCTTAATGTTAATATTCGTATTGGTTTTCTCTTAACTCTATAACATGCTAAAACTATTATATATTATATCTTTTCAGCCATTAGTCGTTTAAGTCCTATGCTCGATAAAAACCTTCCCTAAGTGGGGGGTGCCAGTGATTATCACTAGACACTGCGTCTGGTACGCATGTTGGTGACCGTGACCTTGATATAAAAGGAGAACGCTGTTAATCACCTGGATTTCGTCCCTAAGTTGTCCCCTACGACACCCACAGGAAGAGAGGGAATGGTACTATTCAAGACACACATATAATTTACACTATATTGTAAACATATTATCTTCCACACCGTTATCATTATCTTATTGGTAGTGAAAACTAAGTACATCTAATTGGTTATATTCCGTGGAATGCGTGATTATTGCTTATTAAAGTGATAAATATTTTCCTGTCGTCTGTATAAATAAATCTTAAGGAGTCCTTCGATAAATTAGTGATTTTAAAGATTACTTCCTTATTCCTTTCCGATTTCTAAAGAATACAGTGAATTCATGTTGTATATCGAAATCGCTGTCTTTGAAGTATATATTATGTTTATCAAGAGTGCTTTAAATTTCGCAACCAAATTATATGCTCTTATAACATGATGAAGACGAATTATTTTAAATCCAATCATGAACAAACAGCGTTATCTGGACAGTGTTAAATGAACGCAAATTTGCGTCGTGCCTTCGTCAGTGTCAGCAGAATTCACAGAGAATTTGCCGCCTATCACGGTGAGAGGAATTTATAAAGAGGCTTAGCTGTTTTCGTAAACAGCCTTGATAGTTTTGAAGAACTAAGCCTCAATAAGCATTTTTTGGCCTCGTTTCGGTTCTTAGTTAGTGCTTTCGTTGGGTAACCTAAAAAGGCTGGAAGCTTAAGGTCATATTAATACTTTCCAGTTTAAAATTGCTTTTGATAATTAATTGATTAGCGAGTGATGTTATGACAAACATAATGTCATAAGTATTACAGAAATTCAATATTTTAATCATTATCATGAAATTTTATACGACATATTTAAACTGTCGACTCTATTTCTGGATATTACATAAAATATATTACAATCCTCTAAAAATTACAAGAATATTATTTGAACATGCTTTAACTGTTCAGTAGTGGTAAAAAGAAAGTATTCATATGAAATGAAAATAACAATAATAATCTGTATATATACAGATATTATTATTGTTATTTTCATTTCAACAAAACAATTAAACAAACACAATTAATACATATCGACTAGGTACAATTAAATCCCAAATACACGTTAAAAATCGACATTATGTGTTATTTCTGTTAGTGATGCATGTTGTTTTTTTAAAATATTAAAGGAGTCAAGTCCAGTTCTTCGAAGGTTCATCGCCGATTCAGGTAAGTTTTTTGTCGCTCAAATATCCAATTGCCACCTAATCAAATATTCCAAGTTGACTTAATGTATGTTAAACCATGTTACGTTCCACCTGTTTTAAAAATAGGTGAACAAAAAAAATTTCAGTATATTTGTTAAACACTAAAGTTTTGTTAAAAATGAACGTAGAGATAGGCATATAGATGTTTGAAGTGTTAGTTATATCTGTTGTTTTTTTTTTTATAATCTTAATAAAAAGCTGAGCAGAGTTAGTCCAGTATGTGTACATATATTTGTTGTACGCATTTTTGTAATAATCGTAAACATTTTGTAGAATTGTTAAAAGCAATATTTAGTTTAAATACCAAGATGGGTAAAACAAAAGCATGGGAAGGCAAATAAATTAATATTTTAGTACAAATAATAAGTTGAGAATTCATTACTTTGAAAACATTAAGGAATATAAATAAAAGGTACGATTATTACGATCATTATAATAGCGTGCTTGTTTCTTTTGCTGTCATTATTATTATTAGGGTTTATTTAACTAATAATATTCTTACTAAACTAATAATTAAGGGTCCATTGAGCATTTGCGTCAGAATATTAATTATAAGTTCTCATTACGTAAAGTATTATACCATTTGATCCACAATTATTTTTAAGTGTGGTCGTACATTTATATTATGTTAACGTTCGCGTGTTGATTTGAATCGACACTTTGATAGAATATTAAATTATTTGACGCCAGTATGTACGTATACAGAATATATACAAACATAGATTATTAATAAATTTTAGATTCTAGTACAATGGAATAAAATAATACAAGTAACGATTCTCTAGAACTCTAAAACTCTACATTATGATATAAAAAGTATGTAGTGTAAGTACGCACTACAGTATGTAGAGCTTAAGTTTGATAGTGGATGAAAGGTTTTCAATTGTAATGTGATAATGGTAGAACAAAACAACATACCAATTAATATAGTGATTTTTAATTACATATTTATATATTTTTAATTAAACATGTTTATTATTTTAAACACTATGTTATTTTTAATACATTTAGTAGAATTAAAAATCACATGTTTGGCTCAGTTCCCAAAAAATGCAAACCGGTATTACTTGCGACAAAACAGCACGAATTATGATTACCATTATACGTAAACAATGGTAAGACATGCTAAGCGGTAAGAGTGCTTTCTAATCTACATACATGAGTACGGTTGTCATCTCACCAGACCGGTTGTCCCTTCATGCCTGAGCGTTCCAAAGCCAACAGAGCTCGCAAGTGCATCGCTCCCTTCACCCAAGGGACACCATACAACTAAATCGAGTTTCACCGATCATCGTATTCAAGCACACCACATCCTTTGAATACAAATCACAAACTGACAGTTTATCAACTTCGATCGACACGACTCACCCGCGCCGCGGTCTACGGACGACTGACAGACTTAGAGTAATAGACGCGCCAACTATACCCATCTCACGGAAAATACGGGACGGCGTGCGATGTGTGGACGGCCTAAATAAACTCACAATATTCCGATACAGACTTTAGCGTGTCGTACTAAAACTCAGATTCGTGATCGTTTGTGTTTACGGCTTCGGGTCGTGCGTAGTCAAAGCCCGCTAGATGCAGTGGAAAGTAGGTGCATTTCCCCGAGCTGGATGCTGTGTGGTCGTACCAGTATCGCGGTCACTGTCGCGTTTCGTGATTAAACAAACATACGTGTTTTGCATGCAAACGTATTCATCCGGTGCCAAAAGAATGTGCATAATTCATTAGTGCTGAGTGACCTTCGAAATTGTCCAAACAATGTCGTTAGATGCTCTTTTTTATCTACAAAAAATATCACTACTGGATAAAGTAGAAAAAAATTAGCGCTGTAAGTGACTATTTAAAGGCAAAAGTTGTTTATTGCGCAAAAGCTCTTTTCTTGGAAAACTGAAAAGTTCTTTACGTCAAGAACTGCAAGTTAATTAATTACGAACTATTAAGTCTATTAATGATGAATCTTTTGTTGGATAACGATTAACCTTGTGCGAGAGAGTAGCGCTGTTCTGTTGGTTGTTGACTCAAGATAAAATATGAATCATAGATACATTGTACAGGGAAACTTTTCAGATTCAGATTTTGTTGCGAGAAAAACAAGCTACTCGTATGTTGAAAAAGATATATTTTAGTATGGATGTCGTAGGAACCCTTATCCATATTTATTTGTTGTTTCGGGTAAACAGGAAATGCTGCTACGTGATACTGATATCAAATATCTCAAATATATCCATGTGTTCATGCTTATTTGTATATTGTTACACCCACTAACATTCACAGATTATTGATAATTTACATCACTTATTCAATACTTTTTAAATTTAATTTAAGCAATATTTTTAGCCGACTGCGTCAAAACGACGATAATGTTTTTTGCGCATATTTGCTATTTAACATTTTTTGTAGTTGTTCGGATATTTAGTCTTGCTTATACTTATAAAACATCATCAGGTGCTCACGATTTCTTTGTAGAAGATAAAAAAAATACTCTACAATCAGGTGATGGCAAAACAGTAAATTGTTTTGTTGATATTTCTGAGTATTTCATGATATTAAGGTACTGTCTGTGGTCAATATAGGGCCAAAAATCTTATATTTTTCAACGCTTATTGATAACACATAAGCTCTACAACAGTAACTAACTAAAAAGAGTGTCGATTTATGTCATTGCTTATGTATTGTGGAGTGTATATTTGACATCCTATATCAAATTACGCGCAAGTTTCATGAAGTTAGAGCTGATGTAATATGATAATGGAGTGTCAACGTCCGTTAAGCCAGGCAAATGTGATAACATTCACGTAATGTAACTCTCTAACCCTTTTAGTTTGGGATAACTATTTGGCCAGCGAGATTGTAATGAAGTTGGCTAGCTCCACATACATAGATAGTGTTGTTGTTATAACTTTCGACAGAGTAGCCGGACTTTAATGAAACACACACTAAATATTACCTTAGATATGGACTATAATTTCTAATTATATAAATTGATACAAAATGTTTGGTTTGATGAGATTTAAAAGACACAGACAAAGAGACAGAGATTTTTTTTTTTAATTACGGAACTTATTTTTACCTTCTTATTATCAGTCCTAACTTCTTCTTCATTATAAGTATTCTTAAGTATAAGTATTCTTCAATTGTATGCAATAAACAGATACGCGGAAGTTTCATTTTTATTGTATATATACGTATTATATAAAAAATAGCTTATAGCTACGTAAGTTGCTTTGGATCACCTGTTTATTTATTAACAGTAGTAGTACATATGGTCATGTCAGACGAGTCAGTTCTGACATTTCATTACTGCGAAAGGGTTACCTACAATATTAATTTAATTTCTTACTGCGTAGTGCTAAGGAAAGCTATTTTTGTGACCCATCACCGTCAAACTTCGTCGTAACAGAGGACTTGTCAGGTACAATTGAGGCCGTAATTCTGAGTAAAATGTGTCAAAGTATTGAAGCAGAAGGAGAAAAAGTCATTTTCAATTACTTTGATCCTTAAAAATATAATATGATAGTAGGTATATTTTGTATATATACTTTTTTATAGTATGGAAGTAACAAACGAGCATACAGCCCACCTGATGGTAAGTGGCTACTGCCGCCCATGGGCATCTGTAATCAACCCTAGATTAAATCAACACGCATTAAATCAGCAACGCATTTGTTGCTAACCTTAGGTGCGACTTTGATCTTACCTAGGGTTGATTACAGATGTCCATGGGCGGCAATGGCCACTTACCATCAGATGGGCTGCAGGCTCGTTTGCTACTTCCATACTATAAAGAAGAGTTAGTTACAGACAGTTACAAGCAACAAAGATTACTTACAAAAAGATGGATAGCGGGTTCGATTACTGTTTAAAGTCTAATAAAAAAAATCTAACCTTCTAGTTTAACTGTGTTGCGGGTGTCATGTAAATACACACAATGTGTGTATGTGAGTGAGTTTCTTTATGATCACACAACATGTGTGTGTCACATACACAGTACAGAAACCTGAAAACGTCGCTTATGCGTCTATCTAGCCGGGGATCGAACCCGGAATTTCAGTGTGTTTGACATCATAACCAGTAAATTACTCGTCGAACATAGGCATTAAGCTTCCAAGAAATGAAATATCGTCGAACGGAATATAAGAGTAAATAAATCAAGTGGTTTCAAAGCAAAAAGGAAAGTTGTTTGACAGCGACCAACCGGTCCACCGATAGCTGATAGCTTGTGGATGCACCTTTTATGACCACTCTAGACGTGTTGTAATTAATTCATTGTAGTTGGGGATCGGGATAACGATTTCTTATTTGAAGTTATTGTGCTAGTTTTCGCCTGTAAATACGATTATAATAGAGACTTTGACTTTTTTTATAGAAATCGTCGATAGCTATTTAAAAACAAAATGTATAGCTTGACAAACAACAGAGAATAAGTATTACGATTATGAATGATTAGTAAGAGTTTATTACCTTTCGTCAAAACGATTAGCGATTACGTTTTCGCCTATTGCAATGAAAAGAGCACGTTTACATTTTCCTTTTTAGTCACACAAATATAATTGCAATATATGGGCGAATACTAAACGGTAATTGTTTTCAGTATGTAATAAACTTGTATTAAGGGCGTTGAACTGTTTTTGCTTATTTATAATTTGCTATTATTTCAAAATAGTTCAAAACCTACATTTAGAGACCATTGATTATATAATCTGTACAATAGGTTAGTGCAATGCACACTATAATCGAACGGATAATATATGAGAACGTTAAACTTCCGGCACCTTTCAGTAACACTTTGGATTGTAGCTCTTTTTAACAGCTTATACGAGGCATCTATAAAATATGTTACATATTAGTTAAAAGTGATTGATTAATGGTAGAGCTTTTTGTTGTGCACTACGAGAGAACCACCCCCACGCCTATTTCTGCCTAATAAGCAGCAGTTTGATGCGCTGCTGTGTTCTGGTTTGAAGGGTGTGGTAAGGGAGACATTCCAACCGATTCAGAGGCATTCCAACTTAGTCCTCAGGGGTAGCAACGCTTCTGTGTATTGCAGATGTCCATGGGCGACAGTGGCCACTTACCATCAAGTGGACTGCATGCTCGTGTGCTACTTCCATGTATTAAAAAATCTTGAAGGGTATGCTTACATTTTTTACTGTTTGTGTATTGGAATATGAATGTTTTATAGACAATTGGATTAAGATAGATTTTGTAAGATTCCAGGAGTTGACGGTACAAAGGCAAGGGTTGGTCTCCTTACATTCCCGGCTCTCTAGAGATGTGCTTTGATTATGAACGAGATAAGATATTAAAAAAAAAGATAAAGATATATATTATTGATATAAATAGATTTACCGATATAACAATAGTTGTACCATTGTGCTGGTGGTACGGAATAGAACAATGCAGACTAATCGCGTTAGAGAATTATGTGTTTATTTAAAACAATAAACAAATATGTAAAACACGAACAGGTCGTGACTTTAACATTTTAATGACTATCGACAATTTTAATATAGGTACTGTTTATTTGTTTTAGGATTCATTAACTATCAATAGCAATAAATAATTATGAACGAGTTCCCTTTAATAAGTTAAATACAAAATTAGTTTAAAAACCATAATGTGAAATAAATAACTAATTGTAACCTTAGATTAGATTTTACCGACTGCGTCAGACGGAGGGTAATGTTTCTCGAATGTATTTAAGCTCCTCGGAACGCCTTACAGGCCAAACGGTTTGACACCTTATAAATTCAAGTCTTTTTTAATATACGTATCTAATTGTTGTAGTACTTATTTTCTCTTTACATATATACTAAAACTATAACTAAAACTATACATACTATACAATATTTTTACCCTGGTTTTAATATTCTCTAGATTAATAGTTATATAGATAATATGTATAAATATATAATACATATTTAGCTATATAACTATTAATCTAGAGAATATCAGAAGATTATATTCATTCTCATTTTTATATATAAATAAAAAAAAAACTGATTGAAAATTGTCCAGCCTGTTGAAATCACAAAATTTACTCAATAAAATGAACAATGAAGTCAAGGTATTCATCGTAATACGTAGGAAGAAAAGCAATAGAATTTCCATGAAGTATATGACCACGGTGCTAGTCTCAATTTGCACATTTGCATTCAGTATAACTTTCAAAGTTCCTTTACCCTTCAAGAGTAGTGCGGGTGGCTTGTTGATGATGTTACAATATTCATGCGGACGGAAATTGAAATTATTCATTCGATTAAACCAAGTGGAAATGATTTAGTAAATTGATTAGGATACAGACTACAGTCCCTTTAAAGGTAGACCAATATAAGGCTTATATTTAAGTGAATATATAAAAAAATGGGAAAATAAATTCATAGATAAGTCGGGAATTTTAGTCTTAAGACGTGAAGATCCATTTCACCTCTGATTTCTCGAAGTAACCTACGTCAAATACATTAGAAAGAAATGAAAACACAATTCTTAAAATAGAAACTCTATTTTTTACACAAGGCGTTCTACTGCATAAATTATGAGGAGCTGTCCAAACTAACGTGAATATACAGCGACTTTTAGCTTTAGTTAGATCTAGCTTGCTTTTAAATTTAAAAATATACTTATCATCTTTCAGGGCTTTATAAATATCTGTACTGTTAGTTTTATAAAGTCACTATAGGAAGTGTGTAAATGTTTGAATGTTCGAATTTATTAAGATTTACCTAAAAGCTTTAAGCACTTGAACTTATCTTAAAAAAACCAGCCAAGTGCGAGTCGGACTCACAGGCGAAGGGTTCCGTAGCATTATCATTAATAAAGTTATATCATAATAAATAAAGTAATAATAAAGTTATGTTATTCGGTTTTTGAAAAAGTGCTATATTTTAAACTGTCAACCGTATCTTGTTCGAACCAATTTTCGTTGAAAGTATTCCTTGATATCTATAACATATTTACGGGTTAGTATAACATGTTTACGGGTACTCGCGATATGCGGTTTTGAATTTATTTTTGCCGATATTTCGACCCGCTTCGCTCGAGTTTTAACCACTAGGCTATCTCTGCTCACAATGTTTATGATATGTATATTTAAATAAATACTATGTGTTCAATCGGTACTAAACCATGATGTGTCAGCAGATCAACGTCCAGATTGTTAGCACGCACTTTGTATCTGCTGCAGCGTGTTCGTTGTGTAACAAACGTTGACGTTCTACAAATAGACCGCTACGACGGCACTTTTAAGTATTGTGCGATAGAATAGAATACACTATACACATAAATAAAATAACAATAAAAACGTAGACAAATCATATCTATACATGCTGAATAGTGGTGGCTAGTATAGCTAAGCGCTTTAGTATAGCACGCTCTTTATACATAAATAGCATGCTATACGAGTTCTCAAATAACGATAGAATATCGCATATAGTTAATATGACACCAGTAGTTTGTATGTAGTAGTGATTTTAAAATCGTTAGTGGTTGCTATAAGCACCTCTAGGAGAGATAGCTTGCCTAAAAGCAATAAATACTCATTTGTCATCAAGTGTTAATTCTAATGTTATAGCGTTAAAAATAACGTGCTTTTTATAAATAGCGTAAAAAATAACACGCTTATTTCTTTTTTAACACGTTAGTTATTAACGCGTTTTAAAGCGTGTTATTTTTAACGCTATTTATAGACTATAGTCCGTAAAGTGTACGTAACGCTTTTGGTCTAATGCAGACATCTTCACACAAGCACGTGTCCGCCGGCCTGGCGTCAACATGACAGTGAGTGGCCACAACGTGTGTAACGTTTATAAACACAGATAGGCGTGTGTTTGTATGCTTTGCGTATCGCTAGGAATGGCCTAAATTTGAAGATCGGCCCTACGTAACACGTTATATTGCGTACGTTGAATATTTCTGGTTGAAAGCTTTTAATCTTGTTAATCTTTTAGTCTACCGAAAGTTGGTTGTAGCATTAATTTTTTATATAAAAAGGCGGGTGAGTCAAGATTAAAATATTTAGGACTATTATGGGGGTATTTTTATAGGGTTCTGTACGGAGGAAGAAACGCTTAATTCAGCTTTACAACCTTCTGTCCTTCTTAAAATAGTACAAATAAATATACTACGAGTATGGGGGCATGTGGAACCCTAAAATTGCAATTAGCCTATTTTTATTGTGCCTTTAGTACGAGTTTATTACGTTTTCTCAAAACGTTAATTGTTTACGTTGCTCACCATTATTGCAATGTATTATTTGTATATTACGTGTATTATGTATTACGTGTATGTATATTGCACGTTTTCTTTTCGTCCAAACCTTGCGATGTACTTTGCAGTAATGGGTGAGAACGTAAACAATGATCGTTATGAAGAAACGTAATAGATTCGTACTAAGGGTACTGCTGTTTGTAAATACTTGTATTTAGTATTTAATGACATAGCTTAAGTACGCTTATAGCCTGAATAAATAAATCATCATATCAAACATAAAAATAATACTTAAGTGCCTCCAAGTACAGAATATTGAGAGGTCAATGATTGCAAACATGAAAATATGTTAATTCATCAAATTACACACTTTAAAATAATCGATCGATGGGAACGATTTATGATAATGGGTATTTACGAGTTAACAGTGTAAACTGACTTTTCGATTGTTTTTTTGTATTCCGAGCGACAACCCGCTCATATATTATGGGTATAACAAACATATTTCTTACATATTTATAATTAGATTGTGATTTAAGGTATACAGCATTATTTATTACCCTGTTGAAAAGAAATTGTTCGGGGAATTCAGTTTCTTTGAAATAAGTACTTTACTTTTGAAATAAATAAGTTTAACATTATTTTAAGAAAGCCCAGGATTTTACAAATAAGGAACACATTTGCCGCTCGGAGGCTTGTAGATCTGGTAGAGCGCCGTAAAATAATAGTTAACACTTGGTGTATTTAACTTTTTAGGCTACTGTATATCCGATATGTCGGATCGTTAGAATTATTAGCTCCCTCTTCGAACAACACGGGTGGTGGGCAGTCGAGCAAAGAGATACAGAAAATAGTCTATTATAACCACTTTAGTTTAACACAATATAAACCACAGCGAGCAAACGAAACGAATAACAGTTCCTAGAGTGCAGGTACTACTCTCCACGAAGGCCGAATAGAAACTGAGCGCCAGACACGCGTACCGCCCCTTCTAGGCTCTGTAGTACGAAGTTACCCGAGTGTTAATCAACGACATCGCGATAGTGCTGCCATCTCTCGGAACTCGTGCCGCGCTTCGTTTACCGTCCAAAGTAATGTCCTTTTCCGATTAATATATACGAGTATAAATATTATCTTACTAATATTATAATAGCGAACGTATGTGTGCAAAAACTACTAGTTGGATTACGCTGAAATTTGGCACACAGGTAGTTTATGAATGAGATTAACACATGGGATACTCGTTACCGTGACTCCACACGGGCGGAGCTGACAGAGCCGCGGGAATAGGCTATCTTTATAAAATAATTTCCCTAGTGTATCTGTCCGTTTCAACCTTTATTACAGATAATCGGGACGTACAAGCTTTAAGTCAAATTAAATTGCAATATTATATAAACAGTCAATTAAGCACTAGTTTCATACAAAATGTAATGTACAAAATTAGAGGATCAAAATGTAACCCAGAATGTTTGGGTAATTTTATCTCAGCTTTTAAAGCTTTGGCGTGGGGAAAATAGGAGTAGCTATATAAAAATATTGCAATTAAGGCTGTCAATTTCTAGTTTGGAAACATAGTGAAAATTTATAAAAAAATCTCTTGAATTTCCTCTGAGTAAAAGAAGTGTGGAAATTATATTCCCAATAAAGTCACGAACTTTGATAATTTTGTTAATGATTCCATTCAATTTATTAGTTTAATATATTAAATACCTATTAACTATTATTTTTGTTACATACACAACTTATTATATTTTATATTAAGAAATGTGACCTTTGTGATGAATAAATAAATATTCGCTTTACCGGTATTATCCATATTGTCTGAGGCAAGTAAATTATTTGTTTGCTTATATTTTAAACACTTTTCCTTTCAATGGGTGTCTGTTAACTCCTACGCGCGCTTCGTTGGAAATGAATAGTCATCATTATAATTAGCCTCTTCAGAGTTGAGTATGTTTAAAATAAATTCTGTTCTGAAAATCACTGGTTCTAGTTTGAAAATGTTTTGAAATATCTGGTAATTAATTTTATATTTATGTTTTGTATGTTACCTATTGTGTATAAAAATGGTTAAAGTAATTTTCATGCCATTTATCGGCCAGTCAGACATCTGAATGATGAGTTTAGATTTCTGTTTCTGGGTCTGGGTATTTGTGTATTCCATTTTGTTTGTCCATGACACTCACGACACAGGAGAAAATCCTACTATGAGTTTAGAAAGCGTTTACTTTATAAATTGTTTTAAATTTAGAAACAAATAGCAAACATTTAATCAGCTAATTTATATCAGAATACATGTATGCTTTTTGTTTGCGATTTATGCAATTTTTTCTTTTTACATTATCATTATCACGAAATACGTAAAAAGTACATAAACATATTCTGTAGATTTAAATTTTCTTTTAGGGCTTAAAATACATTTCTGTCTGAAACAGAGATTTAGACGATTTAGGATTTAGGTACGATGATTTAGATTTAGCACGAAACAAGTGGTAGAGAGCGCTGAAAGCGTACTCTAAAATCTTCGGTCTTCGAGTGGAACCTGAGACTACTGAAACAAAACAGTTGAGTATGGATTTGGAGAATAAAGGAACATTAAAGATCATGTACTTGATTCGTCGCTGGATCGAAGCAGTGGCCGTTAAATTTAAAGGAGGCGATTTTATTGTTACACAAAAAGCTTCTGAGGACTGAGTTGGAAATTATACTCTCTCCTTGTCCGAGACGAATTTACAACTAGTAACGCTGTGTACCAGCGCCAGATCACTATTTCAAAGCTAAAAAAAAAAGTGTGACATCTCTCTCATTTTGACATCTATCAACTTGTCATGACGTTTTTAGTGCAAGCGCCGATCGCTATGTTCTCATTTATTTACCGAAAAGTATTGTAATTTAACGTTATTTAAGAAAAATTACCTATTGCAATACAAATATAAAATGTTTATTCATATATTTAGTGAGTGTTATAGCCATGGAGTGCAAATCCGTTTAAAAGTGAAAGAAGTCGCAAAGCGCGCCAAGGTTTGTTTTGGTAAACAATAGTAAGTATATCTCTAAGGAATTACAAGGTATGTACGACACATTTAAGTCTATTTTAATAAAAAAGGGTTTTTTGTTTTAATGTTAAAATAACATCGTGTTAACCAAAAATTTTACCTATAAGGATCATTATTGGACTGACACGTTCAGTAAAATGGAATAGACAAAAAATAAAAATCAAAACATACTTCCGGTTATTTTATTTTTCGAAAAAAATTTTTGGTTGTTATTCGTTTCCCTTTCCGTTGTATTTCTTTTTCGTTCGTCGGTCGTTCATTTCAACAAAAGTCCGTTAATTTTTTCGCAACCGTTTTATTTATTGTGTGTCGTGGCGTTAAACACATTATCTTATAAATATTAAATATTATAAGAAAAATGGGAAAAAGAAAAGGAAAAAACCAGGAAGAAGAAGTATTTAAAAAAGAAAATGAAGAAGCTAGAAAGAAAATTAGAAAAATATAAGAAAAAGAAATTGAAGACCTCAAACTCAGAGGAACCTTCTACGAGACTGTCGCCGCC
>MOOZ01000062.1:52304-69623 GCA_002930495.1 Cecropterus lyciades | reverse complement strand
GCGAACCACTCTGAATGCTTTTGATAAGCACAAAGACTAAGAAAGAAATAAATTCTGATACATTTGTATTTCCTGCAATGATATGGAACAATAAAATCTTAATATTACTTCAACAATGTTTAAAACTCACAGTAAGCAATGGGCAATATCTGCAGCACAAGATACAATATGCTCAATTGCGGCAATATTTTAAAATTATCTGTCATATAATAGTTCATAGCATTATGGATTTTGCATATCTGTATATATTACTGTCATACAAAATACATTTTAATATTAAAATTTACAATACATTATCATTGTTAAATATAGTACTGATAAAATAATGAAAATATATGTTATTAAAACTAATTCGCAATGTTCATTTGATATGTTACACTAATTAATTGCATCGGTATAAATACTGTTAACTTTTTACAATGAACAGAATATATAATGATAACAACATTGTTGTTGCTGACTAGCTTATATTATTATATAAATAAAAAAATATACAATGTTATAAGCAAACTTTTGGCGAATTAATATTTTATTAGCGACGACGTACTTCATTTTATAATTATCTTTCAATTTTTCAATACATTTGATCAAATTGAGTATCAATATTTTATATATTTTTCATACATAGATGTAATATAAATATTTTCTCATATAATAAAAAGTAAAATACGAGAAAATATCAATTTATTGCGAAAATTGTAACTTCTTTCAGTTTAACTTGATAGTATTTATATTTCATTTAAAAAGTAACTGATGTTCCGTCTTTTCAACGTGTATATCCATTCAAAAGAACGCAAGTTCGTCGGCATATTGCCGATTTTGCCTGTCTATATAAAAAGTGGTAAGCACAATTTCTTTCATATTGAAATAATAACGTAGTGTATTAATTTATAAAGACGTTTTTGATTTAAAATAAGCATAAAATTTTGCGTGAAAACATATATACAAGTAGACATATGACTATTGCGCACATTTTGAAGATAACCTTTATTTTTTCCTACAGCCAAAATTATTTTACGGCATTTTCACTCATAGCTTTAAATATAATTGGAATGAAACAACTTTAGGGAAATGCAAAACATAGTTATATTACATTTTTATTTAAAATTGAACACATGAATAGGTCTTTTAACGCATTCCTATCTACAATGTTAAGACACGCATGGAACTAGCATTAGAAGTGAAATGCAATTATTCAAGTGTACAGCTTATATACAATATTGCGTATTATTGGTGTACAATATTGCACGGGCAAAATGAATAATTGATGTAATATGATATTGTGTTATTCATGATAGGTATTATTTTTGAACATTTTGGTATTGTGAGTAGTATTATTAGATAGATAAAGGCAAGTGTAGTTGTAGGCGGTTCTAATTTTTTTATGTGAGGTGATTTAACTTAGTCCTCCTAGTTGCCTTAAGGATAGTACCGCTTCACTTAAAATCAATATATGAGTACTACAGGTTTATGGCGAGAGTATAATTATTTTGTATAGACAATTTACATCGGTATGTGAAGTGTTTAAGGTCGCGTCTAATTTGGAGCGGTTGGCAGGATTAAAATCCAACAAGACAGTTATAATGCACCGTGGTCTGAAATGGAATTCGAGATCAAAAATTAAAACAAAAGTACTTTTTATTTTATTTAACGTTAATTTTTTAAGTCTTAAACGTCATGTTATAGCTGAATACAGTGTGCAATTTTTTTCTGCGTTTAAAATATGAATGAACAGTTTTCATTCACGTTTCGGTAAACGTTTTCAGTATTTGCGGGTAACAAATTATGACCATTTTCTTGTAATCGCTAAAAAAAAAACTTTATTCGCGGTTGTAGTCGGTACAAGTAAACAGATTCCGCGCCTTCTGTTATCGCGTCAATTTTTTTAATACATTCGCAGTTTCTGCATTCGCGGCATATGAGCGGAACATAGCTCCCGTAAATAAAAATCTTTTGCTGTAATTGTAAGTCGTGATATTAGTACTTTGGACAAACAATAATAAGGTTATTGTTTTGTAATAAAACCTTTAGTTCTGTTTCTGATGTCGAATTCTATTTCAGACTATATGTGTGCGGTACGGTAATATAGTTAATACCATAACGTTATCATACCATATTTGTAGCTGTACACCACCTCACTCATATCATAGACATAATGATCACATATCCACGCCTTACACCTTTTAATTTAGATCTATACATCGCCACACAAAAATGTGATTCAAAAGGTATCTACTTACAAAGTGAGATATAAAAATCTAATGATCTTATGTGTTTAATAATAATATAAATAAAATCTGTAGGAAAATTTGGTATAAATTACCCAAAATAGGGGTTCCCTTCAGGGCATGTTCTGAAGACACTCTTTGATTTGAGTCCACGCTTGTAAATTCTGAAAAATGACAATTTATAATTATGTTTAATGATATTAATAAACCTTTATACATCTTTTTTTTTTACAAGACTGAAGCAGCAAACGAGCATGCAGTCTATCTGATGATAAGTGGCCGTTCATGGACATCTGTAAGCAACTTCATACAGAACAGAGATTCGATGGGAAGTCATGGTGTTATGCGCTGTTGTGTTCTGGTCTGAAGGGTGTGGTAATGGAGACATACTTTACCGAGGCATTCCATCTTAGTCCTCGGGAGTAGCAAGGTATCTGAGATTGAGTTATTTTTTTTTTAATTTACCTACTTAGCAAGTTAAACATCTCATAGGTGCCACATACTTAGGTATATAATTCAGACTCAGTATCTATGATAACGTCATTCCACCGAAACGCTAAAACTGCTTCACGCTAGAAACTGCATTCGTTTTCCAACCATAACATCATACATAGCACATGAGCATGCAGTTCATCTGATGGTAAGTGGCTTCTGCCACCCAAGGAAATCTATAATCAACCCCAGGTAAGATCAGAGTCTTACCTCAGGTTGGTACAGATCCCTTGCTACTTTTGAGGACTAAGATGGAATGCCTCGGAAAAGTATGTCTCCCTTAACACACCCTTCAGACCAGAACACAGTAGCGCATAACACTGCTGTTATAAGGTAAAAATAGGTGTGGCGACGGTGCTTCCGGAGTCGATTACCACAATGGGTTCTACCACTTTCAAAATAATATAAATATGACAAAAACTCTAAACTGGCTAAAACAAGTTGAAGATGATTTTTTAGGATGATTTAATTACTGTATTCGAGCATTATTAAGTATCTTACCTTCTTTGCAGCTTTTACTTGTAATGTTATAAATCCAACGAGGGATTCATGTAAATCTTTGTCTTTTTGCTTTTGAAAATATTCTATTTCTACTGACGCTTGTTTAGTGAACTCTCTGAAAAAAAGAGGAATAAAATCATATATATATATATATGTATGTTTTACTTTCTACTAGTATGATTTTGTTAGCCTTCTCGTAGTCAGTGATATCTTTAAGCAATAAAATGAGTAGTTAAAAATTGGATAAGTTTTTATTAATATTATAATATATTGAACTGTATGTATTTAGATAATACTATAAATATAGTATATTGTTTAAGTATTGAAAATGGTGATTAAGTGTAAAGTGAAACCCAAAAAATCTGACCCAATCTATGTAGCACATCCTTCGTGCAAATGTTTGGACTCAGACGAGCAAATAAATAGAATAACGGCTTATGCGTCGGTATTCATACACTGCGTCTACATATACGTCATTATTCGCGAGTACGTTGCATAGTCACTCACTCGAGGTCCCGCCTGGCCTTCTCGATGTTGTCCTGGTCCTGTCGGATCTTGGCATCGAGTACACGCGTACCCTGGTCTCGTACGATATCTGGATCGGTGGTGCCGAATATTCTAGCCATTAGCCCCGCCTTGCCTGCTGCGGCTCGGTTCCTCTCCGATACCCTGGTAACATTGACCTTAGAGGTAGAGATAGAGATAATAACGCGGAATCTTTGATTTAAGACTGGATATATATTTTTGTAAATAGTAAACGAGTTTTCACTCTAGCTAATTAATACCTTTGTTCTGCACCTGATGAACAACTGTAATAAACCCCAGTTAACATTAAAGACCTGGGTCTTTATATTATTAAAATCATAGCACACAGACAGCATTTCTACTAAGGACTAAATTTGAAAGCTTTATATAAGTTTACCTCCCTTGAAACCGCATAGAAGACCTGCTATTCAATGATAACAATGAGGACTCGATAAGATAGCTCACCATACCCCATCGGTTAAGTTAACATATTTATGGTAAAATGTATTATGTAAAAAAAATCCATCGTAAATTTTAGAATTTATTTCAAATGTATCCTAATATTTGAAATAAATTCTAAATTTCTCAGTGAGAACCAAAGGGACTGAACTCAAAATTTCGGCAAATTGAGTTAAATGTAATTACTTCTGATAACATGTAATATTTCTGATAAATTGTAAAAATATGGTATTGTGTTTCAAAAGGGCATACATAAATATTAGGTTAGTATGCCCTTTAATTAGTTCTTGAAATGCGAACAGAACTTTACGATGAACGAACGAAGATTAATACTTAGGCTTAAAAGCGCCAAGCCAAGGCCGTAAAAATCATTTTATATAATAATGAAAACGGGTATCAGACTATATTGGGACGGGTATATCTCTAAACTTGCCATACACAAAAATCAGACTTATACCCATTTTCAGTAGAGGCACAGATATTTCGTTTATACAGTGACGGCCCACGTGGTGGAGCGGTCACCATACCGGTCTGACACGCAGTGGGTCCCGGGTTCGATCCCCGGCCAGGCAGACATCTGAATGATGAGTTTAGATTTATGTTCTGGGTCTGGGTGTCTGTATATTCTTTTTTGTGTGTCCATGGCACCATCAAGCATACAAGAGAAAATCTTACTGTGGGGCTATGAGGGTAGAAAGCGTTTATATAGTAGAATAATGTACCTGTTGTTAAGTGCATCACGTGCATTCTCCAACGCACGTTGCAAAGCCTCGTGGTTAGCGCAGAGATGCTGCAGCGCGGCCGCGTAAAACAGGTACTCCTTCAGCTGATCTGCCAACTGCTCTTCTTCTTCCGCTACAGAGTCCACCCATTCTGCTATTGAATCTGAGGAGGGAAGGTAACAAATACATTTAAAAGTATTTGAAGGTAAGGTTGTTGTCTTAAATAATAGAAAATACTTTATTCAATGACTGTATGAAATTCTATTGTAGGTTATAAAATGAAATTTTGCAACATCTGCCACCTTTCACCGACGTGTATATTTCGACTGGGGAGATTGGGGACATTCAAATAGAATACCTGTTCTATATGAAGTTTGCTATTTCTCAATCTTAAATACAGTAAAAGCTCCTTATTCGCGAGGGATGAAATTCCGCTCGTATGCCACGAATGACCAGCAGTACTTAAAAAGTCTGACGCGCTAACAGAGGGCGTCGAATCTGTTTACTTGTACCGACTATAACCGCGAATTAAGATTAATTGCCGCGAATAAAATGAATTGGTCACAATTTTTTTACCCACGAATACTGAAATCGCGAACGCGGAAATCGTGAATAAAGCTTTGACTGTATATAAAAAAATCTAAAATACTTATATTAATTTTGCTTACTTTTGTCAAATATTTAATGTAATTATGAACATCTGGAAGGATTGAAAAATATGTTTTAACCTTTATTCATATTGACAATATATAAATATAAATTACTCGAGTAACTGTTTTTATGCCATAACCCCACGACCCAGTCTAATCAACTGCGCTAAGTATTTATTTTAATAATAAAACCATGGCACATAAGCAGGTAGACTGCATACCTGAGGGTAAGATACGTTATTACTCCTGAGGACCAAGTTGGAGTGCCTCAGATAGGTATCTCATATTATTTATACAAGGTAGCTCCACTGTGTTCCTATCTATTTTTGTAATTATCTATTGTACTTATTCTAACATTGATTTGTAAGTATACAGCTGACATAAACATGAAACAACCATCTCAGTCCTTAGGAGTGGCAATGCCTGTGTTCAGCTTCAGAAAACAAGCATTGCCATTCCTTGAGGGTGGTAGAACTCTTTGTGGTTCGGTTTTGCCTCATAGCATCAGTGTTAAGCGCTGTTGTGTTCTGGTCTGAAAGGTGGGGTAAGGGAGACATACTTTTCCGGGGCATTCCATCTTAGTCCTCAGGGGTAGCAACGCACCTGTCGCTAACCTTAGGTGAGACTTTGATATCACCTAGGTTTGATTACAGATGTCCATGGGCGGCAGTAGCCACTTACCATCAGGCGGGCTGCATGTTCGTTAGCTACTTCGATACTATAAACAGAAAGATAATTGGTTCTATATGAAGCTGGTTACACATTTTCATGGACGGCAGTAACCACCTACCATCAGGTGGATTGTCGTTTGCTACTACAATTACGGTTTAATCAATCATTATTTCAAAAGTGGGAGGAGTACCATGAGTGTGCATACCAAAATAATGTCCTGCTTTCTGCAAGCCATCTCCCATCTCTTTTTCTATGACACTCCATTCACTAAACAGCTTGCCATAGTTAGCATGTAGCTTGCATAAGGCATAGTTCTTTTCTATTATCTTTGATCTGTAAAAGATAAGATAGTGTAAGGTGAATCAATTTATGCACATTCGTATTATTAAAGATGTCTGTAAGATAAATTTAAAGATAAATGTTTTGATAAGAGATATAAATATATAAAAGAGGTTTAATATTAATTTCGTTTGTTGTGTCAAAGAAACACAGTAAATAGTAACTGTTATATTTTATCTCATGAAATTATGAGTGTACATTTTGATTATTTATTGGATTATTATTACCTGGTATAGAGAAAGTTTCCTAAGTTAGTTTCTAGCTGCTTTCCATAATTCTTGACACTTTCAATCTCTGGATCTGGTTTTTTTAGCCTAATTGATACTGATAATGATTTTAACTTATTTTCCGCTTGTAGTAAATAGCCTAAAAATATAGAGCATATGTATGTTAATAATCAAAAAGAAAATATATAGTATGGTTGGGGAGGTACACCTGTCCTATCTATTTCTGGCGTGAAGCAGTTCTGGATTAAGCTGGAAAGGTGCGGATATCGACTTATTGAAATAAAGCTATCAACTTAGGTGTCAGCAGTGGTAATGCATTTCTGATTTTTAGGGTTCTGTAGCCAAATGGCAAAAATCGGAACCCTTATAGATTCGTTATATCTGACTGTCCGTATGTCACACCACTTTATTCGGAAACTATTAAGACTACAGAGTTGAAACTTGGTAAGTAAGTGTATTCTGTAAACCGCTTTCAGAATTATGTACAAAAATAAAAAATATATTAAATTTAGGAGGGCTCCCCATACATGGAACTGAAACGCAAAAAAAATCATCTTACCTAAACGTGTGCGGTAGGTGTCTATAGAAAGGTCTTCAAAAATGGCATTGAGGTTTCTAAAACTATTTTTTGTCAAGCTCGATTGTTTGAGAGATAACCCCTTTCAAAACTTTAAACTAAGAGAATGAAAAATCTGGATAAAATATATGTTGTAGATGTCAAGGAAAACTTTTAACGAAAATTGGTTCGAACAAGATACGGTTGACAGTTTTTGAGATATAGCATTTTTTCAAAAACCGCATAACATAACTTTGTAATTCATACAAACACTATGAAAAACAAACTAATGTTGGTAATTGGAAAACTGTTCAATTATTTTTATTATGATATAACTTTATTAATGATAATGCCAAGGAACTCTTCGCCTGCGAGTCCGACTCGCACTTGGCCGATATTATTTTCTGGCAGGACCCATGTACTAGGTCGACTTTGCTCAAACAGATTATCAAAGTCTGCAAGGATCAATATAATCCAGTGGACTGTATGCTCGTTTGGGACCTTTGAACTTATCAAAAACAAAGATTAGTGATATTTAGATCAAGGATGTTGCGGATGACGATTTTTTCACATCCATGTGAAGTCGGATGCGGATTTTCGAAGGCTCACATCCGCGGATGCGGATACGAATATTCGCAACATCCCTGATTTAGATCTTATTAAGATTTCTGTTTGAAAGTATCTCCTATACTATGAGTAGATTAGGACCGAGGTAAGATGGTCCAATGGCAGGACAGAATGACTAGAAAAGATATCTTCATTTCACTAATGTTAAATTCAAGTATCTTTTTTAATTTGCTAATGCAAAGAGGTTACTATTTTAGATGATTCTATGGTACTATATTAACTTAGTAAATAAAGAATTGTACCGCTATCTGTAATAGTTTCTCGCCAACCATGCTCCTGTTGCAGAAAGCTAATGAACTGGTCATCGAAGCACAGTCTCGGATGTGATGCAACACGTAACAAGAAGTTTTCGAGACCTGCTCTGCGGCGCTCCACAAATTCAGGGTCTGTGGTGTCGGATTTTCGCCATGCATAAAGAACCTAAAAATAAAAATTTTAGGAATGTGATATTTATTTTTCAAATGTTTCAGAAGTTTCGAGCGTGAGGGAGGTAGACACGAGAGATATTATATGTTAGTTTTTGAAAAAACAACCCAAACATTATAACTAGAAATTTTAGTTCAATCTATAGTCATTTTGATGTACAAAATCATTAGAACCGTTATTCAAAGATCGACTGAAGGAAAATACGTCACGATATAAAGTAAAACACACATTATTGCATAAAATTAAGTCGGCGAGAAAATAAGACAGAATATATTACACAGTACTTTATATTTTCAGTCTCCTTTTTGTGCGATGCTTTGTAGCGTAAAATATATACTTATTATAAATTATTTTACTATATTATTAAGTTTCACTTCTGCCGTGTGTGATTGAACACACTCATACTTCTTTTCATTTGCATAGAGTTCCAAAGTCAACACCCTCTTAGGAGTCTATTTAACATCTGATAATCGTTCTTTTTTTCATATTTTACAAATATTACATTCTGATGTCATCACATTCCTGACTCATTTTTGCACACCATATTTATATGTACTATTTTTTTCTTTACGAATATCAAAAAAATTGTATATTGGTACAAGCAAATACGATCTCAATGTTAAAACTGACTTCCTATTACTCTAATAACAGTATGTAAAAAATCATTTATAACATATTCAGAAATAAGATAAAAAAAACAGTTTATAGATTCGTTGATCATATAAAATCTGATAGGATATTTTGCAAGGTGAGAGAATTTAAAAGTATCCTTCCATCCTTCAATCCATATCCAAAACTTAAATGTTATGCAAAAAATACATATAAAACACATATTCAAATGTTATGTCTTTTCACAAATGAAAATAAAACTAACAAAAAATGAAAAAAATTGGTTTACTTACTATTTAACTAATATTATTAGTATATGTTTTAAGAATTTCTCATATAGAATAGAACATTATCAAAAAAATTGGCAATTATTCTCAGTTATTACATTTAGATAAAATTATTATTTAACTCTGCATCATAATTATTATTGTTGGCCAATACAACATTCTACTATGGGTATCTTCCATAAAAAAATTATTTACAAATTACAAATGTAAGAGGGCCTATATTTTTGTGTTCTCCATTTTAAAGTGTTACGTCAGACTAATAGTGTACAATTGAAACTTCGGCTTCGGCCAGATTCAGCCAAAAAAAAAAACCTTCAGCTTCAGCTGAAATTTCAGACCATTTTGCTGAAGGTTCAAAGGTGAAGGTGAAGAAATTCAAAGAAATATAACGAATGTACGACTCCGCGATGGAAATGGTGAAGCACACACTCCATCGCCAGCTATGTTTCAAATTTACATTATTCAAAATGTTATAATTTTTATATAGATTTTTTTTTAATTGTTGAAATATTCACTTTTAGCCAATTTGGATGTTTTATTTCTTAGGTTTTTGAATCTCCGGCTTCGGCCAAAGGTTATGATGAAAGCCAAATAATGGGCTTCAGAAAAAAAAAGACCTTCGGTTAGACACTACAGACTAATAAAACTAGTTCCTTTTCAAGGTTGACATGAAAGGTGGGAGAATTCCTTGTGTTTCGCCTCTATTTGGCGGAATGCATGTTTGATTGCAATTTCCATGTTATTAAACAAAACAGAATAAATTAGAGGTGAGGAATTCATTTTACATAGTTAATATAAAAAATTAACATGCTGTCCACATGATACGATTACAGATTTGATGCCACACCTGAGGAGTAAAATGTTCATATCATATGTAAGTCAAGTGGCAATCACACCTTCAAAGGAATCTTTCTAGTCAGTTTACAGCTCTATTCGCACAATAGAATTTCACTTCTTACCCTTTTCTCTGGTAACGGTGGAATAACAACATGAGGGTATGTGACTTGAAGGTAATCATGTATCTGTTCAAACTCTGTGTATCGTCTCCAAATTGTGTTTATCCTTGACTGGACTAATTTGTAATCGGGTTCCGATAATCTGCAATATAGATTAATAATCTGTTATAAACAAAATAATTTGTGAAGTGTTCTTGAAGTCACATTTTTATACTCTATGACAACAATACATGAAATAAAATACATAGAGTAGTATTACTTATTTTTAAAAACACATAAATCTCGTTAAGGAGGCTTCTAATGGGATTAATAATAAAATTCAGATTTAGTCTACACATCCAAGTTGTAAAACTACAATTTATATGTACTACATATTAACCATAATGATACACAAACACCTGAATCGTTTCCTTAGGATATAATTACGATAATTAGTCAACAATTGAGACACACTTTCGCATGATAACAATAGACGACTTACTTCAAATCTATTAGATACACCGTGTAGTGATCTCGAACGTGCAATGTTCCATTAGCGCGCTTCTCCGATTCCACAATAGATATATCTACATGTTTAATCAATGTGTCCTAAAATCAAAACAGCGAAATCATGTCTTGTTAACAAATGGTAGGCGGTGCAACTAATAAAAACACAATATACTTGGTTCTCGAAATCTTCGACCGTTTCTATCACATCTGCTGGTCTAGACGCTTTGATCGGCGAAGTTTCTGCCGACATTTTTATGATAGGTAACGAGGACAGGGAAAATTAGAAATCTTTCGTAAACACTATGATTTGATGATATTCCAAAACAGGCGACAACGACAGGCAAAGCAATCGACTTGACAATGACAACGGCCGACGAACAGTACGTGACAATGTGTTTGTCAAGACGACAGCTGACATATAGAAAGACTGCGTTCAGAATAGAATGTACATTATAAGTTGTATGGCTTTTTCCTCTACGCATAGCATTCACTTTATTAGATATGATAATTAACCTCAAATTTATAATATTAATTCAGTTCATTATATTACATACACAGTTATTTATAAAATATTGATAAGTTTGCGTAAAACAAAAAGAGTGAAGATTTTTTCTTTTCTCGACTATGCTAAGGTTCCTGACCCACTAAACCCCTTTTTATATGTCATCAAGCAAGATTGGAATAACGTACACAAGTCTATTATAGTGAAGAATAAGCGAATATGTGCATTTTATTATATTAAATAGCAAGCGCATCAGCCAGCTCTGGTTTAGTGGCGTGAGCGTTTAAGATAAGAGTCAAGTGCATCAGCGTTCTGTTGATGTAATCTTGTCAAGCTTTTAAACTAGGATAGGAAGACGAGAGGGAAATTTTACATGTTTTGAATCTTTGTGTCAGATTTAACGTGTGACAACATAATGCCGTCAGTGCGAAGGGATATGGGATAATATACATACCTACCACTTAATACCTATAGTCAGTAGAGGGGAACTTGAAGTCACAAGCAATCGATCAACCCTGTTTCAGTGATTAACATACCATACCATACCATACCTCATGACAGCAACAAATGGAAATTTATAATTTATTCGTATGTTATTATTTTTATAAGTAAGATAAACATAAACATAACATAAACGCTTTATACACTCATAGCCCCACAGTAGGATTTTCTCTTGTGTCGTGGGTGCCATGGATACTCAAACACCCAGACCCAGAACAGAAATCTAAACTCATCATTCAGATGTCTGCCTGGCCGGGGATAGAACCCGGGACCCAGAGACCGGTATGGTGACCGCTCCGCCCCGCGCGTTGTTTTTACCAACAACTTGCTTTGATACATAAAACAGTATGGTGTAATGGAATACATAAACACACAAACAATTCTGAAGCAGAATTTATATGACAAGTTCTTTGCTCCGATAGATAAGTACACGTTGAGGATTGACGTGTTTGGAAATCTGAGATAAAACGCAGCTTGTACAATCACGGCTGGAAATTCTGAAAGTTAAAATACTCGTTTATTTTCACAGTAGATGCAAAGCGAAGTTTTTAAGACGATTAAAAAGTTTAAAAATCCTTTAACTTAAGTTTTCTTTATTTACGTCCATATAAAACCAGTCAAGAGGCTTTCTTTCTGCCCTTGGCAAGTGTCGTCGTTATTATTTTCGACCTAAATAGTTAATCGCAGTAAAAATGTTATGGATGATTTGAACTTTCAATTTATCTGTTAGATACGAGCCTTTTTCATTTCCCTTTTTACCTAGCTTTTACCGTACCGTTCTTATCTACCTTACCTTTATTTACAAAAATTCTTCTACAGGTAAACAGCCAGTATGCAAACAAAAAGACGAATAAAATAAAATAAAAACGGCAAAAGAGGAATAAAACAAATAATATACAAATATTTTAGATTTGCTAAAAATGAGAATCTGATAGTACCTACTTGCGAAATTACATCAATTTTGTTTCTTTGTGTAGTTAATTTGTCGTATTAAAAGGTTGACGTTAAGTTACGTCCGTAAAGTTTTCACGACAATGTTATAAATGACGGCAACTAATGGCGGCTCAAAGGGGAAATAGGCAATCCTTTTGGGGTACGATTTGACTTTTACATCAGTCATTAGTCAGCTTATGACCATTTTTCTGTGTGTTTTAGTGGGATGTGAAAAGCAAAGGTCGCATCCTGACGTAAATTGCCGTCTCATTAGGTTAATGGTGCGTCAACCATGTTATTCAACGAAAACTATATGTTATAGTGGCAGATGACAAATAAATTATTAATGTCTTATTTTCAGAGCGAGTCATTTGTTTAAAAGTACAGTAAAATTAAAAAGTGAATAAATTATTTCTCAACAATTCTATTAATATTATGATATATGTCTTTTAGTATTTTAATGAAGGTGGGAGAATCTAGAACACCTACTTTAGCTTAGTTTTTATAGAAAAAATGTTAAGCGCTGCTGTGTTCAGGTTTGAAGGGGAGACAAACTTATCCGAGGCTTTCCGATTTAGGCCTCAGCTTTACGAAAATATACATAAATATCTATTTTAATAATATATATCATGTCTGGTGTTAGTGATCATTTTCCCGCAGGAGGCATGCTCGTTTGCTTCTTCTGTACAATAAATTAAAAAAATGCGGCCAAGTGTGAGTCGAACTCGCAGGCGAAGGGTTCCGTAGCATTATCATTAAATAAAGTTGAACAGTTTTCGAACTATCAATATAAGTGTGTTTTTCATAGTGTTTGTATGAAATACAAAGTTATGGTATTCGGTTTTTGAAAAAGTATATCTCATAAACTGTTCACCGTATCTTGTTCGATACAACATAATAATTTTTTTGCTAAGATCTTTCACTCTCTTAGTTTAAAAGTAAGAGGGGGTAGGAGGGGGATACATTTAACCGTTTTGAATTATTGAAGGACTTATCTCTGAAACAATCGACTTTGACAAAGTCATTTTTGAAGACCTTTTTATAGACATCCCACACATGTAGGTAATTTTTTTTCAGTGTTTCAGTTTTCAGTGTTTCAGTTCCATGTATCGGGAGCTCCCCCTAACATTTTTTATTTTTGTACATAATTCTGAAAGCGGTTTACATCTTTCTTAATAGTTTTCGAATAAAGTGGCTGTGACATACGGACAGACATGACGAAACTATAAGGATTCAGAGTTTTGCTATTTGGCTACGGAACGCTAAAAACACGATTTTAAATTATCTGACTCATTCGAAACATCGAGTTCACATGATTATACTTGCAGATAAAATAGACGAAGTAACAAACATACAATGAAATTCATAAGATTAATTTGATACTAAAGTTAGCGGAACTCGTTTGGATGGGATATTTGCGGAGGCTTGGCCGGAAGTCATTGGAAGGGTATGTCCATGTAAATTACCTTGACATGAAAATTTTGAATGAAGAACAGTCAAACAAGTTTTGTTGTGACGAAATATAAGGCTATTGTTACTATCATTGTAAATACTTTTTGTGATACAACAAATAATTATAACTTTTTGAATGAAATGTTTTCGGCTTTGAATTCGAAAGCGATACAAGACAAAACGAGAGAACTAAGTCGTCTTAAACCTCAGAAAAGTTTGGTGCTCTTACCTATTGATACCAATTGAACGGTATATTGTTAGGCATTATTAAGGCGTTATTCGAAACAAAAAAATGTTGGTGATTACTAGTGGTGTAGCGTGGGGGGAGGGGGGTCAGGGGGCTATGGCTCCGGCTGCACGTTTCGAGGGGTGGCAGAATATTTAGACCGGGTGATCTATTTTTTTTTAGTCGTGTCGTGTATGTCGGCTGTGACTATTTACATGTTTTCCTATTTTTCGCCAAATTCCTAAATGAAAGGGTGACAAATTAACTATCTAACAAATTAATTGATTGATGACAAATTAATTATTTAGCTATCTACTACCTCAAAATGCGATAGCGTTTAGTGTTGCTTACCTTATTGTGTGTCGTGTGTGTCGTTGACGACCTGCGTGGTGGAGCGGTCACCATACCACCAGAAAATCCTTATGTGGGGCTATGAGTATAGAAAGCGTTTGTTTTTTTTAAGTTTATGTTTCTTCTACATAGTCCTTTTAACGCTTTCTGGGTCTTCCCCTAGGTCTTTTCTGCTGCGGGGTCCAGTCATTAATGGTTTTGACTGCTCTAGTAGGTGCCGTCCATTCTCTTTATTTGTCCCGACCATCGCAATCTTTGCGATTTGCAGAATCTGTCTTATCCTGTCGTATAATTTCCTTTATGTAGATCATATTAATATCAGCACTCAACTATCGAAAAGGTATTTCAAATCTTGCAAATATCGTCTAAATATTTACGAAATATCTTATTCTCTGGTCTGAACTCTATTCAGGAATGACATAATAACTTTGTCCAATTAAGTTTTAATTAATTAGCAAATACCAACGGCAATTAACATCTGAACAATTCAATGGCGGTACGGTGAACTGAAAACTGTAATTTGATTAAATACAACGCCCAAGCGAGTCTTGTTCCTTCAATGACTTTAAAACAGTAATAAATGTCATGGCAGTAAATATTAATTGACAATGAGGGAGTTAAAACTGTAAGACCCATTAAGGTAAGGTTGATATAAATTTTCAATACCTACTTAACGTATTCAAAATCTATATCATTCGATGATTTTGTTTATATTGAGCTACTTTATGATAACATTTTGCTCGCATACTTAAATTAATATGGAAAGATGATACACTTAATAGGATATCTATACGAATGAATTATTAGTAAATACATTGCTACGTCAGTAATGAAGATTTATGATTAAATTCTCTTGAATTGATGATCTCTTGAAAGATCTTGAATTGGTTTTATTAATATTTATTTGACTCACATCTACATCAAAATCTTTTACATAGGAAGATTATATATAAATTTACAGACAAATTTTAGTAAAATCTGCATATTCAATGATATATGTTAATAATGAGCGTTACACATAATTTCACTGATCGCAATTTATGGAAAACAAACGTATTCTTAGAATCTTTGAAGTTGCTTGCGCGCTTGGTTGGCTAAAAGTAATAATTTGTCTTTGAAACTCGCAATCATAAATATCATGTGACGTTATCATAAATACTGAGTCTGAATTATATACCTAAGTAAGTGGCACCTATGAGATAGTTAACTTGCTAAGTAGGTAAGTACCCATCACATAAAAGGTTTACTAGGTGGAGTGTAGAAACAGTGTAGTTCGACCGGGAGGTACCACCGCAATACCTATTTCTAGCGTAAAGCAGTTCTTGCGTTTCGTTGGAAGGGTGTGGTTGCCAGCTCAATTATATATGAGGCGACCATCTCAGTCCTCGGAAGTAGCAACACATCTGTGATCGACTTCAGATAGAACCCCTGTTCTATATGAAGTTGCTTACAGATGTCCATGGGCGGCAGTAACCACTTACCATCGGGGGAGTACAAGCTCGTTTCCTTCTTCAATCTGATAAAAAAGGTACGCGTTATTAATTTCATTTAAGATCGCGACATTAACAAAGTCGTTGTTTTTTTATAATATGGAAATAGCAAACGAGCATGCAGTCCATCTGATGGTAGGAGGCCTACCTCCCATAAACATTTGTAATCAACCCTAGATAAGATCAGGTCTTACCTGACGTTAGCCACAGATGCGATGCTGCCCCTGAGGACTAAGTTAGAACGCCTCCGATAAGTATATCTCCCTTACCACACCCTTAAGACCAGAACACAGCAATGCATAACACTGCTGTTATTGAGCAGAAATAGGTGTGGCGCTGGTGCTTCCGGAGTCAAACCACAAATATTTTTTGTACAAGTAATAATATCTCCCGTGCAATAAAAAAGGCGTGAAATTGTTTTTTTTTCTCGGCGAGAAACGTCTTGTTTTATCGCAATGCCGGGCTTGGATCGCAATCGGTTTATTTTGTGGAGAACCTTCCATTACGGTACCACTGCTTTATGATTTTTTCCCTAGCTAGTATAAAGTAAATCTATTTTAAGATAAGTTTTAGACAGTTTATTTACCGTCCGTTTTATTTTGTATATACTGGTCTACTACCGTCTTAAACGTCGTTTCTGTGAAAAATAATTGTTTTGTGAGAATACAATGTATATTTAATCAATGGGGTTGTACATCGACGTTGGTAAGCGCATAACTGCAGAGATTTTTGTATTTAAACCCATGGCAACACTTCATCAAATACAAATAGCCGTACCGTGCTTACTTATATATCGAAGGTATTCCAATTTTCGTGTAGAAACCAACTATAAGTACATTCCCAAATGGAAAAAAAACTACAAAATTTTTATAGGCAATAGACAATATTTCAAAATTCTGTTGTATTTTTCGTATCGTCTAAAACGTCGTTGTAAGTAGGAAACAAGCATGCATCATCTGATGGTAAGTGGTTACTGCCGCATAGACATCTCTAAGCAACTTTATATAGAACAGGAGTTCTATCTGAAGTCGATCACATATACGTTGCTACTCCCGAGGACCAGAAACGCAAGAACTCCTTCACAATAGAAATAGGTGTA
>MOOZ01000062.1:15071-27002 GCA_002930495.1 Cecropterus lyciades | reverse complement strand
TAGGGGGCGGGGACTTCCCCAAGTCCGTCGCCCCTGGACCCATTTATGGGGGCTGGAAAAGGGCGTTGTCCGCCCTTCTCCTGCGCCCGATGCGCCTTCTGCGTCCGGGAAAGGGAGCTGAGATCTCCCTTTCCCGTTCCGCAGTTTCCTTCTGCGACATCACCTCCTTGCAGAAGGACACCACCGCGTCCCACGACTCTGCGCTACCGACCATCCTCCACACTACGGCCGGCAGCGACAGATCGCCTCCCACTTCATTTGTGAGGACACGACGCTGCTCCTCCCACGCTACACACTCGGCGAGCGTGTGCAGCGCCGTGTCCTCCCCGCAATGGCATAAAGTGAGCCTAGATCAACCTTTCCACCAGAACCCAAGAACTGATTTACGCTAGTATAAACGTAACCTTACAATAATAATATGCTAATAGATCGGTAATGTTTACCATAGTAATCGACTCTCTCTATTAGAACGGCATGATTGCTAATCAAATTGACAATAATGTCTCGTTTGATAGGTATTTGTAACTACTGTCAGTATATAAATACACACACATGCGCTTTTGTACACTAATAGTCCCACACTAGGAATTCTCCTGTGTCGTGGGTGCCATGGACATACAAAGAAGAATACACAAACACCCAGACCCAGAACAGAAATCTAAATCCATCACTCAGATTTCTATCTGGCCGGGAATCGAACCCGGGACCCTCTGCGTGTCGGAACGGTACGGTGACTGCTCCGCCACGCGGGTCGTCGCAAATAAATCATACATGATAAATCATTTAACGCGGTAGAACCTTTATCCGGGCTCGAAGTGTATGATAAGAGGCGTTTAAACTTAGTCCTCAGGGGTTGCAACGCATCTCAGGTTACACTAATCTTATCCATGACTGATTATAAATGTCAATAAACGGCAGTGGTCACTGACGTGAAGTGGCTTGCACGCTTGTTTGCGAGTTTGATGACAACCCGCGTGGCGGAGCGGTCACCATACCGGTCTGTCACGCAGTGGGTCCCGGGTTCGATCCCCGGCTAGACAGAAATCTGAATGAAGAGTTTGAACTTCTGTTCTGGGTCTGGGTGTTTGTGTATTCGTCTTTGTGTGTCCATGGCCCCCATGACGCAGGAGAAAATCCGAGTGTGGGGCTATGAGTGTAAAATGCGTGCTTTAAAAAAAAACGTTTAATATTATATAAAAATACGTACCGTAGTTTTTGTAAAAATATATACTGTGTTTCTTTGTTCGTAAGTTAATATTAACCCGTTCTCTCTAACTCGTCTTCAATCTTTACACAAAGTTGTGATCAGCCTCGTTAGGAACTTTCCAACCACAATTAGAAACCCTTTGGTTAACACGCTTCACCACTCATTGCTCTGTAATCTATTTAGCGAGTTATAGAACCAACTCCTCAAGTACCTTTAATTAAGCCTTAAAGAACCTACGTCATGAAGTTTAACTTTCCTAAAAGGTATTTAGCTACTATAAAATGTTTTTCAAAATACGCATAAAAATAATCATTCTTAAACTGTTTCATGTACTTTAGGAATATGTCGAGTTCGAATTCCAGGAACGCTCTATTTTTCAAAATTACGTGCGTATTATAAAATAATTATCATTTTCTTAAAACGTGAAAGAAAACATGGTCAGAAAATGTTTGCATCTGAGAGGTACTTGTGTATAAAGTATATTAATTCTCATTAGGCCAACGTATTTAAGTAGTTCCTAGACTCCCCCTTTTTTGAAAACGAGCCGTCCTCAGACAGGTACGAACTGTAATTGAACGAAATGCAACGTTTAATTGGAAGATAATCCAACTATTTTTCCACTGCTGAGAAAGCTGAAATTAATAATTAGAGAAGATTAGAAGACTACATTTTCAAATAAAAATCACTTCCAATTCTCTCGTTAATTTGAATACAAGTAAAATGTTACTTAGCGAGAAGGTTATTTAGCAATAATGTTCTACTTGTGTTGAATTATATTAGTAATTTTTAACATGAGTTGTAAATTATTAATATAATTCTTCCTGATCAAACATCACCTAAAATGACAACAATTTACCGAAATAAGTCTTCAGCATGAAAGGTCCGTTATTCCCAAAACAGAAGGACGGAAAACAAACTAAATTCATTTAACTTCCATCAGAGAGAACGTTCAAAACTACAAACACTTATTTATTAATAAATAATTTCTAATCTCGTCTCTAATTGCTTGTTAGCGCCAATGCGTTAGAAATTTACTAATTTTACATTCAAAGAGCGTGTTTGTTACTCTACATAAGTAGTTTGTCAAAATTATTAAGTTATGCATATTCATACTCCTAATAAAAATGAATGATCCCGTCTGTGTACATTGCATGTATTTGCTAATATATGTATAGGTTGGAGGACTAAGAATAAGTTAAAAATACACATTTCTATAATATTTAGTCTGTTTGTTCGTCTTTGTATTTGAAATTGCGTCAAACTACTTAATTTGATGTATAAGATGTAGATATATTTATCATCCATGTTTTGATATATCTCCATCAAAGGTTATTACGATTAAAGTTGTCATTTCAATATTATAACAAAATAATATATTGATAGAAAATCACTGCTTATTTTATAAGTAAATTGCTAGAGACAATATTTTTTCCTAATCTACTATAGGATTTGAAGATGATCTCTTGAAACTCTGGATTTGTTTCCGAATATATCTTTCTATTGGCAGAAAACACGTGAGTAAAGAAGTGCTTAATTATTGCAAGAGAATAAAGTAGATTTTTTGCTTTTTTTCAATTTTTTACCATCTAATACCGACTCATCACGGAAATACCAATAAATAAACATCGATTTACGATCCCGCGGTGTTTGTTCAGACCCACTAAATCGCTCTTTTATTACTACGATTTCCATAAAATATTTAATAAAGCATCCATAAAGTAAACGAAATTTGTTTACTCAAAATATATTTCAGAAAACTGCAAAATCATTAATGTATATAAATTTTGTAATATTCAGTACTTGATTGCAATAATCTATAGATATTATAAAAAAGAAAGTTTAAAAACTAAAATCCGACTACTAAAACACGCTCTAAAAAGTACGAAACAAGAAAATAGTCTCCGCTGAAATTATAATGTAATTAATAGTTTGTATTAAAAACTTACCGGCTAATAAATAAACAACTTACTTACACGTATTATATTTTAACGTATTTTTATACGTTATACTGATAGAGATTTGTTTAAAGTATAATAATGAATCTGCTTTTGCTACAGTAGGTGGCATAAGACCACGGCTTTCCTTTAAACAAATCTTTACACTATATCAATTCGATAAAAAAATTGAAGAGTTTGTTTGTAATATCAAAATAACAGCTTTATATCAAATGCGTATGGAAGTACATACAATACTGCTAACAAAACATCAATTACCAATATTTTTGTCTGTCTGTCTGTTTGATCGGGGCAATCTCTGAAACCGCTCGACCGATTTTGACGGGACTTCACCGTTGGATAGCTGATGTCACAAAGCGTAACTTAGACTACTTCTATTTTAGAAAATGTAATTAGGGTTCCGCACAAAAGATGAAAACCTAAGAAACCGCGTGCGCTATACACGCACGCAGCCACCGTCGCTGCTGCTAATGTCAGTTGCTATGAGTCCTCTCTGAAACAATGCTATAATGGTAAAATTGTATAAGTAACATTTTTAAAACGCGAGTATAACCGCGGGGTTTAGCTAGTAAGATATTAAATTTAATAGTATATCCTGAATCATATCGCGCATTCTCCTGACCTAGTACCTTCAGATTTCTTTCTTTTTGCCTTCCTGAAGCTGTAGGATAGATATTCTTAAGCGTTAAAAGAGATATTACTTCACAAAACCGCAAAGATTTATTTTGTGGCAGACGTAATATTGCAGAAGATTGTAGACTTAAAGAGAGATCTTATAATATAAGGCTCGTTGTCGTTCCCTTTTGGCAAACATAAAATTCAGAAGGCGTCTTTATTCTTGTGCTTATTAAATAAGAGAAGCATAATAAGGCAAACAGGCTGATTTTGTAGGTCTTCAAATTATGAAATTAAATAGCAAATGAAAATGAGGCCACTGCTATTTATAGATCCTCTCACTAAATTTATATTATTCTTTCTCGGGAATTAGAAAAATATTTCATATACTGGTACTTAGGTAATAATTGTATTTCTTACCTCACCTCACCTCACCTCACTTACTGTGTTGTAGACAGGTACTCCATTTGAAAACAAGGTCACTGTAGGACTACTACATACTCATAACGTTATTTACGAGCTTAATAAATATGTATATATAAATAAATATTAATATTATATAAATATTAAAACAAGAAAACCAACTGATTAAGAACGTTTTTTTGGCTTAAAAAAGTCGTCCTTCTCCAACCTTTATTTCTCTGTTTACAAGTGACTTTTTTAAATTATGTATGTCACTGTACATTGAAACGATTCTCATGATTTGTTATATGTCATAATCTGTCAAGCCGTATGGGCTGTAGCGCTAGCCAAAAAAATGAACATACATACATACGCTCGAAAATAATTACCCTCCTTCTGACGCAGTTGGGTAAATATAAGAAAATATAGTGTACAAACACCGTTAATTCTAATTACGCTATTAATTATTTATTAACAATAGTAAAATGAATATCTACAGAAATCGAATTTTTTACCAAGCAGCATTCCCTTACTAATGAACTAATTCCTTCACTAAAGAGGTAATCTGTCCTTAGCACTAGCGGTTCTTTCATCTGCGAGATCGATGGAAGTTATTAAAGTACACCAACTTCCTTAATAACCTTCCAGTGGTAGGAATAATCTCGCAGCGAAGAGCTGACTGTAAGATTAATCTTCCACTTTTTCTTTTACTTTCTGATTTCTTAATTTCCGTTGTGTAAGATTTAGGTCGCTGGTGTTTAGCCGAAGAACAATTTAAATCTTTGCGTACAATTGGTAATAGCTACAAGTCTAAATATGTATAAATAATATTTGCAGGTGGTAACTCTTTGTTCTTCGATTCCGGAAGCATCACCGCCATACCTTTTTTCTGCCTAATAACAGCAGTGTTATGCGCTAATGTGTTCTGGAGCTGAAGGGGAGTAAGGGAGATATATTTTTCGAGGCATTCCATCTTAGTACTCAGAGATAGCAACGTATCTGTGGCTAATCTTTGGCGAGACTTTGATTTTACCTAGGGTTGATTACAGATGTCCATGAGCGGCAGTAGCCACTTACCATCAGGGCTGCATGTTCGTTTGCTACTTCCATACTATGAAAAGAATCCTTGGTCTTCAGTGCTGAATTACTTGGCGACCGGTCAGCTTACTGCACTTTATACTTCAACAACGTTTTTTAAAGGTCCCGTGTCCACCAAAAAATAAATAATATTCCGTATCATTTATTTGTTGAAAACTGAATAGTAAATATGACTGTATTATGAGAGTAATATCAGAACTTCCATTTCATTAAACCATTTTATTTCTTTAATATTTCGGCTAGTCAGAAATACTGAACAGGAAACTCTTGGAAACTTCGTATATTCTAATTATAATTAGTCTTGAATCCTGTTTTTAAGTTTCTATTTCAATTTTATGTATTCATTCAACAACTGTTAGGCATAATTTCACTGCTGGTTATTTGGCCAAATTACCGCGCTTGGTATATAGTGGTGACTGCAGTAGAAGAACTCCACTAAAAAACATTTATGTTAATTTCTTGACTTTAATTCCTCAGTCCCAATTTCATTACAAACGGGACCTTGTTCCTACTTTTCCTTACCCTATCCTACTTTTGTTTCCCCAAGATCAAAATTCAAAATACCCTTTTAATATTTTTATGACTGAGTTGGTTGAATCGTTTTAATATGTTAGGGGTACTCACTATATGCGGTTTTGAATTACTTTTTGCCTTTATTTTGGCAAAAAGAAATTCAAAACCGCATATCGTGAGTACCCGTAACATATTAAAATGTATCAATTCCTCGATAATATTAGCCTAAAATCATATATTGGTTGAATCGAAATGTTGGTTGGTAGAGAAATGTGAGCTTCTTTGGGCATAACACTTTTAAAAAGATAAATGATTTTTGTGTTTTGGTCTTTTCAATATGTCCATTGTGTCATTGCTGTCCATGTCTGTATACTTTAATAAAGATAATTAATCACTTAAATCGTGAAGTTGAAGGTATAAATTATTGTAGCTTATATTTTCAGTATTAATTGTTTTACGATGATATTTAATATTATATTCATTTTCTTAGCATTAAATAACCATTCTTTTATATGTTTCATATATTTTGGTCCAAAGAAAAATTCAAACGATCGAGCTCTTAACTTTGTATGCAATTTCAAAGCTTTTTCATGCTAATCAGTTTCAAAGTTAAAGTTTCGTTGGAACAGTTTAAATGTTATTATATGTAATGCGATTATAGGAATCGCATTCTCCGGAGCGTCTCCGGAGAAATTTCGTCAGCTATTCGTATATACAGAGATCGCACACAATTGTGAGTATATATGGGATCAAAATTTGCATAGGTAATATATACAGTTGTGTTGCAAATTGATCCCGGTCTGCAGCGAGGCCTGTAATTTGTTATTTAGGTACATGTATAGTTGTGAACGTGCATTATGTTGTCTTGTGACTCGTTGTTGGAACCTGAAATTTGCAAGTTATAAATTGTTTCTCATTGGAAAGGGATCCGTAGCTAATAGTGGCACACTAACAAGTTTTTGGAATGATGATGAAAACAGACATATTTTCCACTAAATATTAATTAAACGATTAACGATTATTTTTTATTGTAATCAAAAGCCTATATCTAAATTTACACTTATCTTTATAAATTATTCATCATAAGTTTCGTCCATTATTCCATCTTCTAAGAGGTGTAATTTACGAAATATAGATACATATGTTTATGAAAAATCTATACTACATTGTAAGTTTATATGTAAGAAATAATGAATTCCGACGCAAGTATAAATTTATTTGTATGATGATGAGTTTTCGTCCGTTGGTTGTTTGCCATTTTTTTATGTATGAGATAAAGAAAAGATATTTTTTATAACAAACTAGCTAGGTATAAGATCTAACTAATTATATATCAGAAGCATAAATACGTTTTTATTTATTCCTTCCGATCACATAATGTGTTCTAAAATGTCAACAAATGCCGATTGAAGTTAAATGAAACTCACTGGTTTATTGAATTGGGAAAGAAGCATGCAGTCTCTGTTATGGAAAGTGGATATTGCTGCACATTTACATATGTAGTGGATTTTAAATAACATACCTGTAATACCTGAGGTTAATCACAGATGCGTTGCCTGAAGACTAATTTGGAAGTACATTTCCATTACCACATTCAAACTAGAACACAGAACTCCTAGCTGTTGATAGTAGATAGAAGTAAGTTTTGTGAATGTATCGCCGGAGTCGAACCCAAAGTTTTACCTTAAATTCTTTAACAATGTTATTACGCAGTAATAATTATTTCCGTTTAATTGGACTGAAATATCTAAGCAATATTTCAGTTTTACTTAACAGTCGGTAGGTGCTATATAAAATAGCTCTTGACTTACCAACCCGTCATACCGGTCGGTAAATTGATTCAGCCGCAGCCGTCAGCCATTACCAGCGATGTAAGGTGACAGCTTAATATTACCTTGATGATAAAGCGCCCATTTTCTTTACCGTCAACCCATTATTGTCCCACTGCTGGGCACGGGTCTTCTTGCAGAATGAGAGAGTTTCAGGCCATAGTCCACCACCCTGGCCAAGTGCGAATTGGTAGACTTCACACACCTTTGAGATCCTTTTTTTTTAAGAAATCTCAGGTGTGCAGGTTTCCTCACGATCCATTTTCTTTGGGTTATTACAATTCAAGAACTTTACGCTTAAAATCATTCATTCCGAGTAGTTCTGAGATTATGGAAGCAGTTTGAGTATTATGTGTTTTAAGACGTTCTATTAGAATACAATAAAGAAACTTTTAAACGCAAGTTTATGGTCCATAAATATTACGTCTTTTAGATCTTTTAGTTCTTGCTATTTCATGTAACAAGCGAACTGAACAGATGGTGTTTGTGAAAAATGAAAAAAAAAACTTTGTGAAGGATATACATCCTTTCCTTTTTTCACATAACCTGTTTTAATTGATCTCCTTATAAAAGTCCTGGCAGAAGTGAAACATCGAAATTGTTATTCGCTGCGCTAACAATTGAGAAAAGCTAACGTGAAGAAGCCTTTCATCATCAATACATATTTTATATAATAAAACAAACATTTTATTTTTCTAAAGTTGTCTTGGGTTACATAATTATGACGTAGACCTGTTTTGTTATCGTTCGACCTAGATTCTTTTACACGATCAACGACGTTCTAATTTATCTACTGTCACCCTTTATTATCTGTAGAGCAACTCCATGACTTGTTACGTCAGATTGTATCTATCGAACAATGTGGCTTGGAAACTTCTGTGATTCATTCCATTTTTAACTGAGTTATAAAAAGGAGGAGGTTCTAAATTCGATTGTTTTTTTATTTTATGCTGAAGTCGGCGCTCATATACTCGTAGGATACAGATTCGTCGTTGTAATCTATCAAAATAACTTGAGCGCCGACTTCGGGACTATGTACTGTGTAAACAAGAAAACAACATAATTATATTTAAATTATTTTTTTTGCTTTTTTGTGGCATAGAAGTCGGTTTCTATTGTTTGTAAAAAAATGGAACATAAAATTTTATGCTTTTAGCATTTTTTTTATTTTAAGTTATCACTTATCATTCTTCAGATGATCTGAATAATTATTAGAACAGAATTATAATCGATAACGATATAAATGAAACCAACATACAGTTTGCTCAAATCATTTTAAAGTAACATTTGCCATTAAACATTTGCATCACTATACAAGCACTAAGAGCTTGTCAAATAAATTTCGATCACGGATGTCCATTCGCTACGAATGGAAAAATCCACGAGTCGGAAAGATTTTAAATCGAACTATTTGAATGCAGGTTGCAACCAGTGAATATATTTTGAGTACACGTTTCAGGATTTTAACATGTTTTTGAGGTAACAAAGATAGAAAACGTGACCTTGACACGACGTTAATGGGCTTCTAAAATTTTTAGGCATCTTTTATCACAGTGACCCATTATCGAATTATTTATCGTTCTAGGCATTGGTGACTAGACCAGACTTCGATTGAGAAGGATTTGGTTATAGTTAATCACGTTTCGATAATGCAGATCCTTAAATCTTACGTAGAGAGAACTTCTTTAAAAGATATCTCAGTCATGTATTTTCCCATGCGATGATTTCCTTCGCCGTTAATGTACGTAATTAATTTTGAAAAGAGTTAAAGATGTATGATTATGCCACTAGGTTATCACTGCCTTTTGGACATTTGTAACTGAAAACTTGAACTTTGAATAATAATAATAGTAAGGTAAATAACTATTCACACAATTTCCTTGTGAGCTCGGCCATACGTTGTTATCCTTCAGGATCTAGTTCCAACGCTTCGTGCTAGTTTGACTTACCCGAAGTATCAGATCATAGAATAGTAATGTTAACTTGACGTCACTGTATTAGAAACGTATAACATAAGTTTTACCATTATTAACTCAATATCTCATAGGGGGATCTGTGAGAAGTTACAACTTGTGTACTTCATTGTTCACGAGTGGATCGAGCAGGAATCACAATATCATAATTCTGCTTTTATTCATTTTTATTCATATGCAAGCGAATTTATATAGATCTGTCAGGGACATTTAAGTGATAACACCGTAACGAACCGCCGTCATACAGACAGTAAGTCGATCTTGAAATCAACACTATTCCACCACAGAAATAAATTGGTAACTTTGTAAAAATATTAAAGCAAAAACCCGACTGATTAAAACGATTTTTTATTATTATTATTTAATTTAACGCTTTATATGAGTTTTCGTCAAAATACTCAAGTAAAAGTATTATTTTATATATATTTTTAGAGTGGTCTATTTACTATCTTTCATTTGTTACCCATATTGTTGTGATAGTAAAAAAAGTCCTCTCTTTCCCCCTTTTTCCTCTATTTACAGGCGCCATTTTTAAAAATTATATAGCTTATGTCACTCTCCAAACCGAGACGATTCTAATGATATATCATACGTTACAATCCGTTTGAGCTGTAGTGCATGCCTAAGGAATGGACATACATACAAACAAACATTAGAAGAATTAGAATCGTCTCAGTTTGGAAAGTGGCATAGGCTATATATATTTAAAAATGGCGCCTGGAAATAGGGGAGAGGAGTGACGATTTTTTTATTATCACCACAATAGATATCAAATGAAAGCTAGTAAACAGAGCATTCTAAAATGCATATGTTGTAAAACTTTCACTTGACTATTTTGGAGAAATTACCTATTAAGCGTTAAATTAAATGTATCATTATGAACAAAAACTCGTTTTAAGCCATCGGGTTTTTTGTTTTAATATGTTTTATAATGTTATTATAAATGGAATCCACCATTTCTATAATAGTTCGTTCATAATAGTATAAGCTAATAAAACTCTTTGTCCTTAGAATGCCGATCTGCGGTGAGTCGGGACTGCTAAGTGGCGAAGCGCTTACTTCTCGTAGCAAAACAATTACGTTTGAAGCAATTTATTTCGAAAGCTTTATTGTTTATTTGCAAACATTTTCCAACGAGTTTATACTGAAATAGCTCATATTACGCTCTGCACGGGAAAGTTTGAGAACAATACGAGTAAAATTCTACAAGGCTTTGAAATGGATATTATGTTTTCTATAAAATTTTGACCAATTTAGTTTGTACTGTTATATAGTTTTAGTTTTATGTCTCTTGTGTTCATAATAATTTTAATTGTTTGTTGTAACCTATTCTCAGGTTAATTATTAGTAGTTAAATACAATATATATGGACATTAATAAAGCATTATTAGAATATATTAAAAATAAATTGTTGTGGATAATATAAACTAGCCGTAAAATAAATCCGGTGTAAAATAAATTGTCAAAAGTTTTAAAGAGCTTTTTTACGAACAGCAACGTAAACTCAATCCAAAGATAAATTAACGCATTATTTAAGATAAAAAAGGCCGTAACAAAGTATTGTCATTAGAGATCGTTAGTACTATTTAATACATTTAATACGTTTTATTTTTTCCGTATCATCTCTTAATAAATTAATATTCTGAAATGTATATTTACCTATATAATGAAGTTATTTTAATTTGACATACGCTTAAATATATAAAAGTACAAAGGTTATAAAAACGCTCGATTTTTTTCTGAAAATGTGATTTATTGCAATTGGCGACACGATTTATTCATTTGATTTTACTAAGATTATAAAAGCGAAGGTTTGTGGGGATCGTTGTTTAGTACTTTTTTATGCTAAACTAATAACTAGATTATATTTTAAATTGGTACACAGATAGTTTATGGCCTGGATTAGCACACAGGATACTTATTTAGACGGTAATATGAATCACGTGGGCGCACCCGCAGGAAAATCTAATACGTCATACATCGATAAGATTATTTATCACACTGAAATAGCATACGAGCATGCAGTCTACCTGATGGTAAGTGGTAACTGCCGCCCATGGACGCCTGTAAGCAACTTCATATAGAACAGGGGTTCTTTCTGAAATCAATCACAGATGCGTTGCTACTCCCGAGGACTAAGATGGTCGCCTGATATTGTAAGTGAGTCGGCAAACACACCCTTCCAACGAAACACAAGAAGTGCTTCACGCTAGAAATATGTGTGGCGGTGGTGCTTCGATATATCTATACTAATATATAAAGCTGAAGAGTTTGTTTGTTTGTTTGAACGCGCTAATCTCAGGAACTACTGGTCCGATTTGAAAAATTCTTTCGGTGTT
>MOOZ01000061.1:955235-970026 GCA_002930495.1 Cecropterus lyciades | reverse complement strand
ATACAAACAAACATACTCGAAAAACATTACTCTCCTTCTGACACAGTCGGGTAAAAATGAAAGAAAAACGATTGACAAATGAGAAAATAGAACTGACTATGTAGGTACGTAACGTTGTAATAATTTGTTCTAGGAGCTCTATATATACAATAGCAAGTAAAAATACCTAAATTCGATCTAGCCTATTCGGGTGACTGGACCATCAAAACGAAATCTTATCAACGATAGGCGTGGCTATTGGGAGAATTTCTAATATTGCAAAACAATGTCTCGGCCTTACACTATTCAGGCAAAGTATTTTATAACAATGACTATTGCAGACACTTTAGATTTTTTTAAACAAATTCCTTAACGCGACAGGGCTCCAAAGGTAGAAATGTTCACGTAAGGAAGAAAGGTTATGTCACTTCCATACGACATTCTATATTATATCGACATTTGAACAAACGTGTGTCATGCGCGGTGGAATGAAATGCAATTATTTAGCATAGGCACTAACAAATTGTCAGTAAGAATATTTTTCTTACACTACCACCGGATCGGAACACGACCTCAACTGAGAAGATCCGGCAATAAACTCAGGAGTTTGTCTTTTTTCTTTGTATGGTTTTGTATTCTTATTAATCATCTTGTTTTTTACATGGTCAATAAAAACTATAAAAGATGTATGATCTAAATACTAATCTGAGAATGATATAAAATGAGACTGAAAACCAGGGCCGTGTTTCATGCGTCTCCATGACCGTAGTGGAGATTCGTCCGTTTCACGATGCAATTTTGTCACAGCACGAGCAAAATATAGAGACACGGGTCACTTAATCATTAAATTTTATTGTTACTTTTTTGTTGTAGGCTATATTGTTTTGCTTTAATTTATGTTTAGTTTCAAGCTTATTGTCTACTAGTACATAAATTATGGTGATGTTATATTAATCGTGAATAAATATTATTTCGCGTAGTTCCTTTTAATCTTGTTATGTGTTGAATGAAATGAAAAGAAATGAAATGTCCGTATTTTGTACAAGCCTACGAAGTCACTTACGAAATGTCATTTACAATATTTTTTCTTACACTACCACCGAATAGGAACACGACCTCAACTGAAAAAATCCGGCAAGTAACATAACGGGTATGTCTTTATGAATATTGTACACGTGTAATAGTATAAATTTTTCCATGTTTCCATTTTCTCATTTGTGAGCAGTACTTGTAAATGAATAAATCTGCATCATTTTAATTAGCAATCAACAACGATGAATGATACACATTAATTAACTTTTATTTCGTTTTTTCATTAAGTGGGCGCGTGATTTGTACAATTCTGGGCCGGCTATGGGCTATTCCGCCGAAAGTTAAATAAAAACAGGCTGATAAAATATAAAGCTGCGATCATTTTGAAAATTTAACAATGTGCTTGTAATGTATTCTCTTTGTTGACAACTCATTAGTGTCCCACTGCTGGGTACAAGTCTCCTCTCAAGTAATTTTAAGGTAAGTAAGTAAGTTTTAGGTCATTGTCCATTTTTTATCAGTTTATCTGATTGTAAGTGGTTACTGCCGCCTATGGACATTTGTAAGCCATTCATATAGATCAGGGGTTCTATCTGAGGTCAATCATAGATGCGTTGCTACTCACGAGGACTAAAATGGTCGCCTCATATATTTCTAACCCGGCCGGAGCTTTTCACTGAAACGCAAGAACTTTTTTACGCTAGAATTATATAGGTGTGGTGGTGGTGCCTCTCCGGTTGATCTATGCTGGTTCTACCTTCTGGCATGGCAAGTTAAATAAAAATTTATGGATAAAATGTGGCGCTGCGAAGATTTACAAAGTTCAACATTGCCCTTTTAATGTGTCTTCGTCTTCGACCAAATGTCGACCCATTACTGTACTAATCCTGGGCACGAGTCTCTTCTTTGATAATGGGTTTAGGTCGCTGTTAATCAGACTGACCATGCGGAATGGTATTTCACATACCTTGGAGATTTTTTTTAAAGAATTCTTAGGTATGAAGTATCTCCCGGATATCTTCCCTCTCCGTTAAAGCAAGTAATCATTCAAATACGCACAAATCATCGATTTAGCTTCGAATTTGGGATTCAAACATGGGATCTGAGACTGTGGTTAAATTTCCAACCGCTATCGCTGTTTTAATTCTAGTATCTATATATTCTTGTAAAAATATACGTAGCTTGGAGTACCTACTTGAACTAAAAATGGCGGCAGATTTATGTTCTGATAGTAAAACCTCTTTATGTTTTAAGAGTGGTGGTGCCGCTTTTATAAAAGCAGTGAGTAGTTTTAATGCGTTCAGACTTAAAGGGTATCATAAACACGGTTACTTGAATAAGGTATTTCAAGTTAATTCGAAGGTTAGAAATGCATGTAGTATTTATAAGGACTCTTGTATAAATTAGTTACAGTTATATATATTATATATATATTGGTTACAGATTTATAGAGTGCAATTCCTCTGATGTCGCAATGTCAATATTTCTCTATTTCTTATTCTCTATTTGCCTATATGATTGAAATCGCATCAAACTAAATGTAGTTATTTTAATTTAAATAATTTAAATATCCAATACCCATTTATCTTGAGTTCATTCCTTCATTAAAACCCATTTTCTCTATAAATACTTATTAGAATTTAAAGTTTGCTACATTTATATAAATGTGGACAAAATCGCGGGTATTACCTACATTAAAATACGTGATGGGGAATACTTTGCTTAACGAGAATGTGTGTTTACCGTTTAGCATCAATCCGTGCGTGCGAGTAAAGAGAAATGAATCGGCTACTTTCACGGATTACTTATGAAATTTGCGATTTACACATTATGCGGTTGTTTGCGCAAGAGTGTGGCGCGGAGCCGCGTTATGTCACAGGCCACGAGTTGCCCAACGCCTGTTTCGTATACCTTACCAACTTCATCTCTATCACAGGTGTCTGGTAATATACACTTATCTGTAATTATACCTGTACGTTGACTCTATATAAAAGCGAAAGGATACTCACTCAACGACGGACTAATGAACGCAGACTACTGCAAAACATGAAATTTGGACAACGGGTTCGTTTTGTGAGCATCAATTTAGAAAATATTTTTGGATATTCCTATTACGAGTACTATTAACCATATTATAAAGTATATTAACCATACAGTACATACAAGCCACTAAGACATACACAAATTGTAGTGTCATACTACATAAGTGTATGACTGTACCTACATTTTGTCATAAACATGTCGTTATTGCTTAATTTTTATAGCCTTAAATGTATGCGATACGTTCGTTTTATTTTGTTAAGGTAGCAATCTAGCAATTAGGATCGTAGCCTGACGTAAGGTTCTACTGAGATCTGTGTAAACGAATTTAGTCCCTTTAGAAACCTAACTCAAAGTGTAATGCCCTTAACCTTCACATACTTTGAAAATATTAGTTAATAATATACGCGAATCAGGTTAGTTTTCGACAAAAATTTAATATCTTTAAACAGCACTTAGATTTTTGGCCAACTTACCCTTATCAGGCATATTTTGAACAAATTCTATTCTACATTGTGGACCTCGTTAAAATGAGCAATCAATTACGTATTTAGCTCTGTTCTTGAAGCTTATTTGTAACGAAACATTTACTTGTAAAGTTAATCACGATAATGTGATATTTTGTTTAAATAGTAAGCGAGAAATTCAAACTTAAATTAATTCTTTCGGTGAATATTTTAAAAATATTTGATTGTACATTTGTATAACACGCGTATGTGAAATTTTATGAAAATACTGCTCTGAACTTATTATAGGGACCAGCAATAGTTAAGATAATATGAACAATAATAATATAGTTAATATAGTAGTAAGTATTTTCAAAAAGTTTATTTTGCCAATAAAACAAAATGAATATTCTCACTGAAATATCTCACCACAATACAATAAAATAAAACAAATATACTCTGACAACAGCTACTGTGCTTTTGTTTAAAAGGTAAATCTCATTTCATCCATCCGAAAAACAAAAAACATAATATCGAGCAACCCACAAGGGATTTACAGCATATCATGTCGAGTATCCCGTGAAATAAAGGAAGCGAGAGAGATTTTTCATTCATACATTCGTTGCTAATAATGCGAACAAAATGTATCTAATATCTCAATATCCAGTCCATTAAAAATGTAGCTTCACAATACAGAACTGCTTTATAAACTTTCATAAGCTTACATCTCCATGACGCTGATATAAATGGTAACCAAGTAACTAACTTTAATCGTGTCCATGTTTTACTGTCGTCAACCCATTACTGGGCAACTTCTAGCAACGGCTCTTCTCTCAGAGTGAGAGGAGTGCACGCCATAGTTTACCACGCTGATCAACTGAACTACTACTATTATTCCGTGGCTTAGTGCCTCAAACAGGGCCTTGGCCTCCGATACGAGAGTTCGCTGTCTGTCGCGATACTTCTCGCCAGTAACTCGAAGTTACTACTTCCTGAAGGGCTCATATGGGTACTTCAAGTGCAAACTGGTAGATTGTACTAACCTTTGAGATTTTTTTTATCTGACTGAAATAGCAAACGAGCATGCAGTCTGATGGTAAGTTTTTTTTTCTTTATAGCACGGAAGTAGCAAACGAGCATGCAGCCCACCTGATGGTAACTGGCTACTGCCGCCCATGGACATCTGTAATCAACCCTAAGTAAGATCAAAGTCTCACCTAACTTTTGCCACAGATGCGTTACTACCCCTGAGGACTAAGATGGAATGCCTCGGAAACGTATGTCTCCCTTACCACACCCTTCAGACCATAACACAACAGGGCACAACACTGCTGTTACTAGGCAGAAATAGATGTAGCGGTGGTGCTTCCGGAGTCGAACCACAAAGAGCTCTACCACCTTCAAGGTAAGTGATTACTGCCGTCCATGGATATCCAATATCCGTAACCAAATTCATACAGAACAGGGTTTCTACCTGAAGTTGATCACAGATGCGTTACTACTCCTGAGGATTAAGATGGTCGTCTCATGAACCGGTAACCACACCCATCGAGTGAAACGCAAAAATTGTTTTACGCTAGAAGTAGGTGTTTTCTAAAGTTTCAGGTTTGTGAAGATACTTTAACGCACCGTTAAATTAAAATGGTATTTAATCTATAATAAAAATGAGTGACTGTGTTTTGAACCTTGGACCCGCCGTTTGATAGATCGAATCCCAAACCACAAGACTATTACTTATTTTAAAAACATTCTACAACACTGATTCACTAACAGCCACTGGTTTTGTAATGTAAACCTTGAGATATTTATAACATATATTATATATAAATTATTAAAATTAGATTACTCAATGCACACTTATCTACACAGCTTATAATAATTTACGTTGCAACACAATTTCAGACGTCAAGGTCCTTTTAACACTTTGCTTTATTTTTCAACAATATATTAGTAGCAAACTAGCATTCAGTCCACCTGATGGTAAAGGAATACTGCAGTAATCAATGGTAAATAATATTAGATATTAGAGGTTAGCTACAGACGCATTGCTGGGATAATTATGTCTATCCTACCATCACAGAACGCATTAGTCCGAACACTATTCTTACTTTCTAACTAAAATATCGCACCGGAAGAAGTAAAGTGACCGAATTGAAAATTTCGGCAAATTGAGTTAAACGCATGAAACTACTCATAATAAATGTTCATTATCTAGCGAAATAAAAAATGGCGATTTGGTGCTAGAAAAAGACAACTATAAATGTTATGTATTAGTAATCGCATGCATTACAATACTCCTTAAAATGCGAACACAATTTTCACAAAACGCAAATTTTGAATTAGTTCCCTTTTATTTTCATCGTGGGAAGTGAATACATCTACAGTGACTACTTAAGAAGATTACATAGAGTTCTACTGCGCGTGTTTGTACATAACATAACAGCATACTTTCTAAGGTCACATAAAAATAGAATGAGGAACGCGAGGGGAACAAAGTGAGGCAGTAAATATTTGCAATTCAGTAAGGCTGACATCGCGTATCGTCCGAAGCGAACAAGGGCTTAGGGCTGACAAAAAAGATTTTTAGAAACCCTAAAATAAATCTTTTCCTCACATTAAGAGTCTAAATAAAAACGCTGGGACTAAATTCTGTGCTTTTAATTATACATTCCCCCTAATGGTGCGTGTTATTGTGTCCTATAGTTATATTATCAATCCCAGATAGGCTTAGGATCCTATCTGGGATCGCAAAACTACCCCTAAGAACGAAGTTGAAATGCCTCGTATAAGTTTATTTGCACTTAAAACCAGTACCCAGCAGTTAACACCGCTGTTAAGCAGAAATAAGTGTGGTGACATTGCTTCCGGAATCGAAACAGGATGGGTTCTACCACCTGTGTTTATCTATTCATAAAGTAGAGTACAACAACACATAATCGTAAAACTTTACCTCTTACTATACATAATACTTAAATCTCCTGTGGGTGCACGTAGATCAAACGAATATCTATTTTAGTTTAACCCCATAAAAATGTAGTTGGAAATAGTTACAGATTACTTTGATTTGGACTCTTGTTCAACGTTCCAGCTCTAACTCTACGATAATTTGGTGAAAGCCTACCGTTTCGGTGTTTCTAAATCAAACAAGCAAATAATTACTTTAACACGGACCTTAGACATATTTTGGTTAGTAAGTATGATCTTATTCTGCGTACATTCAAATGTTGTTGTGGATTCAATAAATAATACATGATAGAAAAATGATAAGTTATATACTAATACGGAACTTTCATATTGCTAAAATATTTATTTCACTAAGCACAATCATCACACCGATCTTATCTTAGCTCTTCGTTTCAATGGAAACGTTGATCATTCTGACCTAAAGACATTAACAGATCAGTTACTCATAAATACTTAGGTGGAATGATTGTGTTTACATAAATAGAGCATGGCGTTATCCCGACTAGAGCACTTTACATTACGACTATAAGTAACATCGGTGTGACAGTAGTGCCGCGGCAGCGATTTCGGAGTAAAGATAGAAGTCGTATAACATATTACAAGTTTGAACGCAAAGTTTTCATACTCTTTATTGTATACAAAGTTGTAGCGTGAAGTTTCATCCCCGAGTCAGTGCATTACCAGCGACACCTCATTACCCGGCCTCGGCACCTCTCATCTCAACACAATTTACGATCTCAGTAATGCTCACCCCTAAACTAGGTCGCCTGTTACATGTTGGTTCATTCATACGCCGCATAAACCAGTTATAATCAGAAACAAGCCGTGATGTAATAATTACTATCAATGTAGGTATGTACTACGCTGGATTTCTTTCGAAAGTGTTTTAGAAATCGTTGTAGACGTAAATATGTAAAAAGATGTAAATGACACTTCAAAGTTTAAGTCAAACATGACACCGCGGTATCCTATTTGGAAATGTTTTTTTTATTATTATTTATGCTTATATAATTCGCAATCCAGTCAAGAATGTTACTGACCTACAATATACACGTGAACTCTGCATTGTGTAGACAAAACACGTGATCGTAGAGCATGATAAGATTTTATTACATCTTAGTCATCACAACCCATTTGTGCAATGCTGGGCTCTATTCTTAGAAAGAGAAAGCGGATCCGATAATATTACGAAGAACTTCAAAGCAGGTATTTCCTTGAGATGTTTTCCTTAGTAGTTCAATTTGTAATTAATTTGTTTTGCCACAGAACTTCGAAAAAGCGTGTATAGGTTTATGATACGAAGGCATGTCCACAGAAATTCCTTCCTGTACATCGATAGTATAGCAATAGAATCAGAGATTAAATACACGGTATAGAGCGGATTGAAGAATTGTATTCAAAAACTCATCATCAAAATAAATTATCATCTTTAATTGGTGTTATACTTAAAGGATTTAACATACCACCATTATTTAAAATTCATTTATATTATCCACACAGCGTCCACCCCGGTGCAGATTATTCAAAATTTAAGCATTTATCCTATTTTACCTTTGGATAAAACCATTATTAACCCAAATACTTAACCGATTCTTCCATAATTAGCCAGTAGAGGGCACTGATAGATATCGTAGATAGAGGGCACAAAGGACACAGAAGGCAAATTTCCAAAATCAAGCAATTTCAATAATCGTAATAATGAGCTTAGGTCCGCTGTTTTAACTTGTTTAATGTAGTACTAAAATTTTATTTATTTGTTCAGATAATTAATGTTTATGCGGTCTACGTAGAGTTTAATAAATGAAAATGGAATAAACGCAGAGTCAAAAGAGATTATGATGAAACAGCAATTTGCATTTAAATAAAACATTACGGTAAGCCACGTTGCAAATGAAAAGCGTAAAATAAATTAGATAACAGTAATTACGCGGCGTAATGGAGCATTCGCAGACTCGTTTATCGGCAAACAAGCCGATATCTATTTACAAGATTACGGCAAAAAGAGTGAAATTAGAATCTTCACGCAAATTTCATGGAAAACTAGTACCACAATTGATATTGTTTTATGTTCTCAATCTATAAACATTTCTGTGACATTATTTTTGAGGTCATACTTTTTCTTCTAGTTCGTTTCCAAAAAAAATGGGAGTGTTTTTAACGTGGAATGAAGTTGCGTGTAATTATGTAACACATCATTTATTTATACTTTTTACTTTCGCGTATTGGTTGCTCGTACAATTAAAATTTGTTTGAAGGCTTTAAAATATAACTTGTTACATGTGTATAACTTACACGTACGATTGTATAAGTCCATATATATACGTATTTTATATTTGCTGGACTTACTAAAGCTGTACTAAAATTGAATTCAATCTATAAACACACATACTTTCAATGACATTATTACTGAGGTCTTTTAGCGCGTTTCCAAAAAAATGGGAGTGTTTTTAACGTGGAATGAAGTTGCGTGTCTTTATGTAACACATCATTTATTTATGCTTTTAACTTTCGCGTATTGGTTGTTTGTACAGTTAAAATTGTTTGAAGTCATTAAAACATAACTAAATACATATGTATGTATAACTTACACTCACATTTTATATGTCCGTATCTATATACGTAGATACTATTCACTGAGCTTAATAAAGCTCTACTAAAGTAACAGTAAACACTTTGTCTTATTCTATTTGTATATTTCAATATTGATTACTGATATATTTACTGAAGTATTGATTAGAACAGATCTCAATATGATGAAGTTTATAGATAGAGCTCTAAAATATATAATTACCTTTTATTTCCTCCTAATCGGCAAATTTAATCGATGATTTGCGATTTTATGTTTTGATAATTATGTAATATACGGCCTATATTTTTTTATTACATTAAAGTACCCAACAAGTATGTAGTCTACCTGATAGTATCGGTTACTTATTTATTTACTTATTTCACTTTATTTCGGAGCTCCCATATCACTCCATAGTACTGTCACCCATGAGCATTAGTAAGCAACCTCAAATAAAAAAGTTTTATCGAAAGTCAATCACAGATGCGTTTCTACTCCTATGATAGAGCCTTATATGATAGTGTGCCGGTAACCACAACCTTCCGCCAAAAACGCAAGAGAAGTTACACGCTAGAAACAGGTGTTGCAGTGTTACCTCCCCGGTCGAACCATACTTGTTCTATCACCTAGCAAGTAATGAGTTACAGTTTCACACACGTATTTATAAGAAAGAAATAAAGAAAGAATGTTTTTATTCGTCATAAGACCCATACATATATATATATATATTAATATGTATATAAGAGTGTGTTTGTAGTCAAACTTATGACCAAATGGATACTGTTTAGCAATTAAGCTAGCTGTCCGTAAACAGCTAGCGCTGATCTTCCACAGTATCCATCACGGGTCACACGGGGACATCACGGGGTTTCCGCCAGTATGCACTTAACATAAAACAAGAAAATTACAACTCTATAGGCAAATACTAAAAGTACTTTAAGTATTACCTGATAATGCGTTTTTTAACTAAGAACAAACGAAATACTTTTCAATTCGTAAACAGATACACTTATAATTTTCTTAGAAAATACGCCTTATAAAGTTTTTAACTATCTCACTATAAATCAAAAAAATATCGTAATTTTTAGCCATTTTCATCTTTTCATATAAATTCTATCTACTTGTATATTCTTTAAAAACTTTTCTACACAACATAATCTAGTTTCTACTTATGCCGATCCCGAGTTACGATTGAAACATCTGTATCTTGATATCATCGCGCAGATGGCAGCATCAAATGCTCGTAAAATATTCGTAAAATTTTAGTACTTCAGCACTATTGATTAAACATAAACGGACAAATCTCAGAGCAAGGTTATTAAAGAACTGATGTTATTTTGTAGACGCTACTACTAAATATTAGAGGTAATATAATCTTGAGTACATTTGATAAGTAGTCTTTACTTATTTTGGATCTTACGTGGTATTCCGAATTATTCGTAAAAAATCCAATAACACATTGAAAATGCCTATATACTTTCACGCCTCTTCCAACAGTTATAAAATTAATTCAGAAAGTTTATTCTGAATTTGAGTACGCCTAAATAAATAATAAATTAATGGACTACATTGTAAACTCTCTATTCACGGAAGAGGCAACTTACTATGATTGAGTTCAAGCATCCTTGGTTTATGTGGAGTTTGCAGATGTCCATGGCCAACATTTCTATTAGGTGGACTGCATTCTTGCGTGTTCATTATTTCAATCTTATAAACTCTTATCAATATTATAAATGCGAAAGTTTGTGAGGATGTATGTATATTTGTTACTCATTTACGCAAAAAATAGAGGATGAGAGGATTTACATGAAATTTGACATACAGATAGTTTATAGCCTGGATTAACACATAGGATACTTTTTACCGTACATGACCCAAGCGGGCGGAGCTGCGGGAAAAAGCTAGTTATATATAATTGCAGGCTATAAAAATACATATACGGCTGTCTGATATACTGATTAGCTTGCATAACCTAAATTTTACGCATCATAAACATAAGCGGCGGAGATTCAAAAGATTACGTTTAATTAACGGCGAAAATGTAAATAATATGCGGCAGATTACGATGCAGGTCAATGACACTACGCCGACGTGGAAATACGCATAGTTGGCTACATTTTGCTGTCCAATATTTCTTGTTCCAAGTTTCAATATGACCTAAATCCTCTCACTCTAAGAGGATATCCTGGCAGTTCGGTGATAACTGAATGGCATATTACATAAGAGTTTCAGACAAAGATATTTGTACTTTACCAAAAAAATATACTCAAACCGTATGCAGATAATATGCTTAATTACCGAAAATAAATAATCGCATATAATCTACTCAATACACTTTTGAGTAATTAACAGAGCCTAAGATAGAACCATGAAATTAAGACAATAGGTTCGTTTTATCTCGTGGACACCCATTACAAAGGGACGCTTTGATATTTAATCTCTAAGTGGGTTAAATAGAAGTATTATATTAATTTACATATGTATGTATATGCGCTTACGAAATTCCGAGCCACAACTAGTATGTAAATTAGATGAAAAATATTATAACAAAAAATAATTTGGTTTTGAAAGCTTTTACTAGCACTCTATTTAGTAAGGTCGTCGATGTATTAAGATAAAGTATATCATAGTACTTTAAGCTTAACTTAGCGCTCATACAAACAGAATATCCGAACAAAAGACGTTCTCAACACAGAAGCTATGATAATAGACGGGAAACGTGAACAAAGTTTTCAACTCAGAGTGCTGGATTTACGCAGGCCTTTATTGAGAGTTAGTTGTTCATTTTTAATTCTGCTACTCATGTAGCAGAATTGCTACGGAAAACTGTTGTATGGAACTGTCATGAACCAATTTCAACGCTTTGAAATTGGAACACATTCGTGCACCTTTTAATTTTCATGCGGGAATAGGTGAGTGGCGATGTCACACTTCTATGTACCAACGGGTTTAAAAACTAAATATTTTACGAGTAGCCTATTACATTCTGTATAAAGTCTATATTTACTTAAATAATGTATAAAATTATACGTTTGCTAAGAAGCAGTAATACAAATCTATGTGAAAATATTGCAGTTTCAACAGTATCACATGTATGATAAAAATATATGTTTTTTTAGTGTTAGGCTTAAAAAAAACGAATGGCTAACATTTGAATGACATACTTTGGCTTCAAGCTCGCTTGAAAGATCATAAATTCAATTTCATTTAATCGGTATTTATGTCTTTCGGTTGCTACAATAAAAATACTTCAGTTTTTTAATTATTGCATCGTCGTTGATTATGCAAAAGAAAAAGCTGTGACCCGGAACTTTTCGTGTCAAATTGGAAGACCCTCAGTCCGGGTAGCCTTCCATTTTAACAGAAGTATCGGCCGGCGCTGAAGGGGGCAGAAGAGGTTTAATTTGGCGACGTTAGAGCGAGTGGCTGACGACCCACTTGCGATAAAGTGGCGACCCAGTGACTGCCGGTCTCTCCACGCGGTGTTATGTAACTCGACAAACCTCGTTTAGGGTGGTCGCACAGAGAGACTGATTACCGACTGTGTGCCGAATACAATTTTTAAAGCAATTACAAAATATATGCGATGTGATGAAATATGATATGAGACGTATTAAAAAAACACAGACGTATTAAAATTAACAACGTTTAAATCTGCTTTAGAATGCAGGCTCTGTTCCCATTTATACAAAAAAATCATTACCCTCCTTCTGACTGTTGAGTAAAAACAAGGTAACAACAATAACGTGTATCAAGTACAACCTCTCCATTTACACTCCAATAATTTCATATCATTACCTATAACGTTACCCAATTCTTTGAAAAAAAAACCTTAGGTTACCGATTGGTAATTTCATTCCCACGTTTAAGTTTTTGATAAAACCCAGTCAGAAAGAACGGAAACAGGAACCGAGCTCTTTACGCGATACCTTTCTCTGTGCGTAATGGATTATAACGTAATATTAGTAACCCCTGCAATCTGTTTAAAGTAGATATTGCGCACGCACCGTGAGAAATATTTATACCATTGGTTTTAATCGGCCCGCGGCGTAGGCTTTCTCTTCATTATACGTCTATACTTGTGAAGATGCCAATTATATAAATCAAGATAGTGGGTGCCCTACATTCAGTAAATAGCTGTGCAATGTTTACCTGACATTTTAAAAATACGATATAAGTTTTTTTTTCTAATCGCATTGTAAGATAAGGGAAGGGGGTCGGACCCCCTGGCCTATGCCTAGTCTGACTTTTTTGCCTATAATTTCTTTTAGAAGTCCTCTACCCTCTCCACCCTCAGGAAAGGGTGAGAAATAAAAAACAGAATTACACGTTTTCTTCCTCGGCCGCGTCGGAGCGGTTATCATATGGCCTTACGTGCGGAGTAGCGGGTTTGATTTCCGTCTATGGTGAATAAAACACAACAAAAATGGTGAATTGACAAATGGTGAATGTAGTATTCTGTTTAAGTGTGCGTGACGTGTAGGTATTCGATTTTCATGGCACGCACGACCTAGACTACGAATGATACCTAAGTTAATTTAGATCACAGATACGATAAGTGTGACTAAGGATCGTATCGCACATTCCCATGTGATACTAGTATAATTACTACTATAACGATCCAAATGGTGTAGTTCGAGGTATCCCTGTCACCTATTTCTAGCGTGATGCAGTTCGTACGTTTCGGTGGCAAGGTACTTTTATCGGCTCACTTTCATAAGAGGCGACCATCTTAATCCTGGGGAGTAGCAACGCATCTGTGACCGACTTCAGATAGAACCCCTGTTCTATATGAAGTAGCACTCAGATATCCATGAGCGGCAGCAACCACTTACTATCTGGACTGCATGCTCGTTCGCTATTACAATCTGATAAAAAGGATTGAGGAAGGAAGATTGATTACAAGAAAACTAACTTTATTCGCTTTGTTCGGTCACTAGACTCGAGTCTGCCAAGCCGGGCTATATTTAGACGAAGCAATTATGTTTCCAACCGACTACTTTCACTTTGAAATAATCCGTTTCCCTGTCAAAGGGCTCAGAGTTTTAATGAAAATGGAGGGTTCATATTATTTTTTTGTTTATAATTAAAATAATTGTCATTGGATCTGTTCTTCTTATTTTGCAAAGTAAATATTGTGTTTTATTTTTATAACTTTTTATCTCTTTTTACCTCATTAAGCAATTAGTTTCGATAAAATACGAAACACATCTTTCATCAATGCTGTTAAAGAATGTATATGCAAAATGAGAGCTAGATTGGACCAAGGAATTACGTTGTCCTATACCAACTTTGCCCTCGTTTTTCACCTCCTTATTAGTAGAATTTTGGAAAATCCTGTCTTATCGGATGCCTACGTCATACAAAGAATATACCCTCAAGTTTCAGGTCTCTACAATCAGCGGTTTAGGCTGTGCGTCTTCAGGACAAAGTTAAAGTTTAAGTAAAAAGACAGTAAAGCGTGAAAAAGATTTCACGTTTTGCTGTCTTCTACGGTTGAGGTTTTGACAACTATCCGACTGAGTCAGAAGTAGGGTTACGTTCGAGTGTGTATAAACATTTTGGAACGCTCTACAGCCTAAAACGGCTTTTACATAATATATAACTTAGTACCGATATTAATGTATGATCTGTCGTTGGATTGGCCTCAACTAGGAGAGTGACATATACATACTCTTGGTGCAAACCATGGTACTACGGTAGAAATAATTACATGTATTATTCTAGGCCATAAACAATCTATGGACCAGATTTCATGCAAATT
>MOOZ01000061.1:929452-939590 GCA_002930495.1 Cecropterus lyciades | reverse complement strand
TAATGTTTAAAAACGTCCAACTGACTGATCCATAAATGTAGATAGTTCAGACTTAGGTCTTATACTAAAATTTCGGACGGTAATATTTTACATCATTCATGTTTTCAATTATAAATCAGGTGATTAAATGTTGAAAAAAAATAGTTCATCATTTTAAAAATGACTTTGTACTCTATGACATTTTAACAATATATTTGCAAAAAAGTTATAGCTTATGACATTGTCAAAATAAGACATTATTTCTGTCGTAACAAAACAAAAAGTTTTAAAAATGTAAATCCGCACATAATAAAAATGCTTTTCCACGTGCCTGTACATCGTATACCTATATACTGTCCATATCTTGAGGTAGAATTTGAAATTCAATGAAGTCAGTATACTCTATAAAGTTATTTCAATTTAAATTTATCTAAGTTAATTTTTTTCTAGTAGAACAGTGAGCAGCTTAATGGTTGAAATTCGGCGTCTCAGTCGAGTGTCTGAGGTTCAAATAACAGGCACGCATTGATTTTTCTAAAATAATGTGCGTATTAGGAATTATTTATCACTGCTTTACAGTGAAGGAAAACGTCTAGGAAACCTGCACACTCGAGAGTTCTCAAAACAAAAGTTCTCAAAGGTGTGTGAAGTCAACCAATTCGCACTGGGTCAGCGCGGTGGACTATGGCTTAAAACGGCCTAAAAGACCCGTGCCCAGCAGTGGGACAGTAATGGGTTGACGATAAGAAAATAAAAGGATGGCACGAAAAGCATTTGCAATTTAATTTAAAAGCACAACATAGATAAGACAGACAATGAGAATCGGGTTAATACTAGTTGGCTAGCTTCGTTCTAAACTACCGCATGCAAGCCAATGTGGTTTGAGAAATGCGTTTACCTCTCTGATCGTAGAATGAACGGCCTACATTGGGTTGAACTGACTGGTTAGCCGGTTACCACAGCATTGTACGCCCGGGGTATTGTATTTAATGTCCTTTGTGCGAGACAAACAATATTGTGTAGGCGTATTCAAGAAATAAATTAACCTACCCGTTTTAACTAGTGAGTTTAACCACAAAGTTATTTTGCACTACTTCTCAAATCTATATTATTATGACATTCCACAGCCTAAACTACTAACTGCTATATTTATGAAATTTATACGATAGGTTAATAATTTATGATATATATACCTATGTAGAGTTGATTTATAGTACCTCTACAAGTCATTACATTCCTTCAAGAAACAAGTGAAGGATATCTACCTTAACCATTAATCTACTATAATTTCCTCTGTTACAATAGTCTATTTAACAACTTTACGTCTACATTAGCTGCTCACATACGTAAGTCGCTATGGTATAATTTTGTACGCCCTACCCTCTCTTGCATCTAAAATATTTTCAACCATTGTAAGGTTATCTGGAAGAGATCGCTATTTTAGTGATAAGACCGCCCGTTGTACCCTACATTATATGTCTTTTATGTTGGTTATATGTCTGTTGTGGTGTACAATATTGTAAGTGTAAAATATTGTATTATATTGTATTGTACCTGTGATTTATAGAGTAATTTATAATTTATGATGTACTAAGAAAGGATCTTATAAAAAGAGGTTTAAAAACGTTAAACATTTGTTTCATAGTTTACGTGTACGATAATCGCGAGTAATATCTTGTATATTAAATGTATTTTTTTCTATTTTCAAGTCACTATTGTCATTCTTATTGTAACTTGTATTGTACTATCCTTAAATTTATTCTTATTTTAGCTGCATGAATCCTTTAGTGTACTTATATATTATTTAACCTTATTTCTTAAAGGCATAATTATATCGATCCATTAGTTCAACCACTAACATACACGTTCTAACTATAATAGTTGTCAATGTAACATTTTTGCAAAAATACGCAATTATGAAAAATTTCAACATTGTCCCCTTAGTAATTTCACCAATCCATCAATAAATCCAATCCATTAATAAATCCAATCCATCAATCCACGGTCACGCAGTATCCTCAACTGATGTGCTAATTACACATGACTGCCATGGCACGACAGTTTAGAAAATTACTTGGCGTTCAGTGTGTTTGAATAAAACTACCGGTTGCATGTTCGACATTTTCAAAATTAACGTCATTTTAATATCCTAAAAGGAAATTCAACTCGGACTAATGTAATGCGATCGGTATTTCACGAAAATGCATCGTTTTTAAAAAGAAGAAGGGAGACACGCTGTACGTTTTATGCACGAGTATTATATTCGCTTCACAGATATAGACTACACTATAGAGAGTATTACTAAACACCACAATGTTGTTCAGCATTTATATAAAAAAATGACATTGGAATGATTTTATGTTGCTCACTTGATATCGTATAAAACGCATACTCATAGCCCCACAGTAGGATTTTCTCCTGTGTCGTGGGTGCCATGGACACACAAAAAGATGAATACACAAACACCCAAACCCAATACGGACATCCAAATTAATCAATCTGATGTATCTGGCCGGGGATCGAATCTAAATACACAAACACCCAAACCAACAGACATCTAAATTCATCATTCTGGTGTATGTGGCCGGGGATCAAATCTGGAACCGAATGGGGATCTGACCAGTATGGTGACCGCTCCGCTCGTCAAGAATAAGTACAGAATATAAGGGTATGTTAATCAATATATTAAAAAGTACAGTTTCAGTACAGTATACTTATGTTAAAGACTAGCTGTGCCGCGCGGTTTCAGCCACGTCTTAAATTGTAACAACTTAAAATAGTAGATAGTTCTCTAGATACGGTGTTTAAATATGTCAATACTTTCATAGTTCAGTACTTTTGGTTTCATACAATTTTAAACAGACAGACAAAAAATGTGCTATTTATAATTTGCACATAATATAATAGTAGTGTTTAATAATATAACTCAGAATGTCCCTTTGTATTAAATGTAATAAAGATAAAGTTAAAAATACTTACAGAGATGTTTCTGTAACGACGAACGCGAAAATATAAAGCTACTTCGAAAACAATCGTGTTATTCTTAAAAATAATCTTTGAAACTAGCGAACCGATTTTAACAAGTCTAACAAAAATAATGAGATTTCGTAAGGATTAACGAGCGTTTTAATTTTATGCTTAATATTGCCGTCTATATGTAGTTATTATAATATTTTCGGTAAAAGTATAGATACATAAATAGGCTCTTGCTATACTTCTAAACAAGTACACACTTGGACACACACGCATACACCCGCGCGCGAACACTTCACATGCATACACACACACGCACACACACATAATCACAACACGTTTCAAAAGGTGGTAGAACTCTTTGTGGTTCGACCCCGGAAGCACCACCTCCACACCTATTTCTGCTTATTGTTATGCGCTGTTTTGTTTATTTATTTATTTATGTTTTGTTATGCGATGTTGTGTTCTGGTCTGAAAGATGTGGTAAGGGAGACATACTTTTCCGAGGCATTCCATCTTAGTCCTCAGGGGTATCAGGGCTCATCAGGTCCTTAGCAACGCATCTGGGGCTAACCTTAGATGAGACTTTGATCTTAGCTAGGGTTGATTACAGATGTCCATGGGCGGCAGTGGCCACTTACCATCAGGTGAGCTGCAGGCTGGTTTGCTTATATACTATAAAAAAGACATAAAGAGCACATGCCCGCACATAAACACGCATACACGCATATACAAGCGCGTGCGCACATTTCCTATTTCAATACGCTGTTTCCTGAATTCACGATCGTGATGCTCCATCTATTACACGAGCACTTTTACAAAAAACATTATATTTCACATTATTTGCATAGCATTTATTTTAAAAATGCTTATTATATTACGAAGTGGATCAAGGTGCAATATGACAGTTCTGACAGAATTGGAAAATGCAAATAAAATTTATTGGAAATTGGAAGAACATACGAGCACTTACGGTACTACTGAAGAGCAGTTTGATGGAATATGACTTTTATGTTATCCATACGTTTTATATTTTTATAGCTTCACTTCAATCTCCATTAATACCTGTACGTTGGGCTCCGCATAATGCGATGTTAACGGCTTGCTCCAATAAACATACGTACAGGGGTAGCAACGCATGTGTTGTCAACCTATGGTGGGATCCTAATCCTATTTGAGATAGATTACAGATCTCTATGAAAAGCAAAGGCATCTTACGATCAAGTTGACTTGATGAACATACACTCAGTTTCATAAACCAAAACCAGAGTGTATTTGTCTTTTACAACATTTAACAAACGAGCAAGCAGTTTATCGATGATAAGTAGTCATAGCCGCCCATGGACATCTACAACCAAGTCCTACAGTTTAGTTCCATCCAAAGCCGATCTCAGATGCTTTGCTGTCGGTCGGTTGCTGTAGTCCGTTGATGTCGGTAGAAATTCACTTTTATGCACGAATAAATTCTAATTCCGCTCATTGATTCTCAGATACAACACGTAATACTAATCGAGACCGAGTGCTTGAAAGGTTTTCCGATGGATGGTAAGACTATATTGTAAGCATGATATAATACAGACATAATATAACACAATTTTGGTTTTGAAACTTTACGTACAAAGCTGAAGCGTGAAATTACATTAAGCGATATAAAATAAGTATGACCTTGCTTGCAAAGGCGTTCAGGAGCTACCCCAGTAATAATATATAGGATTAAAACAGACCTGAGGTGGTGCGATTCTCTTTGTAATATATCAGGGTTTCTCAAAGTGTACGCGTACTTCTTATTCCTCTTAGGAGTAACTAATGTATAGTTACTCCTAAGAGGAATATGAAAAAATGTAAGTCTGAATGTGAATCGAAGTTTAAAATAAACACTCATCACCTTTATTCGAGTATACTCGTATATTGAACGTTTTAGCGTTATCAATATCATTTTACAAAATTCATGAAGTAGCAAGCAAGCACGCAGTCCAGCTGATTTTAAGCCGTCGTTGTTAAATAAAACACCTTATTTTGTTTTATTTATAGTCAGTTTTTAAAGGGACTTGCCGTTGCTGTGAAAATCGACGCGCAATAAATGGAGCTATAAGTTTGAGAAACCCTGTAATAAATGAATGTTTCATGAATACCGGATTCCCGTCGACTGGCCTGAGTAAACGATCGCGCGGGGATGCGATTTGCCGAAATACATCTAAATGTACAAATACATAGTAACTTAGTATATATCTCTTTGTTCAGGACAAAAAGAGACGTGTTTGTGGGAAAAGGTTGATGTAATTCTATAGATATACGTTATTGATAGGTAATAACCTTATTTAAAATTAAATGGTGTTTATGAGACCGTTAGATTCCAACACAGTTTGACTGACCACCGTGTATCCGTGGCATATCTAAGTGATTTGAAGGTGGTAGAACTCTTTGTGGTTCGACTCCGGAAGCACTATCGCCACACCTATTTCTTCCAAATAACAGCAGTGTTATGAGATGTCCATGTGCGGCAGTAGCTACTTACCATCAGGTGGGCTTGCTACTTCCATACTATAAAAAAAATCCATTGACTTTATTCAATCCATTTTCCTTAATCTGACAATAGATCATTTATAACCAAAAGTCAACAATGTTTCAATTCGATAGTAGTTCTTTCGAAGTTAAACTACTGTACAAATTTTGTGTACATAGTATATAGAAAAGTATAGTTAAAAAACCTCTGCGAGTACGTGAAAGAAGATTTATTTAAATCTATTGTTGAGGGGTGAGATGAGACTTGAGATATTATATGAAAGTCCTATCTTTTTGAGACTACAAATAAAAAAAAATGTTACTTTACTTATAAATGATATGATTAAAGACAAAAATAATATTTTTTGCTTTGAATTTAATAAATTACGTTGAAATATAATGGTGTCAGGTTCAGGTTTCCTCTATAATATATATTATATACAAAAAAGAGTAAATAAAAAGATTTCGATTATCGTTTTTAAGAAAACTGTATGCTTCGAATCCATAACATTACACGTCTGTTGGAACTTCCCAACATCTCAAACATTTTCGTATCGTTCAAAAAACCTTCCAAAAGACTTAATAAGATTATACAACTTGGAAGCCAGGGATGTTGCAGATATTCGCGTCCGTATCCGCAAATGCGGAGCTTCCGCATACATTTGGACATCTGCATCTGCATCCGCATCCGCGGATAATCAATGCGGATATTTATGCGGATGCGAATGTAACACAAGTTGCGATGAATTGTTTCTTGTAAATTAATTATTACCTGTTTGTTTGCGCTGTGGATTACTTAAGGTATAGATCAGGGGTTCCCAATCGGGGTACAGCCGCCGGCGCACTTACAAGTTTTGTATTTTGTCATAGCGCCCCATCGGTATCTACAATACAGTTTTAGCAAATAGGCACAAAAATTAAAACAATCTCAGTATGAAACTTAGTTTATTATGACAATTTAGAATTATATTTATGACAATTTAGAATTGAAACGGAAAGTAAGATAAATTAAGAAAAAATCAATAAGTAGAATAACTTCTCAGTCAAATAAAAGTGACGCACGGCGCCCCTATTTACTGTCCACCGCGCACCAGCGCGCCGCGGCGAACACTTTGGGAACCCCTGGTTATTTTGAGTATTATTGTGATACAGTGATCGTTGTGTGTAAATCATAGTTTATTGAGAAATCTTTATAATTATTATTAGTCTTAGGTCAGGTTATTAAATTTAAATCGCCAGGTAAATGCCATTATGATAATACTCCAACTTTTCTTACCAATATGAAAATTAGTAAGTACCGTTAAAAATGTAGCATTATACTTAATACAAATTTTCACGAAAAAAAAAATTTAATAATTACTTTATTATTGTTTTCATTCTTCACTCATATACTATTTGTATATAAAATCTTAAACATCCGCATCCGTATCCGCGGATGTGAGCCTTCAAAAATCGCATCCGCATTCACATCCGCGGATGTAAAAAAATCGGCATCCACAACATCCCTGCTTGTAACTTATAACTTCGCTATAGATAGAACGAATTCGAAATCGAGGACGTAACCCTTTCGGATATTTGGTCCGTCCATTCCCTATTCCAGTCACACGATAACATTTGACTATTTCTCCAAGTGCGTCCCACTAACCTCACTGTAACAGAAAGTTCAAATTGGAAAAATGGAAGCAAATTACTTTTCCTACGACTGGGAACACGTAATAAAATAAGGGTAGATGTTGTCCCGCTTTTCTATGTTAAAATATCGATGATATTTCTCATGGACCAGTTGAACATAGTTTTGACAGTCTCATTCTTAAATATAGAGCTTTATACATACTAAAAAGGTTTCGCGAACTTGTATGTATTCACGTGCCAGTTTTTACAGAAATATTTAATGAGGCTATAAACATGCCGTCATATAATTTTGATTTTGCAACTACAATTCTGACATTTTCCCAAAACCTCCAATCCCCTGGAGTCTCCCGTGGAACCGCTGACACTTTAAAAATAAAGACTTGCAGGCATGGGTAGACAAAGACATGGCGTGCTCAAAATATTAAGTCGCGTGCCATTAAAGGCACGCGTGCCACTGGTTCTCCATCCCTGGAATAGGCTGTACGCTTTTTTGATGTCTTTCAGCTGGGCATCTTTCCTTCTACTAGTAGAAGAGCCCTGAAACTTACTCCACCATGCGATTTCAACGTAAATTGGTGAAGTCAATGCGAAAGTAAAGATAAAACTGTTTAGCAGTGCAGATTACTGTAAAACTGATGCTCTATGATAATCTCATAAGTAATTAATTAAGGAATAAAGCTAGGGTAAAAAAGTATGTTAGGTACTTTAGATAATTTATCAAAATTCTTTAGGAGTAAACAATTTCGAAGTAGGCGAAAGCATCCATCACCGTAATCACGTTATTAGAAAAATTGAATATATAATGTTCTTTAAAGAAATAAAGTTATAAAATAAATCAAACGATGAAAGCGCATAGCGATTGGTAAATTTTACCCCTATTATAGGTAGTTTATGCTATGGCACAAGGGCCCCATAATTTATAAAGAATGGTCGACACACCAAATAATTCGTTAATGTTTTTCATTAAACAAGTATTCTAATATGCAGACTTAATACTTATTTCAAAGAATTTTTGCAGCTTTTTAGGTAATTAAAAACTTACGATTAATACGAAGTTTTTAGATCGTCATTGTTTCATGGAATTAAGTTGAAAATATATATTGTATTTTATTGGCACAACATATTAAATGTCACAAACTTGAAATATAAACGTTTGTTCACCGGCGGAAACGAAGCGAACAGATAAACATTTCAAGAATTCGTATATAGTTAGGTCGCGCGTAAAATTGTCGTAGAGCAAAGTGGTGCTGTTTGTTTTCATTTGTTGGATATTGTATGAGATTTCGTTTTCCTCTTGAAACCGGAAGGATCGAAGACGTTAACAAAAGAATCTACTACGCCTGATGTGAGAAAGTTGTATTTAAGTAATTTAGATTAATGTAAAGTGTAGATGTCTTGATAAATTCTATTAAACAAAGAATCGAGTGTTAGAAGTATGGCAGGTATCAAAAAATACATTTGATTTTTTCGGTTGCAATACTAATTTCTGTTACTTCTTTTTCGTTTTTATATTTTTTGGCTAAGCATTTTCAGAGCAAATTAAATAAACCAAAGATCGACTTACGAGAACGCGATCATCTAGTCAATGATGTTTTTTCAGTCATTTTTCAGACTTGAATCAAATTGCTTTAAAAACACAACTTTTTCAGATAGAATTGCCATCAGACGAAAAATACTGAATCATGCGTACAGTAGCAATTTAGCGACTCGCGTCGCAATTGCCTGATTTATTAGAGGGTGCGAGTCGCATCATAGGCTAATGAAAGTCATCACTCACTCGAAAGGCTTCTTTAGTTTTACTTTGTATAGTGTAGTGTATGAATGAAAGACCCATTGCAGAATAACAACCTTTTTTTATAGTATGGAAGTAGCAAACGAGCATGCAGCCCACCTGATGGTAAGTGGCTACTGCCGTCCATGGACATCTGTAATCAACCCTAGGTAAGATCATAAAACTTCCAACATCATAATCATAATAAACCATCAACATCATAAAACATACAACCTCCTTATTTATCACAATAAATCAACATAGCATCAAAGAATTTCTAAATACCTTATATTGAAATTATATTAGTCGTATAAATTTAATTGCACCACAATCTTGCAATATCTGCACAGAAAAGTTAACTAACGATCTTTCTTGTTTGTGATAAAATTAAAGACAAACAAGTACGCAATAAAAAAACTAGTAAAAAATGTGCTATGTTGACGAAGACGAGAATTACGTGCCTTGTTAGTGACATAAATGACGCAATAGAAGCGTGACATCTAGACAGAAGATCTAACAAATGGTGAAAGTTCACCGCGGGGCCCCTTGTTTAGCGATGGCGATGCCTTTGTCGATTTTATCGCCACTTTGAATGTCACAGCAAGTAGATATCAGCATCGTGCTAGAAATTGCGTATTGGAAATGCCGGATCTAACCAAAATGGTTGGAGTATGAAGGTGTTTGCGTAAAAATGTAAGGTAAGTTTGTATGCTATATTTATTTTCCCTTTTTGTTGCTTATGTAACGATAGTTAAGTCAATGCCGCATCGAATTCTTTTAATTCTGTTTTTTTTTGTTTCTTGTTTATGTTGTCTACGTTTTAAGTTACAAAAAGCAATGCGGGAAATATTTTATGTGATAAGTCGTCCTTCGTACTCGTATCTGCTTAGACATTGAGGTTGATACGAGTAATTGTGAGTTTCGAAATAGGTCAGATTTCCTGTTTTCCTGAGGACTTAAAAGTGATATTCCGGTCTAAAATGCAGATTATTTTAGATTTAAAATTTTATAGGTTGATAACTAAATGTAGAATGTTTAATTCCCCAAGCGTTTGTGGCCACTTTGGCTGTGTTGTGTTAAGATGTGATTTTATTGTTATTTTTAATAAGACAATTTCTTTACGGACATCGATCAAAATAGAACACTATATTGTGTTTTGTAATTTCTTACACAAACTCTATAACTCTAATTCTTTGGCGTCTTTTTAGGTCAACTTACAGAAGTTCTACTGTAATTTTATATTACTGCTGCACTAAGCAAAAAAATCCGAGCCATGATACC
>MOOZ01000061.1:912908-923605 GCA_002930495.1 Cecropterus lyciades | reverse complement strand
CATTTAATTTTAGTCGTAAGAATGTTAGAAAATGAGAGCAAATTTCTCCGCCTACAAACGGCATTAATTAATTAAATAATTAAAGTTAATTAAATAAAATAAAAAAAAATTAAAGTGAAATCCGACCAGTAGTTTATGCGCGAAACCATAACAAATACACATAAATTCTCACAAACTTTCGCATTTATAATGTGTGTAACATAGGTATGCATAGTTTTCTTCTGAGGTACCATTACTTTTACTTAGGACATAAGCTCTTTGTTATTATATGAATCTCCCCATAACGTGACCTGCAGATAAATTATTACATTATATGAAAGGAAGGGTCAGTAGTTAACCACATGTGACGGTCACTGTTAACAAAGAAAAACTGCCCGGAAAGCTATTAAATATCAAAACTATACATTATATAATATTAATTTAATATACTAATATTTTTTGTATTAATAGGAAATACGTTTTAATATAAATAACTGCTTACTTATGTATCGTTATGCTTATAAAAGAATTTAACGACACTGACGTAAAATTCCAAGAATAAAATGCGATACTTTAGTACCCCGGGACATTACGTCGACACTAAATCCGGAAATAGGCAATATTGTCGACAGTTAATTTCTATTTATTGAATTTCTAGGAAAAGGATAGTTTTTTACTATTAGATTGGTGAATAGAATGGTTTCAATTTATGAACACATATTAGCTTTAGGACAGTTACGTATTAAGGTATTGGTCTCTGTTGTGATCACTGGGTAACAAAAGTTAAACCTCGTCAAACCCTTATGATCTATTTGAAAACTGCGTCACCTGCACACCCTGCAACTGCACACAAGTTTGTCGTCAAATAATTGATACCCAGTGGCGTAGGTGGGTAGGTAGCCAAAGGCCTTGGGGCATAAAATAAACTAGAACCCCAAATAAACTATCTGAAAAATTTATATTCCGAATGTGGGATAAATTTTCACTAGTTCAATTTATACTTTGTAAGTCCTAGGGGCCCGCTGTGCTTAGGGGCCCCGGGGCGTTGTCCCGTCTAATCCTCCGGTAGTAGCTACCACTGCTGACACCCACCCAATGTAATGAAGCAATGTTGAGTACGCTTTGGACGTTTCTATATCAATGCGGTATATGTACCCATCAGAGGGTTGATGTTGATAATTAATTGAAGGTGGTAGAACCATTTGTAGCTTGACTCCGCCTTACCTTATCGCCTTACTGCCACAACGATTTCTGCCTCGTAAAAGCAGAATTAAACACTCCTGTATTCTTGTTTGAACGGTGTAGTAAGGGAGACAAACGAGGCGTCCCGACGCAGTCCTCAGGAACAACGCACTTGTGGTCGATTTCTGTTAGGACTCTAGTCTCATCTGAGATTGTTAATTGATGTCCGTGGGTGACGGTGGCCTGCATCCATCAAGTGAACTTCATTCTCATTTGGTACATCTATATAATAGAAAAAAATCAAATTATTATTGAATTCCTAGAACATGCCAAGAAATTATAAATTGATAGCGGAAAACAATGGAATATTATTTACTACACAATTACGACGCAATTGGTACAAAAAGCATTTGTACCAAAAACAAACTGGTTATATTTGAGAGGCAGTGGAACTTGGGCGATAGGATGATCGCCGTGGGATAGACATTCAACGCCGAGGGTCGCCAAACGCCTGAATAATTAACGATTTTAGCGACCATAACAACAGCGAACTTCATTAAATATTTCATGAACAGTTATCGTTTAGCTCAAACGACATCGTTTGCGTGATCTGCGTGATGAAACCTTCCTGCACCCCCGCCCACGGATAATCAGCTTACTCTGGATAATAAATATTTTTGATCTGCTTAAATTAAATAAAGCGTCTACTTAATCCTATTTAGTATTACGTTCATTTATATGTAAATTTGTACGGTATATCTATAGCGTAGCAAAGTCTTTGCATTATATTTAATTTATGTCAAAATCAAATTTAATTTCCACGATAAGTCCGTACAAACAAACATTTTTAAGTCTAAACTGAAGTTATTTGTTTTTACTGTTAATTCAATATTATGTTTACTCGACTGCGTCAGAAGGAGGGTAATGTTTTTCGAGTGGATGTATGTTTGCATGCATGTATGTATGTATGTATTTTGTTTGTATGCATGTAGGTCCATATCTTTGGCACGCGCTACAGCCTAAGCGGCTTGACGCTCTGTGACGTATGACATAACATTAGAATCGTCTTAGTTTGCAGAGTGACATTGACTATACCATTTTTTAAAATAGTGCCTGCAAATAGGGGCAAAAGTCGGGAAAGGGATGTCTTTTTTTACTATCACGACAAAATGGGTATCAAATGAAACTTACACTTAGTATGTAAAATGCATGGAAATATGATCATTTGACAATTTTTATCTTTATTTTTAAATACACCTACTGTCATGCATAACAGTCTAAAGTAGTAAAGCGTTTCGTATGTTGGCTATTTCGTAAGAACTTTTGTATAATTTTTTACATACGACTTTTGTAAATTTAAATTCATTATGAATATTTCTAGTTGATATTGACCCTATTATGTTAACTATCTAGAATTCTCTACAAACGATTGTATTTTTAGTTTAAACAGAGCATAAAGTACGTTCACTAACATTTAAATGTTCGACATATTGTGTAACACTACTTAATGATAATGATCGCTTTGTATAGGTTACTTATTCTATAATGATAATTAATTTAACCATAGCAAATTGGTAGGGACACAGACACAGAGTATGTGGTTACTGTATGCTTGCATTTAGATTTGGTTTGATTTTTATAGGACCTATATACTGGGTACGACTTATGTTAATTTTAGTTATCTTTCATCTAACGTTTTTAACTTTTATAATTGCGTCAAAAGGAGGGTAATGGTTTTTGGAACGTTTGTATGAATGTATATGTGTTTCTTTAGCATGCTGTACATTCCATTCGGCTGGACGGACTTTTACTCAAGAGGTGTTTTTGGATTTGTATCAATTGCCATAGTGATATAGATGGCGCGATAAGTAAAAAAGGATAAGAGCCGGATTTTTCTATCACATCAAATGAAAGTTGATGAAATTAACCATTACAAAAATATATACAAATGGTCGCAATATTGGCCACTCGGATGCCATTGAATTCCTTAAAGCCGATTCACGTAATAACAGGATAAACATACCAACTAGCGGTGTTATTTACCTCACATAGTTTTGATATTTTATACTAGATGGCGTTACAAAATTTTACCTCGCATTGCCGCTGCCGCGCTGTTGAGGTCATGTGTAAAAAATATGCTCGGAATTTGAATTTGGGTGTCACTAGCACTGGGACCCGTATTTATATTAAACTGTAAACTAGCTACTACTAGTGGTGGCGTCTAGCGAACTGACAGCAACTAAGTCTAAGTCTAAGCTGTAATACCTTTTAGTTGATTATAACTACAAAAATATTTACCTACATATAGTCACATTTCAACCGAACTAAGCCGGGTTTTCATCTAGTTATCTATAATACGGTGTTGTAGGCGGGGTGAAATATATTTTTTGTAGTATTATTGTTTCGTAATAATCATTTATTTAATAGATAATAAATCTTGGTCATACCTTTAAAGTCAACCAAGCTACTGACGATCAACGATCAACGACTTAAGCTTTGAACTTAAAAAATAGAATAATGAAAGATAATTATTTTATTTTTTCTGTATTCTTGGAATAAATATGAAGTCACATCCAACACAGAACAAAATTGAAACACGATTTTTCTTGGAAGACTCAGAAGTCATATGCCGGTACCATGAGTCAGTGTGTCATGATCCAGATACGAATATTACAACACTTAATAAATGTTGCAATTTTTTATTAAGAACTTTAATTCGACACTATAATAGGTTTAGAATAATATGGAATTGTTTCCCTACAGCTTAAATACGAATTCGTGAGTAGGTACGTTTTCATTAGGAGGCTTTATAAATCTGTTCATTAAAATTAATACGTTTAAGATAACTATAAAATAATATTTTCAAACATTACCATGTGTTTAAAAACAACTACAATAAATCAAGGCCCACGTCTATTTTATTAGGTACTTATTACATGATGGACACATGATTAGGCATGCATGAGTAAACGTAGATAAGTAGCTACTAATTGCCTGTGCGAAGTATGGGTAGGGTAGGTCATTAATTGGCAATTATTTAGTAAGTTATTTTTTTCCATATACTTTCAGATTACCACATAACAACCAGGTATGCATTTATGTAATATCCAAAGTTATACATTAGCCTCTCTGAGGTCCACTGCTGGGTATAGACCTGGTCTAGTGATATTTGCCAATAATCGACGCGCCTGGCATTTGTGTTGTGATCATTGGTGTTGATATTACAGAGGAAGACGCTGCCGCCTATCTCCTGGTGATAGTCGCTTCCTATAACATCCAAGAGAAGAAAGTGATACTACTCAAGGCCGACACAACACGGAACATCCAAATAATAAAATTCAATTCCAACACATGCGCGATCACGTATGCTCCATTTTGTAACTGCATCTTCTAAAATAAATTGGCAAGCTTCATATGATATATCGCTACGTAACTACCAACCATATAATTTAATACAAAAGTAATGAACGTAAGAATTATTTTTTAAAAGAATTGCTCGATTAAACACTCAAAGAGATTGCGCCTTACAATAATCAGCTGTTGCTGTACCTAATAATTAGGGGTTAAAACAGTAGTTATTGGGAGGTAGGTACTTTTAATGATATATTTTACCTTTTTGTATAGTAAACACCTAAGCGATGAATTTAAATTCATATTCAAAAAAGTTTATTCTTCACAATTACAACACATAATAGGTACAATTACAGAACTACAGGTACAATTTAAAAACATAAATATTTTTTGAGACCACCCATGTACCGATATCTATGAATATGGGTTTACTGAAGTGTTTATGATAATTAGCTACTTACACAGCCACTGGCCTAGCAGTGCGGTGCAAAATCCTAATTTGATCATAACATTACCTAACTATTAACTATATCAAGAAATTCAAGACAGAAATATTCAACGAATCGCTGGCCTATGGCCTGCCGCGTTTACTTTTGCAGATCAACACTGCAAAATTGAGAAGGCGTAAAACTCGTCTGGGGCTTACGACAGCCAATATGGTAACTTGTGCAACGTGTTGTCCGCATGATCGATGTAAGTCCTGTGAAATGTTACAGTCTACATGTACTACAATGGGCTACAGTATCTAGGAATCTATTTTCTATCTGAATTCGTCTACGTAGCCTAAGTCAAATTTATATTCTCTAAGATTACCCTATATAGAAAGGCAGACAGATCAGCGCTTAAATACGATAAAAAACCAAATTTTAGTTTATAATACTTAAGTAAGGGTATGAAAATGGAATTACGACTCTTGACGCTACATCGACAAGTTGAGTAACCAAACATGTACCTACCTACGCAAAATAAGTACATGTATCAAATCTTTTCTTAAGACAATCAATGTTACAATAGTTTCCGCTAATAATCCGTGGCAACCACTTTCCTACGACTTACACGAAACAAAGATAATTGCGTTATTTGCGTTACACAGTTCCAACTTCCAAGATGACTTAATAACTTCCACTCCGCCTTTGGTATTGTTCGTTAGAGGCTCTCAGGATTATCATCGTTATATGCGGTAATTTGCGTTACCTTATAATTACGATTACATGACTTATATTATTCAATCAGTTTATGCGCTTTCTGCAACAAATTGCTTGCTTTGAGTAACTTACGGTTTTCGTGCATAAAAATGCAATGCTTAAGTACTTATTAAGTATACCTTATTTAATAACCAGATACCTATTTAAAAACAACTCAACCGATTGATACATATTAATATTTCATAATTATTTTTCAGGAAAATTCTTGTTACTAACATCACCTGCTTAATTCAAAATACTCAAATAGAACAAAAATAAATCATCATTTTTTTGTAATACCTTTACTAGGAAAATGTATGCTTTCTTTATTAAACACTTATTTATCTTTTAAAAAAGCTGCCGTAGGATTGCATACATTATGCAATAAGCCTGACAGTCCGAACCGGAGCAGGAAAACCATTTATAAATTTGCGCAAGAACCGACCTAGGGATAGCGTACGGTTCCCGCAAAACTTGTTTTATCTTAGGAGTTCGTGGGCCCCCTACCACGACATACATACGGTCTACGTAATAATATTGCTTATTAAATTCCATCCATTTCTCACGAGATTTAGGTTCAGATTATATGGACTCTCAATAAAGCAGCAATGAACGACTAAATGAGATGGAGAGTCGTCAGTGCGATTGATTATGCAACCATTGCGTGGCATGACGCGGAAGGCGGTGCACTTGGCCAATGGAGCAGCGAGCTATTGCGCGCTGCGCAACATGAGCACGTCGGTATGCAAACTTCGCTATCAAAACATCGCTTTTGTTTGCTCTATATTCTTATGATTCTATTATGAAAAAGCCAATGTTTAACAGCAATCACGAACCGAGACGAAGTATATTTCTATTACAACAAATATTTACCAATAGCACCGTAAATCTCTTAAAGGCCTTGAAATTGAAAATGACAAGAATTTCTTTCAAGAAATTTGTTGTAAATTCTTCGTCCCCGCGAATTATTCAAAAACCTGATTTTAATAAGAGTTTAGTGCCAATATAATGTGCAAGACGTCTTCTTTCTGAGTGTTTGTATTTTTATTAAGGGCTTGGAAAATCTATCGAATAAAAATCGTAATGGTTCATTTATCATTGTTCAGATACAGATGATAGCCTTGTCTTCATTTCGGAGTTGCAAATCATACCTGTCTGGCAACCGAGACCATTAATTTATTACTTCAGAATAAATGGTCTTACCGAGATAAATGTAATGTTTTATTAAAACGCAATAAATATTTCACGAGCAATAACGAGTGATTGGAACATAAATGAGATGGTGTAATAATTCGTGTGCATGGGTGTGCCATGTCAAAAAGGAAAGAAAAGTAAGGAAGGAAAAAATTCAAGAATCCGGTCCTGATCCCACGGAATAAGTACTACTATTCGTGTAAGCAATTATGTGCATTTAAAAACCAATTGTAATTCGTAGTATGATGAATCTTTTGTCATTTTCTAGCTAAATATAAAAAAAATACAACGTATAAACAACGCTATGAATGAATGAAATGAATGGTCATATAAATAATAGAGTAAAATAGGTGCTTTTTGTACCAAATAATATCAAAATGGTTTTAAAAACTTATGGGTGTAAACCATCGTGGTTAAACTCTCAAGGTACTACAATGGTTATGGAAACTATAGATATAGTAGCCTACTCTCGGGTATCGCCATAGGAAACATGGAGTGGCAGCTGTTCGTCGATTTTCTTCATAACGAAACATGTTGTTTTCTAGTCGACAACATATGTCCGCAAAATTCGGATTGTCGAGTATTTTGTAAAATTCTAACATATTTCAAACATTTTTGTTGTTTTATTGATTGATTGAAGATTGATTGATTATTTAATAATATTCAAAAAGAATTCTACAAATAATATATTCTTAATAAAAGCTTTTTGATTTGACTACTTTTTAAAAATTGGTCCACTTTGTTGTTCGAGTTCGCAGGCACAACTAACTGGCACACCTCTTCCTGTCTACTAACAGGCATGTTAAGCGCTACGTAGCATTTCATCTATAACCAAAATTAAGTAGGGCTCCGGTTCCTGCCAGGAGTTGATTAGATATCCATGGCAATAAAAATGTATTGCAGGTGGAATCGACAATATGAGTCATATAGGATACTTGAACGCTAGCAATGTGCCTATAAAGGATTTTTTGCAACACTAATAAATGCTAATTTTTTCTTATATTATTTCATTCTATAAGAACATTTACCGAGTTTGGTGTCGCCGGTAATGTCGCGATGCGTTTGTGCAAGCCACATGTCACGGACTTCGAAAGTGGGGTAACGGCCTACCAAGGCTGCCGCTCTACGCATAGGACGATAATGGCTATGGCTAAGTTCAAAGTACAAGAACACATTCGAATTGCAAATCTTGGTAATTGACTATGATTACTAACACCAATACTTTAGCCTTGTAGTAGCTAATTGTATTTTAAATATTGTATAAGTAGCCAACGAGCATGAAGCCTTGCCGATTGTAAGTGGTAACTTCCGCGCATGGGCACCTATAATAAACCTTAGATATAATTTTAGTCCCATCTAAAGTCGGCCAGATGTTTTGCTACTCTCGAGGACTCATTATAAAAGCCACGATATAAGTAACTCCGTAGTCATACCTCTTAAAACCGACAAAAACAGCGCCCAACATATTAGGAAATTAGGTAGAAAAATAAATGACAGTATTCTCTCAGAGTCGAACCACGGCGGAATCCACAAACAATTTAATTGCAAACTTATTAATACTGGAGATTCAGGTGCAAAATACAGGAGATAAAATAAACACGTAATCATTATGTCATCATATAGTTTTATTATTTTTATATAAAAACCAAATGCACTTCCATCCATTCTTCATCTCACTATATATAAATACATTAAAGTTTCTTGCATACAGCAAATATTCAGAAAAATAGCATTGGCTAATTACGACATTTAGCTAGCAATTATAACTACGTAAGATTCATTTAACGTAAGCAATCTATAATACACAATGTGATATCGGATACACTATTCCATAACTCGTTATTCGTTAATATCTTCAGTTTTTTAATCCGTTAATTATTTAATCTGGCATATCGTTTATGTTTACATATATTACACTTCATAATTAATTTCATAATTAACCTATTTTTGCTATAATTTCGATAACTCAATGGCGGAATCGCGTAAAAGCAAAGTACATATAAGCACTATCATAAGTACGAAAAAACTTAATACATAAAAGGCTGTGGCACAACGAAGATCTAGACGTGTTACAAAATATTACAATTAAATTTACGACTATTTAAAAATTACAATACGCAACAATACATGAAAATATGTACGTCACATAACTGACAATCTACATAATAAATAAGATCATGGAATGTTATTATGATTTCATATCGTCCGTAGCTGGCCCGGGCCAAAGTCATTCAGTATATAGATATATTATAAAAAAATAATGCTAACTTCTCATATGATAAATTATAGCAAAAATACTTTAGGATATAATATATAGGCCACAAAGAACACCGAATGCGGACAGCGACACGACAGTGATTGCACAAGTTCCTGAGCGCTCGTTCAGCGTCCGCGAACCCCGCCCGCCGCACTTCTGCACACAAATGTAAACGATTAGCTACGGAAGAAATATTTTATTATTCATAGCAAATTATACGCTTTCTACACTCATAGCACCACACCAGGTTTTTCTCCTGTGTCGTGGGTGCCATGGACACACAAAGGCGAATACACAAACACCCACAAGTCTGCATCTACAAAGTGACATAAACAATAGTATACTAACACATTTTTACCACAGCAGCGCATACGTAGCATTAACGAACGTAGGGCGTACGTAATTTACTTATGTAGGTATATATGGAAAGCCTCCGTTACAACCAAAGCAATAGCATCGCGAATCTAGCCTTTTTTACGTCAAACTAATGAAGCTCCCGTTACTGGCTAATGCGAGTGTCTGATGAGTTGTACAGTCACTCAGGTCCATGTCCTGCACAAGCAGTCGCTCGCCGCACTGTATATAATACATGTGTATGAATATGGAGCCCCCGTTACTGACTACACTAGTGTAGGTGTCCAATGTAATGTCACCCGCGTTCGTTCAGAACTATGTACACTACATGTGTGTTTCTGTGAACCCCCTATTACCGGCTAGTGTCAGTATCCGATGTAGCGTCACCAGAGTCTATCGGCAGTACTGTGAACGCTCCTTGCGTGTGTATATGTGTATGTGTGCGTGTGCGCGCGTGTCTGTATGAGTGTATGGTTGTATAGCCTCCGTTACCGGCTAGTGCGGGTGTCCGACGTCCGCGTACAGCGTGGTGGCAATGTACGTAGTGGGCACGAAGCCCTCCTCGCGCGTGGCCTGGCGCCGCACGCGCGTCCAACCGTCGCCCGCGTCCGTCTCAAGTACAAGCAGACGCTCGCCGCACTCCATTCTCATTGTCGACCCGGTACCGTTCGCTGTAATCATACATCGTTCATTCATTAATTCAAGTAGTCAGAAAATTTACGTAATTCATATTTGAGATTGCAACACTAGGAAATTCATAATTATACTAATTATTGTCATGAGTTTCGCTTTAATTTGCATTGCTAATATGAGGGAATGTTACATTTTATTTGATTTAATACAATTAAATGTTTCAAATCAAAGTAGATAAGTAGTTTTAAGAATGTGACCAGACTTACAATTTCAAAATTAAAAAAATAAGGGATATGAAAAATTTGACTTTTAATTTTTTTAAAAGTCTCTTGTTTATTTTTAGCAAGGATTAAAACAAAAGCTTTTTTAATTTCGAATTTCTTATAAATGCTACTTCTTATAAAAGCTGACGCGCGAATGCGTTCAAAGCGTAGCTGTAGAGTGAGTCAACGACTGTAGATTTAGTTCATCCTAGTTATCTAAAACCATTTCATGACTATGTATACATTTTGACAAACTTACCTTCAAACGCGTACAACGCCTTACAATGTCCGAGCGGTTGC
>MOOZ01000061.1:902373-912786 GCA_002930495.1 Cecropterus lyciades | reverse complement strand
AACGTCCATAAGGTACCTTTTCCCGCGAACAGTCACATATATACATTTTAACAAACTCACCTTCAAACGCGTACAACGCCTTACAATGTCCGAGCGGTTGCAGATCCGGCTCGTAGTAGTAGTCGAAGTCCGACTCGTGGTCGTGTTCGTGGTCGTGGTCCGGGTCGTGGTCGTGGTCGTCCGCGTGGTCCGCGTGCGCGGCGGCCAGCTCCCCGCCGAGGCCGGACTCGGGCGAGCCGCCCGCCGCGCGCCCGCCCGCGCCGCACACGGAGCCGGTGCCCGCGCCCGCGCCGGTGCCCGTGCTTACGGAGGACTCGGACGCGGAGCGGGATAGCGACTCGCTGTTTGAGCCGATGCTGTTGGAGCGCAACGAAGTTTATTGTTACTCGTTGAGGTTACACGTCATAGGCACGCTATAAGGATATGAATATTGGCGAATGGATTTTTTTATTTTTGTTTCAAAAATATAACAGTTCATTAAATGTTATCAAATAATTGGAGTATTAATATTCAAAAATAACTTAAAATTAGTGCTAGTCTGGTAAATTATTTTTCAACTCTATTATATTGGACAATAGCTTGGAGGGTTTTATCTCTAAAAGCTACTTTGAGTTCGCGTCCGAATCTATCCTGCATACATGCCAAACGCATCATATCGTTCCATTTACGTTTTGCTTGTCTTAGAACGTACCGTGTATTTCGTCTTTGAAAAATGGTCTGCTTATGTTTACGACAACGAAACAGTTTGCGGCACAGTTCCACAAACGCTCAACGCTGAGGATTGTGTAACGTTGCGTCTAGGTATCGCCGAGTATCAAAACAGTGACTTGTCCTTGTCAAATAGTCTCAGTAGGTCAATATTTCAAGCCAAAATCGATATAAGAACCGCCTTGCACGACGTAAATTTCCGTGTTGCAACGGGCAGCGCCACCGATTGTAGATGTGCGTCATTGTAACGCACACCAGCTCACAAGGGCATGCATGTATTCCAGGACGTCGTCAGTAAAGACATCAATGCAGTAGTGGTCACCTGGCGGCGTGCGGCGGCGGCGCGCCGTTGGTGCGCGCGGCGGGGTGCGGCGGCGCGGCGGCGGGCTGCGACGCCTCGCCCAACAGCTCCTCGAACTTACGCAGCGCCGTGCGCAGCTTCTTCAGCTTGTCGCAGCACTCGTTCAGCTGACCTGCACGCACACATACGTACATGTACACACACATATCTAGTTTATACGTACAGCTTCGACTTGACGCATCACCCACGCGCTATAGTTGACCAGCGCGCACACATATGCATACACGTGCGTAAACACGTATGTATGAACATTTGTTCCGAATGAATGAGGCGTAAGAAGGAGAATACAATTTAAATTCACTTCCCAGTTCAAAATTCTTCGCGAAATGAATTACAAATAAAGCAGTAAATTAATTGGACAAAAATTTGGTTATGAAAATAGCAGAAGGACATGAAAAAAAAGCAAACCTTCAACAGTCATTGGATCTCCTAGGGTGGGATTTGTTTCATATACACCTTTCATCTTCATTAGGCCTTCCATGGCAGCTTGTTCTTGTGCAACCTGCAACCAAACACGATAGTAAGAAATACATGGTAATTCAAAAAACCTCAGCCATATTTTTCCTTCTCCTTTCTCTTCCGACTCATGCATTACTATTAACTTTCATTTTAATTAAGTTCATTTCATTTCATTTAAGTAATGTTAAAAATAGTATGTAATTATGATTTATCTTAGTGAATCTCACCTGTTTATTCAACTCATGCACCTTCGCCTGAAGTTTCTTTTTCTTCTGGTTCGGTGGTAAGTCTGAATAATCCTCCTTTCCATCCATCGACATGTTATTCTGCAATATATTATGTTAATATTAGAATAGATTTAGACATAAAGCACACGTGCAATCTCACTCAAAACCGTGACACACTTCAAACGACTCCAAATTCCAATTATTGTTATTGGTACTATTCGTTTTTCGAACAGTTAGACCACTGATTGCTAGATCCAACACCCAAGACATTTAATTTCATACAACATTAAACATTACTATGTGTGTCAACAATACAATTACTTAAAACGTGACTGTTACGTTATAAAAGATTGGATGGAATTATTGTTTAAATTATAATATATGAATAGAGAATGTACAATGACGACAGCGAAGTATAAACGTGCTCTGAAATCCTAGCAGTCTGCCGAATGTAACAAACCAAGCGATGCAACCCACGCCAAGATGAACCATGTTCATAACGTTCACTGGTCACATAGCAGTGAAAAGTATGCTATGAAAATATATATTTGAATTTATGAATGCGTATTTATCTCTTGTGTGCCTGTAAAGCTAAACGACTAAGCTGATTTTGATAAAATTTACCTTTATGTACCAAAAAAATTTAGTTTTTTTTTTTTAAGTTAAATTTTAAAGACGAATACCTTTTTAACATAAGCTGATGTTGAAGTAATATTTTATTATTTTTATAAGAATACGTAAAACTAATACTAAATAACTAAGCCGTTTCTCTAAAATATCACAGAGTGAAAACAACTGGCATATAATTTTAAATCTAAAATAATAAATACCTTTACTATAAATCGCTTTATGTAATACATACAGAATCTTATAAATCTGGTATGAAACATTTAATAAATATGACGACACTGATTAAAGCAGGTTGAAATTTTTATTGTTTTGATACTCAACTTTTTGCATGTTCATCTTTAGCTATCAGTGTACATCATGCACCCTGTTTCGGTCTAGTTATAATTCCTACAACACCTCTGATATATCAAATAAGTCGCTCTTAAAATGTTTCTTTATATTGCTTGATTTTTTTTACAAGGTCGCCAAATGTCCTATTTAAGGTGACCTGCGTTTCGAAGCCGAGCTAACAATACATTACTTTATTATGTTGCTTGTAAACAGAAATTAGTTTTGGCTGTTACCGGCATTATCTTCATCTTTTCATATCTCTAAACTTATTGATTTTCTTCATTGAATCGTAAACATTGAATGTGACATCTAACAAAAATAAATAAACCAGCTTCATCAATTGAAGTTTATGTATCGACAAATGCCGTATCAATGAACAAATTGTCACCATTATTCCGTCCGTCACCTTCACGTAACCAATGAACGTTATCAAACATTAGGGCCGTGCACACAGCGACTAACCTTGATCGAGTTGCACGCTTCAATGATCTTCTGTGGCCAAAGCGTTAGGCGTCGCGACGGGGGCAAACAAACAACATTAGACAAAGAAACTGATGAGCAATCGGACTGACACCGCTCCACTGGATAGTCCAAGCTTTTTGCTTATACAAATTAGTGCGTAAAAACTTAAAACTAATTTAACTTAAGAGACAAATGATAAACGAACGAAATATAAATTTGGGGTGTAAGAAAGTAAATAAAAGAACATAAAGACGTATGGGAAAGCGAAATCATGCTTAAAACTTACATCCCAACCACCGGGTCGACTTACTTTTTCCATACATCACACCGGCCGCCGCCAGCCAAAATATGTATTGGTTGTTATGTGAACCCGTGTTAGGTAGGGATCGATCAGGGAGTAACAAATAAAAATGTATTAGTATACCACCATATGACAAATAATAATATATAAAATAAAATGTTTCCAAAACATAAACGCCCAGGGACCATATCAGAAGCAGTAACACAATAACACAAATAAAATTATCTTATAGGCGTAATACTTAGACAAATACGTTTACAATACATGCAAGCGACAACTAATATACCATGAATTGGACCTGAATAATAAATATACCATTGCAGCTCTAAAGTAATAAAGGTTTCTAATATACTTAATAAAAATAATTGAATTAAAATTTATGTGCCTAAAATCTCATTACATATAAAAAACTACTTCAACATTAATCTAGCAGGCAGGTACATAAAACACGTTTTCTTTGATGCTTCTAAGCTATATGCTTAGAATTTCTTTAACTTTATCTAAACTTTAACTAAATCGTTAATATATTTTGTAAGACAATGAAGATCTAAAGTTGATAAAATTATCATTGAACTTAGTTTTCTGCAAGTATATTGTTTAAGATTAAGATGACATTTATGACGTGGTTTTAAGAGGAAATTTCGGACAATAATTAACAAATGCAAAATTACGAATATCAATTTGAGTTAAAAACATGTTTAAACGTTTTGGGTGACCATTTTTAGAGTATCAACATACACATATATAAATAAATATAAACACAGTTCGGAAGATTTCACTACGCCCGATAAAACTCGTGTCAATAAAAACTAAACCTGCGCAACGGCGTACAATAACGAGTTTTTAAAGCTTTAAACTGTATAAAAAATCAATACTAACGATACCAACATATCTGTATTATATTACTAGTCACGTTTCCCACATTAATTAGTATCCTATGTGTTAATCCAGGTCATAAACTATTTGTGTGCCAAATTTCAGCGAAAGCTGACTATTGGTTTTAACGTGAAAGAGTATTGAACAATATAACATACCTCACAAACATTCACTTTATTCACAATATTAATAAGATTCTATAGCGCATTGTTTTTCAACCTATAGGTCATGACCGTTGGGTCGCAACCCACAGGGTGAAAAACACTGGGTACTTCAGTGGCTACTACGCTGGGTACTTCAGCACAAGGTATTTCAGTACAAATCAATAAATAAATATATATATTCAAACAAAGTTAACAAGACAATACTCTTTATCCTACGAAAGAATTTTATTCTCGCTACCCTACCCCCTAGTATCAAAAAAAAGATAATGGAAATGCAGGCGTTTACGTTTCCGTTTTCGTATCGCGATGCATCCATTTAAATTAACCCTCATGCGCGAAAAGAAGTTTCACTTCAAAACAATTATCGTGTCATGAAAAAGATTGAAATTTTTGATATTATACTTCCAAGTGCGAGTCTTTTGGACTTTTGGATACCCTAAAAAAAACACTGCGACAGCGTATACAATCAGCGTGCATAATCACCTTATTCGACGTGAATATCGACAGCAGCCCGCCGCGTTTCTTCACGCGGTTCCCTGAGACGGTCCCGCGCGCTGCGGTCAGGTGGTGAGCGGGCACGTGCGTCGCGTCCGGTGCGTCCGCGCCCGCGGACGCCTCGAAACGGAAATCCTCCGGCGGTACGAAGCCGGACTTGTACCTGTCTATCACTAGTTGTGTGTCCTGTGAAGGGATGGAGATTTATGTTTTATATACGTCTCAATGACTAATACAGTCTCAAGGATTCGAATCACAGACTAGCACCTCTGATTTTACGAAGTTGTGTGCGCTTGCTTTGAACACTTTTTGGAGCTAGCACACTGGGTTGACTATGGCCCGAAATGGCTGTAATGGATGGAAAAAATACTGCTTTGTTTTTTTTATTTAAACAGATGCGTATAGTTTGAGATTACAGTATAAACGCAGCTAATTCTGAAAGATGTAAATTACATTGAAAACGCCTTTTATTAAATTTCCAGCCGTTCGGCCGGTAGCGTACGATTGTGGTATTAACTATTGTATTGTATTGTAAAAGAATCACCAAGAGATACAAGGAAGGAAATCTATTACGTAAAAAGGTTTTTACAGGTAGAACGAGACTGAACCCTCCCTGGTCCTTTCGTTCCACCTAACACCTATTACTAGCGTGAAGCAGTTCTTGGGTTTCGTGCGAAGGATCTAATAGCGGACTCACTTGCATATGAGCTGAAGCCATGTCCATTATTAAAACGTAAAATTCTACGAGATAATTGTACGTTAATAATCAAGTTACGCATTGCATTAATAATGAATTAATCAGAATGGTGTCATACCTCTTTCTCATTAATACTATTGGCTGCTTGTTCCATGCCCTCCAGGCATTGCATTATTATAGGAAATACTTTCCTCTCGACGTCCACTGAACTCAGCATGAAATTCTTTATATTCTTTATTCTCTTTTCATCTAAGTCCTGTAAGAGACAAACGCATATTATTATTAATCATAATATAGCTAATACATTTTCTGTATTCTTACTTTAATATATGTCATACAATTGCAAAAAAATATCCTTTTTAATAGAATATTTCTATCAGAAATAAGTTGAGATTATCTCTATATTCCTCTGAATATATTTATTTCTGAAATAATGAAAATTAAATTAATATTAAATTACACTTCGACCATATAAACAAAAGAATATTTGAAACTATGGTCTACCAAAATTAAACAATTAAGGCACAATATACGAGTACGTAGTACATAAACTTGAAGCTCATAAGCTGATTAATGAAGCCTTGATATACATATATTTTCACCGTAGCCATGAAGCCTAGCTTCGACACCTTGAACTCTGTTTCATTGTAATTAAGTAGTTCAAGTACATTTACAAGGTACAGACATATATAATACTTATGATAATACTGTTTTTGATAAAACTTTTAATGTATTTTGTCGTTTACTTATTTTATGTTAAATATATATAACATACATTCTATTCACATAGTCCGTTGAGATATTTAGAAGAAAAAAAAATATTACAACCAAGAATGCGAAATAACCGAACAAAAAAAAAAAACTGGCAAAGTATAAAAACCGAAAACGCAATTAAAAGAAACACACAAACAAAAGAGCATCATTTTTATCGCCGCCACGTTCATTATCGTTACAACAAGCACAAAATCCCTTTGGCCTTTGTCCTTTAGAATGCACCGATGTCACCCTTGCATTACGTGCATGTATAGCGCCGAGCATTCACAAATTGTGGCTTTCCCAGTTGACCCAGTTGGCACGATGCCAACGTGTTCGCGTTACGAACTTCGGAGACATTTCCCCCGAACTGTTGCAAACTTTATCCGATAGCGCGCCGACATCGGATGAGTTAAAAATAAATTTTAATTAAATATCAATTGTGAGTGCCCAATTTAACAAATGATTTTGTTGCAACAGTGCCAGCGAAATTACTTAACAACAATAAGTGCAGGGTGACAACGGTCACATTATGTCCGTTCATTTATGAGTGGTTAGTAATATGTATTTTTAGTTGTAAAAATTAGTTTAATTTGAAATTTGATTGGTTACATTTTGAAATTAGTCGACAAAAAAAACACATGCTTATTTGAAGATTTTGTACTCGCGTTTTTTAAAGATTTTGCTAAATCTGGTGTTAAAACATACATAATCTATGTTTTATCTACTATATTGTAAAAAATAAACTATATGATAATATAGGGAGAAATTAAGTCAAAGAAAACAATAGGAAAGCACGCATATTCTCCATTGTTATGGACCTTAAACACTATAAAAATAGTGATGTACCGTGCGGAAATAAGGAGATACATGAATAGCGACAAAGCCTCAACTAGATACAACAATAGCGACGTGCATTACCAAGTGATGTTTATAATATTTTTCATACAATGGCACGCTCCATAAGCGTTGAGTTTATGCATTGAATAGCTTCCAACGCTAGGATTTAGCTCTAGTTGAGAGGAAAATGAAAAAAATGCCTCACTGTTACCCTTTGTGGGTATATTGTTTGTGTAGGAGGTAATAACAACTCTTTAACATTACGTTGTGATGTATAAAACATGATAGATAAAAATTAGATGTTACAGCATAAAACTCTTGTGAGTATTTATATGTAGGTAGTTATATAGTAGGTACGATATAAAGATAGTATGTGTATATATATCTATATATTTATTTATACATAACTTTAGACTTGGAGAAAACGTTAAAGTACTTCCCTTATGCGTGTTAATCAATATTCTATTTTTGTGTGGTGCTTAAAGTTTATTCAAATGTTATAAATAAAAATAATTGGAAAAATATGAATACGGCGAAATTTCTCCTGCTAGGCAAACCTTAGTACAAATAATTATGCATAATATTTTCTTTGGGCTTATTTTTATTTTTATGTTTCTCTGACAGAAGTGAATAACATTATAAGTATTCATTTTTAGAGACATATCCAGTAGAATAATGATGAAGATATATTATATAAATTTACATAATCATTCTTAATTGCGTGCAAGAAAAGTGTACTTTTTATACGCATGTTTGAATTAAATTGGAATTCTTGTATCAACGATTTTTTTACTTTTACACAGATATGCAATATTTCTGACTTTTAGTCAGATGTCCTATGTCGGATCGACGAGAATATACAGAAGCATATTTTCTTACCTGTAACTGTTTGAAAACGTGTGGCAGCCTCTGTTCGTAGTGCTGTCTCTGTGCTTCGTTGGTCTTCCGTAGTTGGTCCGTGTATTCTTGTTTTGCGTCCTCACATAGCTGACTCCTTTGTTTCATATTCGCTTTCTGTTTTTCTACCTCGGCTCGACTAGAAATTGTGAAAAAAAAAAATACAATAAATATCAAAAATTACACATTCTGTGACCAAATTGTGACAACTGTGATAAACATGTGTACTAGCTGAAGTACTCGTGTTTAGCTACGCAACATAACAGGACATAAAAATAGACGCCATCTTTAAATAATGCAGAATATCGAAATCAAAAGTAGCCCAAATTTGACTAGGTAAATAAGCTACACATATGTACAATTTTGTGTATATCGGACCCGTAATTGAGCTACAAACAGACGCACACTATCTCATTTTTATATATTAGTATAGATTAATTGAATTCATTACTAAATTTTATACAGATTCACTGAACGCGTGTAGCGAAAGCCATTTTAAAGAAAAAATATATGAGAAATGAGGAACATTACAAAATTTTCTCACGTTATTATATTGTGATTCGATTCCATTTTTAGACTAAATTTAAATACGAATTATTCAAATGATGAATGATTACCTACAAACACGCAGTAACGCATGCACGTATGCATATTCCCACGTTCGCAAGAATTATAATTGGCTATCGACTTTGTATTAACTTTCGTCGCAGACAAATTCAACACCGTGTTTTAATATTTCTATGGTCAACCAATCAACCTTCTTAACATGGATGGTTTATACATCGAATTCTGACACTAAATAGTTTTTCTTTGCTAGAGCAGTTCTAATAATATATGATATTAATAGTAAGTAAAGAAAATTTAATATCACTCAAGGCCTATATCAGATCAATCAGTAAACGTACTCAAGAGACCCTCGAAAACTCATTTAACTATCGGATTGGATAGATCGTACATATTATTTTAACGTCCTCTTATAGAGGAACGTTTAAACAAGATTGTTAATAAAAAGAGAATCAAATAGAGGAAAATTATAAAGGAATTATTATTCAACTATAGACAAGTAAACAACAGAAATGACATCTCAATATAGTCCAGTCTGCGAAGTATCGACGTAAACATCTCGAGTACGTGAGAAATGAAAAACTCAAATCATTCAAATGGCGTTGACAATAGATGACGTCACGTGAAACGATGAAAAAAATCAATGTCAGTGATTGATTCATTTTTAATGCTCTCAGCTTTATTTTTATGCTCATCATAATGTTTTTAATAAATTTAAACTACTCATACTCGTATAAGATTGAAGTAGCAAACGAACATGCCATCTAGCTGGTGGTAAGTAGCCACGCATGGTATCTGTAAGCAACTTCATATAGAACAGAGGTTCTATCTGGAGTGAATCACAGATGCGTTGCTTCTTCCGAGGATTAAGAAGATCGCCGTGTGTACAAGTAAGCCGGCAACCATAACCATATAAATATGCAATTCATAAACATTGAATGGTTATGATTGCAATTAATATTCTTCTTTTAGTTACTCAGTATATGTTTCATCAAATTACGCGAAAACTAGTTTTGTTTATGTTACGTATCATTCTTTACCACTTCGTTCCCGAAATGGGTTGTTCTTCCGTGCCCTGTGGATTACACAAACAAAGCTAAGCGCACCTCAGATTGAGGTCGGCGTCCGCCTTCTGAAAGGCCTCGAGAGCTCGTTCAGACTCCCTGGCGGCCCTCTCGTACGCTCTCCGCGCCCGCTCCAGTGCCCCTATGGCCGAGTTCAGTACCGCCATCTGTTTCGCACCTTCGTTCAAGTGTTGCTGGAAATATAAGACAAGGGTTACATTTGTCGTTGCAAAGTATAGTTCATTAAAAGCCAGCATGGTGGAGTATGCTGTTATGGATAGAGATTAAAAGCCAGCGTTGGCACATAGTTTTTTTTTATACAATAACCCAAACGATAAGGCAGACGGGCTAACCGATGAAAAGTATTCCTAAGGACATTTGCAAAACCAGAAGAGTGGCCATGCCAGGCCATGGGTTTGAAGAGGAGCTGTTTTCGCACGATTTTTGAAGGACCACATGTCATAGCACTCCGGGAATGCAGGGTTGCAGCATTATTATATGCACATTAAAACGAAAGTCCTAGCAAATAAAGTTAAGTTAAATAAAACAAATCGTTGCAATTTTTTTGAAATAGGAATGTGGTTC
>MOOZ01000061.1:868583-878719 GCA_002930495.1 Cecropterus lyciades | reverse complement strand
ACGAGAACATGCTCTAATATACATAAGTTTTTACATAACTTTATTACGTCTAGTCAGTGATAAGTTCAGGTAAGTTAGGGTAATATCGGCGCTGGGTTAAAAAATAAAACCTTTATGATAAAACTTGCAGGGTAGGTTGTTAAATTTTTAAAACTTGGAAACTTACTACGCTTTTAAAATTTTAAACGCTGCATGTATGATGTATCCAATAACAAAAAAAAAAAGCAGTAGTACTCATCAAAAAGAGCTCGTCAAATATCTTACATACAAAGGAGTACCTACATCGGTTTATAAACAAGAGAGAAAAACGTTTTTAACCGTGTAGTCTTTGTAAACTTAACTACACAGTATAAAACAAAGTCGCTTTCTCTGTCCCTATATCCCTTTGTATGCTTAAATCTTGAAAACTACGCTAATGATTTTGATGCGGTTTTTTTAATAGATAGACTGATTGAAGAGGAAGGTTTATAACATCCATTTAATAGTGGGGAAATACTGTTATTTTTAAGGTTTCTAATGTGATGTTTTAAATAATTACATTTTTTCCGCTTACATTGCAAACGCAGGCTGAACCCTACGAGATTTATCAAAATGATGTACTAAGTATTATACACATTGAAAAGGTCTACAGAAAACTCTGCGATGGTATATGTCTATTTCTTATGGATATCCCACAATAACTTTTTTGCTATTTACTTTTTACGACAAATAATGGCTAATTTTCGACGCGATTTTAACTAATACAGCATTAATCCTTATCCAATTAAATTCCTTAAATACATTGTTGATTTAATATAGATCTATATGGCCCTTTACAGTATATGATTTAAATGAATATTTTCGAAGATATTACAGATTTAAAAATTTCGAGACGTAGCATTTGCGGCGGTGCCGGCATAAGGTACGGCGGCGGTACCGGTAAAAGAATAAAATAGAGATTAATGAAAATAGAGAAACCGCGGGCTCAGCTAGTATTTAATAAAAAAATATATGGCCTAATTGACATGCAATTTATTTCGTACGGTTTCACAGAGCTACAACACGTACCAATTTACCCCAACATACCCTACAGTAGCTTAGAACTAAAAACTGGTTGATTAATGGCATGCATATCAATGCGACGAACATGATACCCTCTTTATCAAGTCTCAGTGACCATAAAAAATGCGAAACTAGCGCGGGCATGGAGTGCTATTACAACTTATATGATAAACTAGCTGAGCCCCGCGGTTTTACCCGCGTTTAAAAAATGTAACTTGTCATAGTAACATATACGTGCGCGTAGAGCGCGCGCGGTTTCTTAGGTTTTAATTATTTAAGGGGAAACCTAATATAAATTTCTAAAATAGAAGTAGCCTAAGTTACGCCTTATGACATCAGCTATCCAACAGTGAAAGTCCCGTCAAAATTGGTTCAGTGGTTTCAGAGATTACCCAAAACAAACAGACAGACAGACAAAAATTTTAGTGATTGATTTTTTGTTATCAGTATCGTATATACTTTATGTATGCATTTGGTAAAAAGCTGTTATTTTTATATTACAAACAGACACTTCAATTTTATTTATATGAATAGATTACAAAATGTTGTAATCATTATATGTTGATCTTCGCATTTAATAAGACTAATGATTGTTTATTTTTTTTTATTTTTAAGTATACAGTGATAATAAGACCACCCACTCAGTAATGTTTAACTCGTATGTTATAAAAATTGGTTCATCCGTTTAATAAATTCCTTCCGTTCCTATGTTTTCGCGTTCCTATATATACTATTCAATATACAAAATAAAGAGGGACAAATAAAAATGCTTCCATCTCTGACAGCAACGTTCAAATTCTGAAATCAAGTTATACATACCTTTCAAATACATATATATATCCTTTTAATTATGCTGCTATCTAGGCGACAAAGTCTATAGATATAATAGAGAAAGCATAATTTTACATTATTTTTATGCCGTATGTAAAAATAATTTAAACATAGGTGATCTTAGTAATATTGTAAAGGCGCAAGTTTATGAGGATGGACGGATTTTTTTGTTTCTCAATCACACCGGATCGGCTCAAGGGATCTGGATAGAATTTGGCACTCAGATAGATTGTAGTCTTGAATAGCACATAGGCTGAAAAGACTGCAAAGAAGAATTATGTGATGACTGGTACCACTAGACTGAAAAGAAGAATTATGTGATGACTGGTACCAGACAGTTTTGAAGGTGGTAGAACTCGTTGTGGTTCGACTCCGGAAGCACCACCGCCACACCTATTTCTGCCTAATAACAGCAGTGTTATGCGCTGCTGTGTTCTGGTCTGAAGGGTGTGGTAAGGGAGATATACTTTTCCGAGGCATTCCAACTTAGTCCTCAGGGGTAGCAACGCATCCTCGGCTAACCTAAGGTGAAACTTTGATCTTACCTAGGGTTGATTACAGATGTCCGTGGGCGGCAGTAGCAACTTACCATCTGGTGGGCTGCATGCTCGTTTGCTTCTTCCATACTATAAAAAAGACATACCTAATACTTTTAGCGCATAGTGCATTATTATATGTTTCTTATCATGATTATTTTTCCTTACAACAAACTAGTATAACTTTCATTTTTTTGTTACTATTTTTAAAGCGTGTGAAACCGCGGAGGTAGCTAGTAGATATATTTCCGCTTTTAATTATATGAGCACCAAACACGTTCCTAATATACATGCTATTCGTGAAGGTTATTTAATGCAAACGCACTACGCATTCAACATACAAAAAATACATACATTTTCAATAGACGCACATGTTGTTAATATAAAACACCATTGGTATTGACCATTTATATTTCATATGGACGCATGCATGTGTAAAAGTATTGGAAAGCAACTCTCGCTTGCTAGAAAGCATTGTTAGGATTACGATATTAACAGTCGTTAATATGGATGATATACAAAGTTTGAAGTATTGGAGAAATACTTTCATATGTCACATAAAGAGACACATGTCACATTTATCAACCATAGTCACTATTAAGTTATATCTAATAGTTAATTGTATTCTTCACTAGAGGTGAAGCCGCGAGGCACACCGCGGCTTCACCAGCTTTTAAAATAGGTTAACATAATTGTTATAACTTTTGGTAGGATAGATGGATTTCAATAAAAATAAAGTATCTTTCCGTCCGTATCTTTATTTCAATAAAATAAATATACGGACTATAAATAAAATTTCAAATACTCTAACTTAAATTCAATAGTTTGTTTTGGCTCGATTTCAAACACACAAATATTCTAGAACATTTAAAATACGTATGCATATGAAAACTATAGTTTAATTGTGAATAGATGTATGGCAAAAATTAAATATATTCACCATCATTTTAAACATAAAAATGAAAATTTAAGATAAATACGACGTTTATCTAATTGTCAGTTGAACGTAGAATTGCTAACTTAGTAACCAAACCCCTTACCGTATGTTTTAAAACCGCTTAAGCCTGCCACAACGTTAAAGATCTAATGGCAATAACCGGTACGTACGTTATAACTAATGAGATCATTTTGTTGATAGACAACGGGACATTTCTATATAGAAGATTCTATAAGAAAACCTATTTTAATACCCAAGCGAAAAATAAATGGTTTCTGACATTTGTCCAAGGAAAAAGACCCGTCTTGGTCTTCTTGGTAATTTTAAGTAAGTTTTTTCATTTTACGTTACGAGACCTTTTAATAATATAAACCCTGATTGTCACCATCATGTATCCCGACCTTATTCTCGGCGACATCGGGACGAGCAACCGAAAAACGAGATAGTCCTTTTTTAAACGGGACGTATGGTCATGTTATTTAGAACCAATCTTACAGATCGACATATCGTAGCGATATTAAATTTAATTATTTTCCCGTTAACCAAAAATAATATATATTCCAACAACAGCGCTGCCGGAACTCCGAACGATATATTAAATGGCGATATAAAAATAAAATGATATACTTTTTGCTGACCACTGATGTGACCTTTTTGCATCACAAAATAAATTAAATATTTGTTATGTTAACATAGGTATTGTAAGCCGACTAATCGTTAAGATTCAGAATGTTTAAAAGACAATTGTTAACAGACGAATTGGCACAAATTAATTATTAATTGGCTAAGAAAAAGTTCTCTAAGTGTAAGATCTACCAATCCGTACATGACCAGCGTGGTAGACTATGGGCTAAACTTTTCACTTTGAACGGCAATTGGTTTCCTCTGGTGGGACAATAACAGGTTGATGATAAAAAATGCAAACCGAAGTAAATTCAGGTCATGTAATTTACGCAGCCGTCAAAATTTCCGAACGCGAATTGCGTCCATCTTAACTTTTATGGACTGGTTATAAACTGTCATAAATGCAAAACTTGGCTATATGTATTCCATACACCGCATCCATATTTTCGGCGATTACAATTCCATACGAGTTCATGAAAGTTACGCATGTAAAGATCAACCTGTGCTAAACTGTGCCGGCGTCGGCTCGTTTGATTTGTTATTACGTAACAATGATCGATTCATTGCAAAATTAGCGTTTCGGGCACCGATGTCCGACCTAGCCTCCGTGCCGGTTTAGTTGTACAGTACAATACGTAACACGGCGTGTGTGATGCGATATTTCCGATAACGTTATGAAATATATCGAATATCTAGAAATATAGCCCTCAGTAGCAATACGTGTAATTTATCAATATGGATACTGTACATTTTTTTAAGACATTTTTAATGTTCACTTGTAGTTTGGCGGACGATATGATTATGTATCTGATTTGTATTACTGTAATAAAACAAATAAAAAAGAAATTCATTATTCATTTTTACCTACAGATAATACACCAAAAACACTGAATAAAATCAATCTATAATTCGAGATGTTACAGTACTTTTAGTGATCCGTCTCCGGTGACATCATCATCGCACCTATGATACCTTTAAGATACTGTTCTAGTTTGAAAGGTAATAAAGAGATGCTTATATGATTATAAACGAAGAAATAGGTAGCAAAGGATTTATGACCTACCTCACACATTAACTCAATCAGGAATCAGGAATGTAACACCGTGCGTGAACGGGAGCGACTACTTACAACCAGCTGGATAACACTTTTTCTGTTATTGATCAAATAAAAAAAAAACATCATAACCCGGGTAATTTTTACCGGTTCAGAAACATCAACATGGCAGACGGATTTGGATGGTCCGATCCTTTTTCGAGTAGTCCTCCGTCCATCCATCGTCCTCCATGTTATACAAGCACTCACTAAACCTGATCACAACTCAGATAAGATAGTGTGAGAGTTACATAAAAATATATCAACTTCTCTTCGTTTTGTATCTGTTTTGCATCACAAACAGGTTGAAATACAAAATATATGCAAACGGTGTCCTTTCTACCGATTGTAGTATAGAATGCGTAACAGTGAAAGTGAACACCGTTCGCGTAGTGTTTATTTGGATCCCCTTTTGAATATTTTCTATATTATTTATTGATGTAATCATGTATACGGAATATTAATTATTATAACTTGTATCTTATAAGTTATAAATATTTAAATGGAATCATATTATGCACATTCACGTCATATCAACGTTTAAAAACTTGTTTTTGAAGTAAAAAGTTTTTGAAGGCGCGTTGGACGATTTTTGGTAGGAAAAAATCTTATGAGTTTCCGTCATCAACATGCTGGGACGTAGTCATAAGTGTACACCATCTATCATTATCATAAAAACTTTATCAATGTTTTTCTGTTTGTTTCAAATATTGTTATAGTACCTAATCCAATAATTGCCTTAATATTCAAAGCAAAGTTAAAACATTTTATAAGTTTTAAATTTTAATTATTTTTCTATAATAATACAATGTCTGCCGGCAGGTCTAATGACTGCCTATTTTTTTATAGTTTTTAAGTTTTCACTTCTGTCGGCGGTTCTCATGACTGCCCATGTTTTTATTGTCTTCTGTTTATAATAACTTATTCTGACAGGATGACGCCACGCTACGAAGAACTATGTCTTAAAACTCAAAATTTCAAAAATGGATAGAAAAAGAAAATAAATTTCTTCAAGGGAATTCTTGAATAAAATGCACTACGTCAAGTTGAAAATGTTGTAGAAACAAAACTTGCGCGAACTTCTTTAATATAACTTCTCACGGCGTATTGTAAAGTAGTCGTGAATAGTAAAGATCGGCTCAGAGATTGCTATTCCGCAGACCGTAGTATGAACTGACAGTTCACTGGACTGAATGGAATTATGCCGTACATTGTACGGCGCACAATATATCAATATTGTTGTTGTGTTGTACTATTCATTCATAGATTCAGCGCAGACCGTATTAAGCTCAATAAGAATATAGAGATGAGATAGAGATGTAATTTGATTTAAGCTCGGACAAGTATTTCAATCTATATGTAATACAATACGTTTCATTAATAAATATTTAAGTGATTATGATATTCAAGTAACATTTACGATAAAAAATGTGAAATCTGTTTAACCTACATCAAAATTACGTATTATTTATTATTGTCATTTTAAAATCACCTTTATATTGTGAGGTAGTACTATATTTTTTAAAAAGTAAAATGACAAAAGTATTAAAGTGTGTCTGCGTCTAATTTGTTAGAGTTACAAAAAAAAAAACAGCTAAAGTTATTTAAACATACTCGATATTTACGAGTACCTAGGAGGAAACACATACCATTTGTCCTGAACATAATTGTGGTACATTTTATAGTACAAAAATATGTGCGAAAAAAAATAACAAGCCGCAGTTTGTGTTTCAAATAACTGTTGCGGTAACATAACATAATCAAAGGTTTTGGGAACAATACTTAATTAAAACATGGCTTATCGCCAATGTAAATGAGTGACAATGTGATGTTTCGTAACCTACTTAATTAATATAATTAATTTTCAAATAATAAAAATTCGTCGTATAAATTGTGCCAGACATTTTACTTACACGTGATACGCGAAAGTGGGCACACGTAATTGTAATGCAACCGTCGTAGTAAAACTTATCGTAATACGAATCTAACTTGATTAAATCAAAATTACCCGGTATTTTATTTGGTTAACAATTTCAAATTTTAAGAAAACGTGTGCACGTTATATTACAATTGGAACAAAAACAGCTCAGTTAGTTTTGTTTCTTATGATAATGAATTAGGTACGTTTAAACCTTGTCAACATTTTTATTATCTACCTTCATATCTGTAATCTAAATTATAACGATCATTAAAACTTACGTAAAATGTGGGAAATGCCTCCATGATTTTTGAAGTGAAACTTCTTTGGAATTGCTGTGATTTGAAACTCTATAAAAAATGCGTTACGAAAGCAGCTGTCAGTGTTACAACCAGATGGCGCTGTACAGCTTTCAGAATCACGATAATGATTTTAGTTCGTAGATTTGTATAAGACCTCAAGGTTGGTATATGCCAAATAGGCTGTCCAAAAATGGGCTACAGTGATTACTTGATCGATTTATGAAAAAGCAGAAATATTTTATTATTATGTATCATTACTTTTGATGTGTGTAAATTGTACACACACACACACTTATTTCAATATTTCAAGTCATTTATATATTTTAATGTGTTTATTTAAAAAAAAACATGTAGACGCACGAGTAGTATAACGACTAGTTTATATTTTTTATAAGTTAATTTTTAAAGTGCTCATTCAATATCTACGTCGGCATGATTTGAAAGCTCATTCAAGTCAGTGCACATCGCTAACGAGCCAGCCATTCCACGCATCCCGTCTGCTTATTAATTAAAAAAAAGGTAACAAATGCAGTTTTTTGTATTTATAATACAGATGTAGCAAACGTACATGTAGTCCAACTGGTGGTAAGTGGCCACTGCCACCCTGGGACACCTGTAATAAACTTCAAATACGGGTCTTACCTGAGCTTGGCCACAGATGCGTTGTTACCATTGAGGATTATGTTGGAAAGTTTAGGATAAATGCGTCTCCCTCACTGTTGTAAACCCTTTGGTAAACTGTGATTAACCCTTCAAACAAGAAAACTACAGCCTTTAACAGAATACTAGCAATATAAGGTAAGTTGAACGACCACCGGTTTCTACCTAACAAATTATTCAATATATGATTTTCAGACTAACATTCTCGCGGTATTGATACATTTACTTTTGCCGATTTTTTAATTTAATTTATTTTTAATTTCCTTTTGTCGATATTTCAACCCAGTTACATGAAAACAACAACTCGTGAGTATTGCATAATTTTAGTATGTTTTATTTTAATATGTTTAAGATGCTGTTTTCCCAAATGTGTAATTAATTCAGTCAGGATAATAGTTCAAAACTATGCAAATAAATGTGCATAAATACGAAACATTGCAATAAATTTGCAACAACGCCAAAAACATAATCATAAATACATTTCCAGTTAAAACTAAGTGCACTGAAAGAGTGAAGGAGGCAGTAAAGTTAAATGCATGAGAGATTAACAAGAAAAACCTTTTGTAATTTATTCCCTTACAACCTGTTCCTGGCCTGCGCCTGGTTTAAGTGCATAACAGGTTACTTTATTCTTATTCTTAGTTCGCAAGAAAATTCTCATACAGATATTCAAGAGGAAGGCTATTAATAAAATTATCATATTAGAAGCTGCGTAGGGACAAAAATAAATATTAACAGTATTAAAGCCACCTTTGTAGGTTTGTTTGTACATTAACATTCCAAAAATTTTAGCTGAATGCAATAAATGTTTCTAATACTTGAGAATGCTATGATGGACACGACTAAAACAGGGGTAATTTTTGTAAAGTCCAATAACTACGCAACATATGATGGTTATATAAATCAGAAGGTATATTTTTAGCTTTGAATGTTTCACTTTTATCTTACAAAGTAAACTAATGCAGCATACTACGTTTTACAGTTTTTGAATAGCTGAAGTAAAAAATATATATACGTGACGAATAGATAATCCGCGTCGGCGAATCCTTGCCAAAACCCTACTCTAATTTCTAGACATAACATACAACAGTACCTGACAATGACAATTTTAAGAACTATACAATAGTATTAAGTCCCTCGGAGTCAATATAATCGAGATAGTACGTGGGAGACAGAAAGCAGGCGCGGGCGTATTGTGTCGAACCTGAATAAAAAAAACCTTTTTGTCATTCTATTAACCATTGTTCATGCAAAGGGCTTGTATCTGTATCCTGTCATCGGTACAGTTCGTGTTATTCACTGGGGATGCCGAAAAACGCATATATTAATCAGTAATCTATGAAGTGACTCTAGGTAAGATAATAAAATTTATTTTTAAAATCACAAACACCGTTTCGTTTTAGAAATCAAATACAAATTTGTATTATTACTTGTTTTAATAGTAGAGGAAAATAGCATGAAGAACCTTCATATCTGAGAATTTGTAAAAATAGTTCTTAAAGGTATGCGATGTCTTGTCATCATAACTTCTTGCTGGGAGAACTGTAACCAGCAGTAGTATAGGAATGGGATCCCTACAATACAATACAAAAAAATATAAAAAAATATTCCTTTATATATGACGATATGATATATACACCTGTATTATAGATCCGATTGAAGCGCCTCCTATACCGTATAGTTGCGATAACATACAATTCTGATACGAAGAGATGCGATAATATCGCGTATCGATACAAGCTCTTTATTTACGGTGCTATACATCGATACAACAGACTTTGGGGCATCTCTATTATTCATCATACGGCGCGACAACCGCTGTGTGCTTTATTGATTTTAATTTCTAACCTACGTTACGTTTGTTGAAACGTGCTCAACGATCAAACAGTTCACACTCACATCGGTTCACTACAATACGCCTTCATAATAACACAAACACCTTTGTTCTAACGTTTCTAACGGGCACTTGTTGGAATGGAGTCGATACCTCACCCTCACAAAAGGGAGCTAGTGATTAGATTACTATCCCCAGCGAATCAGTTTGGAGGGGAATGCGATAGATTAATTTGAAGGTGACCCTTACGAAAACCTGTGTGTTCCGAACGCCCTTCTATTCCCTAGCTAAGCTAACGTGGACGTATATTATTTAGAAAACTATGACGCAATGTTCGGAAACAATATCTATTACTGGACT
>MOOZ01000061.1:844092-863731 GCA_002930495.1 Cecropterus lyciades | reverse complement strand
CTACTGCCGCCCATAGACATCTGTAATCAACCCTAGGTAAGATCTAAGTCTCACCTAAGGTTAGCCACAGATGCGTTGCTACCCCTGGGGACTAAGATGGAAAGCCTCTGAAAAGTATGTCTCCCTTACCACACCCTTCCGACCGGAACACAACAGCGCATAAAACTAAGTCATACGCATAAGTCTGACCAAAGATGCGTTGTTACCCTGGAAGACTAAGTTAAAACGCCTCGGATAAGTGTGTCTCTCTTACCACAACCTGAAAACTAGAACATAAGAACCCCTAAAACTGCCCCTATCAGTCAGGCAGAAATAAATAGAAGAATAGTTGTACTTTAGTGTAGCCATAGACAAACCATAAGGGAATCTAACACGAAGTTGATTTATTTTCGTTAGTTACCTACTAATCAATTTTAGTTCGTTATTTTAGTTGGTTTTATCAATAGGATTCATCTTGCAACTCATGCGATCCGGGAACACTAGTTCACTGGACAATGATCTGCCTCGCAATTGAATAATGTCTGGAGCAAACTCCAACATAGATAGTTAAAGTGTTTTGCTTCTTTGAAATAAATTGTATACACATTCTATAATTACAAAAATCCCTCGAAAAAGTACGTGAACGTGTGTTTGGCGTTTATTATTGTTCTCAGTTAATTGCGTATCAGAAAAGACAAAATCTTTGGTCGAACCTTACAAAAAATAAAAAGAATAACTTAACGGTGTCTGTACTGAAGTGTTTGGGTTTTAAAATGATTGACGACATGCACAACAAAGTGCTCGAGTGCATTCACCTAATGAGGGTCGATACCCTTTATTTTCAAGTAAAACGATTTTGATTCCCTTTAAATGTATACACGAGAGAAACAAAAAAAATGTTTGCAATTTTCTCATCAAATCTAATACTCATAGCAATGATACTGCAATATAAAACTCGTTCTTAAAGTGTTTTTATGGAAGTTTCACTTGAGAGCGAAACACTTTAATGAAGTGACACTACTTTTTGTTCTAAAAATATTAAAATTCCGGCAGTTAACACCTCTGAAAAAAACTTACAACGAAACAAACTTCACATAAAACTTTTTTAATATTACAATTAATGTATTTCCAGCTTTGTAAAAAGTGTAACAAGTATCCCAAACATTTTAAAAGTATCCGTTTTCTTATTAAACATGAATAAACAAACTGTGCATGATTTCACATGCGTATTCGCGCACATTCGCTGAAATGACTTAAACAATGCAATGAGTTAATCAAACAAGACCACGAGGGCTTTCGCGAAATAACTAACACTTGACGTCGAATAGTTTCTCGGTAAAGTGTGCAACGCTGACTGTTACACTTGACAATAAAAAAATAACTTAACCGCATTACCAATTTAACGAGTTTGAAATGATTGAAAATATGTACGAGGTCTTATGTGTAATATCAAAATAACTGTGATCGTCCACTTGTGATCATTTCACGACAAATACTCGTCAAAAACTCCAATATGTCAGATATTGAAAGTCACGTGCAAAATCCATTCTAATGTATTAAAGTGTAGAATATAACTACCAGCGAACTAGAATGCCAACACATGAGTTTAGTTTTGATAAAAACCAAACCTCGTTATAAAATCCAAGCGACGTGATATTTTTTTTATAAAATAGAATTAACAAACGAGCTTGCAGACCATTGGAGAGTCAATGTTCACTGCCGCCCATGAACATCAGGTAGCAACTTCATATACAACAGGAGTTCCATATGCAGTCAATCACAGATGCGATGCTACTCCCGAGGACTTAGATGGTCGCCTCATATAAAAAAGTCACGCGACAGCAAATGTTATATATGTATATATATGTTGTCATACGTACGTATACGTATATACGTATACGTATACGTATGTTATATATGTTGTCATATGTAAGAAATCTGCTTTAATAATTATTCATCAACCTTCATTAAACATCTGCCAATCCTACTGGAGTATGACAGTGAAATTAAAATATGAAGCGAATTGATACTGCATTAAAACACAATATTGTGCTTTGTCACACAACGACCCGCATGGGTGCAAGCAAATGCATCCCTACATTATGGCAGCTGATTCATAATACCGTGCACATGTCCCAATCTAACAGGTGACGCATTGTATCGCTCGCGACTGAAAAAAAACGACATCAAGGGCGCAAACAGTAAATAAAACAACAAACCCAGCCATTGCTACATTTGAAAAGATTGTGTTAACGTTTCGTAAACATTATCCCATTTGAGCATTTACGAGAAATATAAAGTGCGACATGTTAGGTATCAAGATTCCTTTCACAATGAGACCTTGAAAAAATAATTTCGATAAACAACTGCGCACGATACACATAGTTATAAGTCAGTGAGCTTCGTCGGACGGTTGATTCTCACGCGAAAATGTGCAATCGTAACCTTACGATACGTGGGGTTCCCACTGCTCGGGTGCAACGCGGTTCATACAACGTATGAACAGTTCCGCAGTTCGTGTGGACAGTCATGAGCCATTGTTTACAACAATTACGAACCAAGATACGCGCAATTTATTCGGAATTACCTCAGAAGGAGCTTCCTCGGTTTGCTGAGACATTATTACCGTGCGATTGTGATCAATTGGTCTTGTTCACGTCGAGGACACGATGTAGATATATATATTTTAATGTAACCAGTAACGTTCGATATTTACTTGCATTGTCAGATAATTTTTAAACCCACATCCATAGATAAGAAAGACGCCAATATCGTCCAAATCTTAATAAACATAGCATTTTTGATAACGGAATGATAAGATGACGAAACCGTTATCTGTATGAAGAACACTGTACACAAACCTGTATGTTTATCTCAGAATTCGCAAGTTCCACGAAAATTGTAACAAGTGTAACCGTTATCAAGAGCAGATGAATTATACATAAAACGATTAGTACATTGTAAGAAAGCGTCTTAACCGTCTCGGAAGACGGACACCGAGTGAAGCGCGACACATCACCCAGTTGGGAAGTATCAGGCCACGGAACACACTTTCGCTACTGAACATGATAATATCATTACTATAATGTATGTTATTTTCACGGACCAAAAGTGATAAACTGTTCGCAATTACGTTCCCGCACTGTTCTTAGCTATATCCGAAGACTCACACTAGAAGGAAATATTCAATGCTTTACGACAATAAGACTTCGGAGGTCAACAACACCGCTGTTTCTTTTAACAGTTGCCTGAATTATAGATACAAATATATACGTATTCAAGCTTCTTTTTTAATTCAGTTCCAAGAAACATAATTAGGACCCACCGTGAAATATCATAGAATAAATGATTTTAGACTACTGTTATCGCGGAATTGATACATTTTAATATGTTACGGGTACTCATGATATGTGGTTTTTAATTTCTTTTTGCCGATATTTCGATCCAGTTACATGGATCGTGGTCACGGCGAAACTGCGGCTGCGGTGGCGGGGAGACACCGTTGACAAGCACTAGTGGTAGATTCACCTATCTACTCTACGTCTAGTTCGTTTTTCTTTTTTTAGGTTCCATATCACGACACACAACACTAACTGTATCCTTACGCACCGAACTTCGCATTATTTGTGATTTACATAAACTAAAATCACATCATAGAACCTTAATACTCCAAAGAGTGTTGAGTTGGTCGGAGAAGTTATAAATGAAATAGTACGTGACTGGTGGCATGCCATAAGGTATGACGTGTAGCATTACGAAGTACCTGTATTAGTTCATCTTAATGTTCCCAACATAACACACTAAAAATAAAAGAGAGCTAATTCGAAATTTCCATTTTTTTTTTGGAAATAACAAAATTTGTCTCCAAGTTTTGGTGACTGTCAAAGTTACATTATATTTGTAAACAATAACATTTATGCTACTCCTTTTCTAGCAGTAAATCGTAAGTTTTAATTCGATACACAATACACTACGACATTAGGACTAATTTCAAGTATTTAACTAAATTAAAAAAAATTGAGTTCGTACTCATTGTGCGATAAGTGTTGTTGAATTCCCGACATAAGTCCTATTTACTTACTAACGCAAAATAAAGGAGATTTTAGATTACTTGTTCAATAATATATCTCGAATGTATGCTCAAACATGTACCTACTACAGAGTTTCCAATTAATATTCTGTTAATTATGACCGCAGCGTCCTTGGGAGATCTACTAGTAAAGCGCGAAAGTGCATATTATATGAAGGTTAGCTAGTTAGCTTAATGAGTTGGTGCGGCTTTGGGTACGGGTATTTGTTTAATAATTAATAGCATCCGCGATCCCACTAACATTACACAGAAAAGCATTGTAAACAGTAACAATAAGTTACGTAAACAGATTGAAGAATATAAACATAAAACTATTCACAGCGTCAAACTATGAAACTGTTGCTATGGAATTAAATAACCTTTTTGTAGTAGTAAATCCCTTCGTAGGTTAACTCCGGAGGCAAAACCGACATATCTATTTCTCTTTTATTAACCGACTTCATTACAGCAGTATTTAGCACTTTTGTTTGAAGGTTTGAAGTAGCAAACGAACATGCAGCCCATCTGATGGTAATTGTTCACTGCCGGCAGATAGCAACTGTAAGCAAGTTTATATCGAACAGGGGTTTCCATCTGAAGCCAATTACAGATGCGTTGCTTCTCCCGAGAACTGAGCCGACAACCACACCTTTCCACCGAAACGCAACAATTGCTTCACGCTAGGTTAAATAGGTGTTTCTCTGTAGCCGGGGAGTAGAATACGGCTATGGTATCCCCTGCCTGTCGTAAGAGGCGACTAGAAGGGGACTTCTGGGGTTGCGGGCGGCTAGAGTGGGAGATCGAACCACTCAGCCAGCAACCCTGAGGAGGACGGCGGCATATGTGGCTGCATGTCGTCGCAGACACCGGAAGGTGCAGCGTGACAGTTACGCGTCCCCGAAAAGATGAGCCCTTCAAGGGCACCGGTGCGTTCCATTGGAGATCCCGGAGTCCCCTGCAAGCGCTAAGGAAGGCCACCGAGGGGGTTTTAGTGGTTAAAATTCCCACATAACCCGGAATCTCTCCCAAAGCTTCGGTGTACCTTTTAAAGGTTTCCCCCCGTCACCAAAAAAATAAAAAAAAGTAAAATAGGTGTGACGGTGGTACCCACAGGATCGAACCATTATCTTTCTATAGAGTCACTAATTATACGATGCGTTCCAATTCAATCTTCAAGAAAAACAAGTGTAGCAATCTATTCGTTTCAAGATTCCAATTATATAAGGGTTGTTTAGCGATGTCCCTGGGCTGCAGTGGCACTAACCTTCGGATGGACTTCTTGCTCCTTTGTTGTAACTTTGTTATAACATCGTATAATTACAAAATGTAAATAGAAATCACCTTGAGATTTTACAACGGATGATCGTATCTTATCTCGTTACTCCAATCAAATATACTTATAAAGAAAACGTGTAATGCTGCAAATTACTCGTATAATCGATAGAGATGAGAGATTCGGCACACTCCGTAAATCAATTTGCAAAGTTTCTTAATAAATATACTGTATCGTAAATTATAATGAGGTTGCCTTGAGAAAGCAATAAAAGCCTATTCATTTTTGAAATTAGCTTCTCAGCATCTTAAAGCTGCTTTCACATTATTAATAAAGCGATAAAGATGGAATTATGACATATAATCTAAATTGCCATGGCGTGGCATACTTGTGGGCACCATCACCATCTGTTCCGCAGTGGGTCGCCCGACCAGCCCAGTGCCATACACTTCGAGGTCACCAAAAGCAAACTTGGCCGAATAACTGCATTTTCCAAAGGAAAGTTAAACCATTCAGAAACTAATCACAAAATGTATTAATACAAACACGTGTAAGAAAGTCAAAATAACTTTAGCGCTCATAAATTCATATTTTATGTGAATATAAATACTACTGTTGCAAAAGCTAAATACAGTGATCGCTTCTTGAATTTAATAATATTCAGTTATAGAGATAACTTACTGTCTTCAATATGTAATATCACATGATAATATATCTACGTTCGTCGTATCTAATCTAACAAATAAATGCAGCTTATCGTAATATTTATACCGATCATTCTCATGATAGTAGATTAAATAAGATAGCTTCCTCTTACATGTTTTTTTTTTTATATCGGAGTACCAAACGAGCATGCAGTTCAACCTTCTGGTAAGTGGTCTCAGCCGCCCATGACAACTGTAAAAAAACTCTACATAACGTAGAGGTTCTACATTAAGCCGATTACCGATAAAACGCCACTTCTGATGACTAAGATGATCGACTCATTCGTTCTAATATGTAACACAGCCGAATTTACACGTTTTTTCTCAAGCAGTTCTTTTATTTCACTGCAAATAAAAGAATTGCTTTACGCTAGGAATAGGCGTGGCAGTGGTTCTTAACCGATAGAACTATACCTTTTTCACTTTTCAAATTTTAATTCGTAGTATGTTTTGAAGTCTTCCGGTATTATCATCAAATTTTTATCAAGAACTCAATAAACTCATTGACGTCATTCCTACAATTTTCAATCAGAATAGATTTTCGGCGAAGTAATTCCAATAATTCCTCCGACACCATCAGTAGACCACTTCAGTGGCACCAGCACACGTAGAAAAATAACCAAAATAAATAGGTACACAATAAAATTGCTTAAGCTTTCTAATAGTACCTGTTTATATTGACAGGTTTGTCACCATGCTGCAATGATGAAATAGTCAACAGCCATTGAATGTCCTTACATAGGCCATTCAACGCTAACGGAGCTTCAAATGACAAATCGAATAATTCGTTTAAAATACCACAATTACGTTCTAATGTAGGCCAGCTAACGAGAATGACATTGGGCGAGTGCAAAAAACGTATAAACAACGCACGTCTTTCGCGAACTATTACGTAAGCTCTCGAAAACAAATGACTTAACATTAACAATTGGCACATTATTATGTGGCTGAATCAACCCCAATGATCGACGGAATATTTGCCAGTTAACCAACTACCAAAACAATCAAATTGACACACCCATGCGATATTCGTCTAGACGCGATATCGTGAATGTTACAGCTGCGTTTGCGATAAATAATGTAAACAAACTGATTATACGCTCATTACTGGTTTTAATATTAGAAACATCAATGAATATAAATATCTCACCGGCTAACCGGACTCATCAAAGCGATAACCATTAAAAATAAATAGGCCATATATCTTTAATTGTCTGTGGCACGTACTAAGAAACATTTTTCGAAATCCATCCCTAATCATGTTAGACGTGGTGTCAAGTCAAAGAGATCATGCGCGTATGATATTCTGTTTACGGCTCACTAATTTGAGTGCGGTTAATAAATCTAATTGTAAGTGCACATCCTTCAAAGAAACGCTCCCGTGCCCTATAATATTTTATGCTCGCTAGATGTCCCCATTAACCTTGCTCCGCTGTAACAAAATCGATGAAATCAACCTAAATTTCTTTGAAGTTCACTTCTCGATGCTTCCCGTCGCTTTCAAGTTTGCGAACTCTCTGTTATAATTGCTGGTAGATTGAATACAGATTCTTTAGTTAGAGTAATTATTCACGTGCCCAGGTTCCAAGATTCTTATTAGGATTTCGTGGCTATATTTAGGTGAGCTTCGTGTGATTCATTCGTCAGTGGTTGGATAAAAACGCATACAAACATCGGAATCGTTCGTTGAGGCAAGTGAATAACCTCGAACTTGAGCATACGTTAACGAGCGTACGTAAACAGAAGCGCGCTCTGGCAAATGAAATTTCCGAAGAAAGGCTCGCTTCCGCGTCGGCGCCGCCCAACACGCGCCAGGCGGCGGGATCCTGTACGTCAGCATTTTTCAAACATAAATCATTATGAATACCATGATGAATATATGAGTATTATTAGTTGATAATTAATATAATGTAATTGAGATATTTCTTATGACCGTGGACTTAATTATAGAACAGGTCAACTTATTAAAAAAAATTACTATAAGTAATTTTGTAAGTAATACTATTAAAAAAAAACAAAATTACGGGAATACAAAACTGGAACTGGAAAAAATTTAACTCGCCACATTGTTACCGTAACCGACACTTGTGTATGGAAGTATCTACATATATTAGAGAATTTACTTTGTCTATTTTTTTTTTTAATTTTCACTTCCGTGAGCAGTCCTCATGACTGCCTTTTTTATAATGTCAAATAGGTAACAATTGTATAATGAAGAAAGATTACAACAACATAATAATACACCGACTTATTAAAATATAATTGATCTAAGTCAAAAAGGATCAAAACATTTGATACATAAACTGAAACATAACCGAATATTACTTTACTTTATTTAAGCTTATTTAATTTCCTTGTGAACTTTAGATACCCATCCAAATCCTATAAGACAAAAATGTATTATATCTATAACCTACAGTCTGTAAAGATAAGATTGAGAATGAGTAAAAATATAAATTTTGTCTTTCTCTATTTTTCTCTTGTTTTATTAAACTCCATCAAAATTTAAAACATTTTTTTAAAGCGGTTTAAACCGCGGGATACACTTATATCGAAATACACGTATACACACGTATTAGTGTTATTTAAAGCATTGGTACACTTTTACCGCAATGAAACTTTCCTGACAGTAGACTGGTAATTCGATCTGGCTTCTGAGATGTAGATTTTGCAATACATGTAAAAGTTGAGACATGTTTAGCACGCGACTTTGTTGACATGATTTTACAATTTATTTATATTTAAATTTAATTTTTTTATTGTTTTACCGCTTAGATATAATATCATATGAGTTCGCTCGATCAAATAACATTAATAATAAATTAGGCAACCTTTTCCGACATTTTTTTCTTGAGAAGAAGTTACGTAATGATAAGATAGCTGTTTTAGAAATAAAACAATAAACCATATAAATCGCATATATCTTGATTTAATAATAATATCTAGCTTCATCTGATAACAAAAAAATCAGTAAGGTACCAGTATAGATTTTATGCTAAAAAAAACGAGACAAAGAAAAAATACATTTGTAAAAACACCTACGTATTTGATCAATGATAGTATTAGAGCGATTTCTTAGAAAGTATTATACACTAATAGTTCCGGCTGTACGTGAATCAGTCTGCGAGGAATTTCACATTTATTAATAGACCACCTTCGACAATATTTTTGGAATAAAATATATATACATAAAAGCGAAATTCTACTCACTTCTCACTAATCATAGCAGAGGTAAACAACTGAAGCTGGAACTATGAAAATTGAACAATGTGATGTGAAAGTCTGTTAAGATTGATAAGAAATGATTTTAGATATTCCGCCTTAAGAGGGTTAAATAGAGGTTACATGTTTGTATTACATTTTGCGCTTAAGAAGTCACGGGCAACAGCTAGTTGAATATAAGATCAGATTTATGTGCCCTTAATGAAAACGAGCATAAGTCTGATTTTTGCCAAATTGACCCTTTATCTAATACAAAAACGAAGATTTATCGATTGATCTCCGATTTTCTCACAAAATCGGTAAAAAATAATCAATTTGGCAAAAAAAACAGACTTATATCCGTTTCTCGGGGTACGGATTTTACATAATGAACTTTCTTTATTGCAATAATCAATTTTGTTAAAAATATCAAACCGTACCAATAACGAGTTGACACGAGTCGAGGTTACAAAGCACTAAAGACTTCAAGAGTTATCTTAGCTGTGTCATTAGACTAGTTATATATCATCATTTTTAAGCCACCACACATCTACACTATTATATAACTAATGTTTTGATGTTAACCTTTTTGGTATTTTAGCATTGCACAAAAAATATTGGATACGTAATATGTTTTGTTGTTTTACGTCTTTTTTACAACTTGAAATGTAGTCAAGCTAGCTACGATGACTGACAAATACCTTAAAAATTTTCAAACCTTTAATTTTCACCAATGAAACATATTTTCACACACCGGTCACCATTTCACACAAACGCAGGTATATTAAAGCTATAGAAAATTCCGTTCCACATCTTAGTATGATTAAGCCAGCTCGTTAGTAGACTGTCATTTGCCAACTTCCTGCTCCAAGCAATGCAACGGTAACGGTACAGGCCGACTGTGTTTCACACATCGAGACGTCATTGATACTGATATGGAGGTGTGATAGCGTGGTTGATTATGATAGAAGTATCTTTAGATCATAAGAGTGGATTTAATATCGTAATGGATGAAACTTGCCTCGCTTTGAATCGAGATTTAAATCCGGGGCACATCTGAATTTGTAAAATAATGTGTGTTATAAAGAATAATCATGATTTACATTAACAGAAGGAACTTTTTGAAGGGTAACATCGTAGGAAAATCTGGACGCCTTAAAGTTCATTATAAAAAAATTCAAAGGGTTGTAAAATAAAGTGTACCAATTCGCATTAGGTCAGCGCGGTTGGGTATGGCCTAATCCAAAGGTCAGCAAGTAATTTTAAGTGGGGTCAGGATATTGTTGAAAAGTTCAAAAAAGGTCCACGTATAATTCCGAATTTGACGACAAAAAATAGAAGGTCGCCTAAGTATGGCGCCTGGAGCGACCGCTCGGTGAAAATATTATCAAAATAGGAATATTAGACAATATTTGGAGGTCCTAGGTCCGACCCTCCGCGGTTCGCCTGATGCCGACCGCAGACTTAAGTACTTTTCATTCTGAGAGAAGACGCGTGCAGCAGTAGGACAATAACGGGTAGACGACAACATCACGAACAGTATAACATATCACCGAGCATTAGGAATATAAGCATTTTATTCCAAACACAAGACACGTCAATTAGTATTATAGTTTTATTTATTTTGAGTAACATTGAGAAAACAAAAGGACCATTGTGTTAGTGACTACATATGGGTTTATTTACTGTTACTAATGCAATAACTAACAATAGTTATTATTATCATAGTTTTATATAACATATATTTGTATTTATAGATATCCATATATATTTTTCTATGCATTTTTTAACTGTTGCTTGTTGATGTTTAGATATTTATTTTGGAACTTTGTATTTAAAGCACCTGGCTGTATTAAGTTTATATAATGTGCAAACCAGTAATTTAAGTTCACATGTAAATAGCCTATGAAAAGATATTTGTTTTTAAATGTAATGTATGTACTTAGTTGGTATGCCTTATCTAAATAAATAAATGATAGTTATATTTGTTTATTAACATTTATATAATAAAAAAGTTAAATGGTTTTCATGTGTAGTCAAGACATGATTTTTTTAAACTAGTAAATATAATCAGTATTTAATATGGTATAAGTAAAATGGGTATATCATGGGGTCGACACTGAAAGGACCATTTATATAATATTATTCGAATTTTGTCAAGTTTGATAATTGAAAAGTGGTATTAACGTTTCGGCAATATATAATAGGAATACCACAAGGTATGGAGCCGATAGGAAATCTCACTCTACATTATTTATTACTAAAATTGGTTATTAAGTAATTTCTTTCATAAAGAAACAAAGTATTTTGGTACAGACAAAATTGTCGTAACATTACGTTTCATACTTAGTATTCTACACTAATAACAATCAAATAGTTTAATTATATCTTGTTATTTCTGTCACGTACATTACTTTACTACGTGCATTACGTTATATTTGTACGTGTTCTAACACAAAAGAAGTATGGCACAAAAGGTGTCGCGTTGTGTGGATCTTGAATCCACTCCAGTCCAATCTTCCTGTGGATGTGGTAGGAGGTAATTAAAAGATAAAATCCAGGATATGGCCAGCAACATCCTACTGTGTAACATCAACACCTATTGATCAGACATTTGACAGGCAGAGAACTTCAGGCAGAACAGGGGTTCTATCTAGGGGGTCAATCACAGATGTGTTGCTACTCCCGAGGACTAAAATGATCGCCTCAAATACAATTGAGTCGGCAGCCACACCCTCCCACCGAAAATACGTGTAACCTCCCCGGTCGAAATATACCTACTCGTTCTATCACCTTCCATGGATGTATGGTAACACAAAAGTCTAAGTATATTAGCTTTTAATGCAAATTGAAGTGTCAAGTTTGCTATTTATCGCGACTCTTAAAACCGGATATAAAGTGCTATTGAATTCATAAAGCGATTACTTCAAATCCATCTTTGTCTGGCCGAACGGGCCAAACACGAGAAAAACGATTCTCAGTTAAGAAAAAAGTAATTGGTCAATTTCGCTCTTATCTCATTTAAATAGAATTTCAAAGACTGGTTTGTTTTTTTGTAACAGACATTGACCTTCAATAATTCGAAGAATATTCGAGCGTGACAGTTATTTTGTCACTTTATAATTCCATCGTAACGATGAAATTTGTCGATTTGTGTACAATAACGTAACTGTCGTTCATTCAGGCATTTAACGGTTATAGCAGTTTGGGCCAATTTGTATTGTAATGGATAAATACCACGATAACTATGCGTTGTCTAATTTACCATTATTTTCACGTTAATTTAGTATATATACTTACCATAAGGTGTACTGCATGTTTATTATATTATAAATATAATTATGGCGTTATTAGCCTTTATTATTACACGTTATTAGAATAATTTGTGCATAACGACTTTAGCTGACGAAAGTACGTATAGAAATGGGTACCATTACATTACATATAGGAATCGAGGGATCTAGTTTGAAGCATTTCTGATGGACGTGTAGAGTTCATGAAATATAAGCAGTGTACCGCCAACCCATAAAAAACAAGCTTAACCGCTGCCATTTTTATTACGTAAATTAGTAACTATATTATTTTTCATATTCGGTCATAGTCGACAGTTGGAGGTGCAATCATTATTAATATAATAATTGCACCGCCAACCATCGGCCTATTCACCATCCATCATAGCATATAGAACACAGAATAGACGTATAAACGCTCATATCGGGCCCTCTGACTTACAGGTCATATCTTTTTATAAGTTTGAAGTAGTAAAGGAGCATGCCGTCCTGATGGTAAATGGTCACTGCTGCCCTTGGATTGTTAGCAACTACACACAGAACTAGGGTTATTTTGAAGTCGATCACAGATGCGTTGACTCCCGAGGAATGAAGTCATATAAAATTGAGTCGGCAACCACTTCCACTGAAACGCAAGAACCGCTTCACGCTAGAAATAGGCGAGGCGGTGGTAACCTACCCGGTCGAACCATACGTTCTACCATCTTGCAATCAAATACTATGCAATTAAAATTTCAATTCAATTATTATATTTATTACGAACAAAACTTTATAGCTTAAATGAGAGCGAAGAATAAAAATATATCCAATAAATAAGATATAGAGGCTCTAGAAATTAGAGTAAAATGGAAAATAACAAGTGTTAATTATTAAAAAAACTTAATATAATTGCTTATTACAAACCACTGTAGTCACGATCTGGTCTAGGTCACATTAAGCAATTCGTAAAAATTCTTACAAGTAAGTAATATTAAACTAAAATTCAGTATTTCTTAATTTCTTTATCTTGGATTTAAGTTATTTTTTTGTCGTATTATTGATTTTAGAGGCAATTGAATTCGTAAAAAAATATGTAGCACAAGTCTGTTAGAGGTCAGCTGACTTATTTATTAAAATAAGCTTTAAACCTCACTCAGTTAGAAGTATACAACGTGGTATATAAAGTGTGCTTCGACCGGGAAGGTACCACCGCCACGCCTATTTCTAGAGCGGAGGAGTTCTTGCATTTCGATGGAAGTATGTGCTTGTCGTCTCATTTTCATACGAGGGAACGCTGTAATTGACTTTAAGAAAAACCCATGCTTTAAATGTATAAACTTCCTTAAAGGTTACCATCAGCTGGAGTGCATGCTAGTGTACAACTCCAATATCATATACATAAAAATAGGCATACAAATAAAAATATGACAGTTCAGTACGATAAATGATTTAAGAAACGAATTGCCATGAACCGCCTAATTAATTAATTAAATCTCTTAATACAACGCGTGCGCAATCAAATTAATTACCGTAGTATTACACAACAATCAGTTTAACCGACCACATTTTTCATGTAAAATGTTTTGTATACAATATAATCTAGTCATGAACGATCATAGTTGTTATCAACAAATCGAATTTGTATGACTCTTTTTATACTTCATAAAATCCATCGCACTGACCAAATGCAGAATTATTCACACTTGAGAACTTAACAGTGAAATTTAAGACATTCCTTTGTATCCAATTACATACATGAAACTTCCACCTCCTCTGAAAGATGCCCGTGTCCCTCTTATTTTTCTGAATACATCCATTGTTCAATATCATGTTACAAAGAATCTACAACATAAGTTTCATATACAGGAGATTTAGAAATCTCAGAGTGATACGCAAGCGAGCTGCGAAGACGTTGATGGATTTAATTAATTTGCAAAGCAATTTATCAAAACTTTCGATTGCGTTACATTATAAAGTTTAACTTGTTCACACTAATACGGAGATAAGGCGCCTCGTGACATTTGCGTTTGTATGAGCTTGTATTGAAGATGGCACAATCCTGTCTCGGTGAGCGCAACGCTCAATACATTTCGGCTACACTTTCTCTTCGTGTGCGTATCTGCTTGTGTGTTTTGCACTTTCGCAACGCAACCGTCGAGATTCGAAAAAAATTACGTGGTAGGGCTCAAATGTAAAAATGTACAACTTAAATTAAACTGAACCTTAGCGGTCGTGCTTTTTTTGAGTGACTTAATTTTCTAAACAAAACTCTGGAAGTATTCAATTTTGGTGCCCTTACGAAATTAGGTACGCACTACTAGAAGGATTTTAGAGAAATCATCTCTTATAGCGGCTAAACGGGGGACGAAAGTTCGTATACCATAAATTATAAACTAAAACTAAAAGCCAAGCCACAATTTACCAGAGCGAGTACCTCAACAAGTCTGGTTCACGTGGAGTGCACAGCGTGGGCAGGCGTAGGACGGTTGCGGATCGCGGGGCAAAACCACATTAAACAAGCGTTTAGGGATACTCAAAAATAGCCCAACCAGACGCCTTAATAACGCTTAAGGATTATATATCATAAAAACGTATTGCAACCTTATTCCACTGACGAAAAGATTGTTTATGCTACGGCTCAAGATTTATCCGACGCCATTATTCCGAGTATTCTGGTTAAACCGGTTCCGTGCTGGAGTCCGCGAATGGACCTGTTGCCTGCCTCTCGCCAAATGAGGCGTATGCCTGCATTGCAAATAATGGTAACTCGTACTGGACGGATGCCAAAGTGTAAGAAAAAATACTTCGTCGAGTGGAATTACTGGCTCACGAGTCACATAAATATTTTCCCTGATGCAACATTTCCATCTTCAAAGCGATAAAATGTTCGGGACTTGATTACCACACGTTTCATGGAATCGTGTACGTTTGATAAACGTAGCGTTAAGAATTTCCGCACAAGTTAAATTATCATATAATAATCCGATATAAATGATTATGGAACTATGTAGGCACATTGATCGAAATACATAACAAATCTTTGAACGCGAAGGCCGCTTAGGTAATTCAATCTGAGATATGGCCCAATTGGGTCAGAACGCTAAAACGACCGCGCCTTTTTGCTCCAACAAAGTATTCTTTTTGCTGTCAGATACCTATCGCGTCTACCTATCTATGTTAATGTTTAAGCATATCTGACAATGGCTTACGTAGACGACAAATTAAGGTTTAATAGAATGGAAACATTAACCTTAGCTATATTACAAGTATGTCCTTCATGAACAGTTCGTTACAGGATATTGTTAAAGTGAAAAATCTAGAAATTAAAATAATTTCACTTAAAATAATTTACTAAGTATACTCAATTGTTAAATAACATTTATGGTTAAAAAAAGTATTCCAAAGAAAAAAGTCAAACCCGCTGAGTTTCTTGCCGGATTTTCTCAGTTGAGGTCATTTTCTGATCCGGTGGTAGTGTAAAGAAAAGTAAAATATTGTAAATGACAATTTGTAAGTGCCCCCGTAGATTTATGCAAAATAAAGACATTTCATTTCATTTCATTATGAGACTTTTAAGGGTAGACACGGATTTTTTACAATCGGGAAAGGTTTGGAGTATACTTCGACACGCTGCTCCAAACTTTGGAAATTAATATGTATAACGCAACAGAAGACTACTGGTACATACTACATGTAACATATCTTATATTGGGCAGACGATATTATTAAATGAATAATAATGATTGAACATCAAAACAATGTAACCACGCTTCGGCGATGACATCATCAGGCGTTGAGGCTATTGAGAGCCAGATTCCATTAACGTGCCGTTAAAAACGTTTCGGTTAGATTATACTTCAATAGACAGCCGTATTATTAACATTCTCATGTTAGAACAATACCATAATGATATTCTTGAAAGAACTGGCGTAACCAGAATTTTGTTGGTGCAGCCGAAGGAAGTGGGGGCATATTTTTATTTATTGTTATTTATTTATTATCCATTTTTTTAAGAAATAAGGACTTCCTTGACGTAATTATCCATTTTATTAAGAAATAAAGACTTCCTTGAGAAATATAAGAATTATATGTCCGTACATTGAAAGACGATGAATTTTGTAGCCCCTAAAAGGTCACGGATGAACTGAAGTACATCGTTCTATATGAGGGGGAAGTTAGGACCCCTTAGTTCCCAATCTGCAACTACTTGCAACTATCGCACTTACATTTTGTTGATTTTCATACTTGTCATGTACATAAATCGATAAAATTTTAAATGTACGTTTACAAATACTAAATAAATGTCATTCTAATGTCATATTTAATGTTAATTTTAAGGAAATAAAATATTTTCTTTCTTTCTTTCTTTCTTTCTTAATATTAGTGCGGATGTGGTAATAACACTTCCAACCTCATTAATAGTGTCTCAACGGCTTATGTCAAGAATAACTGAACCAATATTGACGACACTCTCATAAAATGAAAGACTACTAATAGTGTAAACAAATGACGGAGTCATACAACTTTTGAGAAAAGGTGAAAATTGAAAAGGTATGCGGATGGAATACATATGCATGGCTAATGCATTTAAATTAAGTTTAATGTATAATTAAAAAATACTTATTATACTGTAGTAATAGTAAAAATAGCAAGTTACTAAAGGATGTAGCATGAGTATAGCCAGTAAATGCGCTGCTTTTATATCTAGCGATAAATTCACATACTACACTACGCAAGAAAAGCTAAAAATAAAACGAATCAACTGTTTCTGATCAAGAAAATTAATTCAGTCGTTAAAATTACAATTAATCTGCGGTAACTCCCATATTATAAGATTTGCGTGGGAAATTTTTATGCCTATCGTTGATCTCAAGACTTATTTCTTTTAATCCTTCTTACTAAAGCCAACGACTCGGAATAGTACTGTCACTTTACAATTGAGATAATTCATTTGGCCTAACTTAAACACTAAGACGCCTAAATCTAGGACACAATTATGTTCAATGTGTTTATAAACATGTTAGCAAGTTCAACGACCTATGTCGAATTTACATGCGTTGCAAAACTTCGGGTAAACTTATTTCGGTACTAACCAAAAATACCATATTTGAATAAGGCAATGTGCTTGTCAGGAAATAGCACAGTAATTGCAACACATATGTTTTGCAATGAATTTTGTTCGCTTTTGATCGTTGTGGTCAAGACTCGTAACTTTTGCCTCATTTTATGAGTGACATCATTTTAGACTTATATTTATTACAGATCAGACATAACAGTAGTCCGTGTTAGAAAGAAAATGTAGAACACAATTTCTGTTTGTAGGGTAGAAAAGAGCCGGCGCCTTCGTCTTTGTTATTCTTAATTTGTAAACAATCCGTTACGAAATTTACTTGTAAACTATTGGTATTATACACCAACACCATCCCGAAACCATAATAGTAGTGACTCTTAATACAATTACATTATATGAGATATTTTTCTTGGTGGAAGAAGCCAAGGTGTGAGAGTCACCACCGCCACTGTCTAATAACAGCAGTGTTAAGCGCGGATGTGTTCTGATTTGAATGATGTGGTAAGGGATACGTACTTACCCGAGGCGTAATCAGTACTCAGGCAACGCAACGCATCTGTTACCAAACTAAGGTAAGACCCTTATCTCATCTGGAGTTAATTGAAATTTTGCATGAGCGACAGTAGCCATGTGGACTAATTGCTCGTTTGCAAAATTCACGACCAAAACACAAAAAAAGATTTGAAACAAGAGAGAAAACCTTCCCTTGTTTTCTCTGAGAGTAATGAAAATACTTTTAAAGTAAAGGTTTTTCTAACACATAGTCTTTCGACATTACAAAGTGATGGTAACAGTATACGAGCAAGGACGCGCGACGTAAGCACAATTTCCCCATGTGTCTGGTCAATGCCGTAATAAAATAGTGCAAGGTCGATCACGTGCAGTTTCCATGTATTCAATAAAATGTTACATATGTACAGGATGATCTGTATGTAGTGGATAAGTGATGTGGGTAAACACAATTAGGCATATTTGGCGTAAGCCTTTATTTTAAGAAAGAGCTCTGATTTTTATGGGTTATGGCAGATCGCTTTTTTTTATTTTTTATTAAAAATTAGTGAAAATTACCATCGCAAATGATACTTTCACCAGGTGAATTAATTAAAATTGCTGCAATATTTACGATTCATTCTTCTATAATCTAAGTAGAGATGACAAATTAATTTCAGAATAATAACGTTGTATGCTTGGAAGACGATTTAACCCAATAAATAAACTTTGATAATACCTATGCAGCAGAAGCCAAGAAGGGATTTATTACAACAAGTATTTGGGAATTGAATGTTTACGGGCTATATTCTATTAATACGACTCACATCTAAATAAATAATTTGTGACTGACTTTAGGCTTGCGACTTTCGAAGCATCCTGTAATTGTACATTTAAAACACAAGTATTAACGATATACGATTCAGTTTTACTTCCATGAAAATAACGAGTTCTTCCATGCTACACACTATTAACTGGACATTAATGTGCAATCGATTTACGACTTATTGAAGATCGCCGATACAACGCATAAGCAATACATATGAGCGTGAATGCAAAGCGCACATGAGCTATGTTCTTTGAAATTATAATATAACCTATATTAACAGATTATATTATAAATATCGGTGTAGCTAGTACGAGTTTATTACGTTACCTCAAAACGATCATTGTTTACGTTTTCGTTCATACATTGTAATTTATATTGCACGTTTACGATTTCGTTCTCAGCCATACCATGTAATGTACATAGTTTGTAATGATGAATAAAAACGGATACAATAATTGATTCGGGGAAACGTTATAAACTCGTACTAAGGGTAGAAACATTTTGAATTAGCGAAACAAGTTATAAGTTTACATTGACAGTATTGATATATTTTTCCTGCCTCATTCATATTTAGTTTTGACACAGGTGTTACAATTAAATATAATTTATAATGATGTAGTAAATCTAACAATAACTGATTATTACGTGCGTACATGTGTTACGTAGCCCTAATACGGATACACAGCCCTAGCGCATCCAGCAACCTGAGGAGCTGACGCAGCACCTCAAACGGCCCCACATGTCGTGGGAGCGAG